>JACDOX010000011.1:1627960-2130417 GCA_014549065.1 Cardinalis cardinalis
CCTGCCCTGCTCGGGCAGTGCCTGCTGGGGAGGGCAGCCTGCTCGGAGTCACGGCACAGCTGTGACCCTCTATGTCACAGAGACGGTCTTGCTGCCCAGGCCAGAGCTATGGTGGTGGAAGATGTCGAAGCGCTTCCAGGACTGCAGTGTTACTTTTAAAAACAACATAATAACAATCCTCCTATTCTCCCTCTCAGTGTAAGCAGCTCTTCTTGCCAGTGTCTGTGAAACATTGCTTCTCAATTTCTTGGTTTGGTTTGTTGGGATTTTTAAAATTTTTTTTCTCTCCGTGCAGTTGGAGGGAATAAGAGCCATGGTACAAGACAAGAGGGTTAGTTGAACTTTATAGCAATATCTGTAACTTATATCCACATTTGAAAGGAGGTAAGAAAAGAACATTGACTGAAGGCTTTCAAGTGTGTGCCTGATTTCTCATTTTGACTTTTTCTTGCCTTGTGAYGCTTCAGTAATATACTTGGCATAATACTTTCCTTGGAGAAACTATTGCTAGATTTATCAGATTGCTAATTCTTTTCTAGCTATTCTATTACTCRTTTTTAAATTGCATGGTGTTCTTCAGAGCTCTAATGTGAATTAATGCAGTTTCCTAGTAAATTAGTAATACAGTTTCTGTATCTGCATATTTCAGGCAGAAACATTTGTCCCATTAGATGACAATTCAGACTGAGATCAGGTTTAAGGAAATTTTTCTCCTAGTTGTTTGTGGAGGTGTATCAAATTTTGTTATTTTGTTATATTTTTGCTGCCATTGGACCTGACCAAAATTAGAAACAAAATAAAAACCACTGTTAACAGCTGCTATTCTTGCATCCTTCTCTCTGTCTCCTRCGGATTTTGTTCAGAACTCGGTGGTTCTTTTTCATAATTAGCCCTCATGGTTAGTGCTTTCCTCTTAATCAAGGCCCACTTTGAAAGGTGGGGTGACCTTGTATGTAATTTAGGTGTCTAGGCATTGTTTAAAGGAGGGCAGCTAGTTTACAGCAGTTTCTGCTTTGGAACACCTTTTCAGTTTCCTGTTCAAGATCTTGGAAAAACAGACTGTGTTTGTCTTTATTTAGTTCTTCCCAGGGGAAGTTTTACTCAATTAGACCTAGGGATTTCAAGCATACAGGGTCCTCTAATGTGGCATTAGGGCCATGGGAAGACTGAGGATCTTACCTACAATTTTCCAGAGYCTTATGCTTTTAGTGATCTGGTTCTGGTTTTGAAGGTCTGTGACAATGAAGCTGCCCTACTCAATCTGTGAAAATGTGGTTTGGAGAGGTGAAGTATGTCTTTCCTTTGCATSGAGAAGCTTTTCTTTATTATTTAAGGTTTGAGGCTTTCTGTGAGGTTTTTCTTTTGAGGGGGGTGAGGGGAAGAGGGGGTTGAAATTAGATGCTGTTAACAATGTATCTGAAGCTGAAAGCACTTGTGAAGAAAATTATCTAAAATGGTATTTATCCATTATCTTTTAATGCCTTTTCTTCTCCCCATTCAGTCCCATGAACTGATGCATTCAAGAAATACTTGTTTGGCTGCGACATATTCAGAAAGCTGTAATAATGTGTTGTAGTGGATAAAGATTCAAAATTAGATATGCAAGGAGGAGAAAAAAAACTTAGTTGCTTGTTTGGTTTTATTTTACAGTTTAATTTCTGTATTCTAACTGTTAAGCTTGGTAATTGAAACAGAGAAAATGTGAATAAAACTTGTGTTTTCAGATGTGTCTGTTGGGTTGAGTGCAAATACCTGGCTTTTATTTCTTCTTAATGAAAACATATAATTTGGGCAGAATCAGAACTGACAGATCCGAGGTACATGACATWGCTCCAAGATTTTTCTTTGGGCTTGATATACTGGATTTGGATTATGAAATCTTTCTTATTCTGTATTTGCTTCTGAAGGGTTACAGAGTCTCAAAAGATTGGGTGCCTAAGGACTGAAGAGTATCCTTATTTTTGGAAAGGATAAAGTCAGTTAATCTGACATTAAGGTTGGTTTTTTGTTCTGTGCAGAATTGGTCCCCATGGAGAATTGTTACTTGTACCTGGCCTGTAGGTCAGTGGCTGCAAAAACTTAATGCTGTAAACTGGTCCCAGGGGATTTTCATCTTCAGCTGAAAGTTCAGAACCTTCTTATTAGTGTCTGCCAGTTGTTTTGGGGGAAACAGGAGGTGATCATGGATGAGTGTGTTATTGTTTACTACCTCAATCAGATAAATGCCTTAGTTTTTCTTTACCATGAATAGCACAGTTCGGGACAGCCCTGGTTTTTGTTTCATCAAAGATGGCAGCATTTTTGTTGTGTCTTTGTCTTYATAATGCTTTGAAAATTTTTTTGTCTTTATTTCAATACTGTGAAATATTTTAACAGCTGTACTTRTACCTTGTACAATTCTTTATAAAAAAGTAGAAAAGATCTCTTCTATTTTATGCAACTTAAGCTAATTAAAAACAAACCCAGGGGGTAAAGCAGTATTTCCAGAAGATACTTAATTTCAGCAGTCAACTGCTGTACTTTGTGGCTGACCTCCAATGTAGATATCTGCATCTCTTTCATTTTGTCTTTGTTATTCTGAAAACTCCTAGTTTCTTTAACTGGCAAGAAACTGATCTTGTCCTCAGAGTTGTGCTGGTTAAACCAGGAAGGTATTTTTTCAGTTCACTTTGTCAAAGCAGTGCAAAACACAGGCAGAAACTTCCAATTCTTAGTTTTGTATCTTTGGCTGAAGATACAGCTACATAGCTATAAATGTGACTGGATTGAGTCAATATGACATTGTGCTTTGTCTGAAGGGAACCCAATTTGGAGCAACTTTGATTATAGTTTAAAATGAGCAACATCAACTTAATAATGGTCTGAATATCTGTAAGAGAGCTTTTTATGTGTTGGGGTTTTTTTCCCTGCAAGTTTTCCTTCAAAACTATTAATTAAACTGTTCACACATGCTTTTATAACTCTGTAATGAAAACTGGTTAAACCAGATGCATTGGTTTTCTTCAGTCTCCCTTTTCCAAAAAGTGAACATTGTCCTTGTCCTGCAAGTCTGAGTCCTGGCAGGATCACAGAGAGCATTGAATTGAAGTTTTTGTAGTTTGAAAGGTTAGAGTATCATGTGCAGGTTTTATTTATGAATAAAGGGGGAGGGTATGTTTGTGTAACAGGCAAGCAAGTCTCGTAACTCWTTCCAAAGAAAATCTTGTCTATAGTGCGGTAATTTAGGAGCTGATGTCTAGACTACTTTGAGAAATTGTAAACATTATGTCTTCAGAACAAGACCATGGGAGTTTAAGAAAAAATGCTATACTTCGTATGTTTAATATTTGACTCAATTCCAGGGAGATCAGGAGTATTTTGGCAATATCAGGTCTGCCTGACTGCTAGATGAATTAATGAGAGTGCTTATGTCAGTTTCTAGTAACATTTTATTTCTTGATTAGAGCTCTCTGGATTTGCATAATTACATGATGTAAACTACATATTTKTCAGTAATGGGAAATTTTTACTTTAAATAGTGGTGCACAAGTTTATGTACATCTTCTTGTTAAACTGTTTATATGTGTTGGAGAATCAACCAAGTAGGATCAAGCTATTATTTGGCCTGAATAACTTGATCTTTCTACTGTTGTGCAGAGCTGTTGAAACATGACATTGAAATGAGTAAGGATATTTTTAAAATTATTCTGCTACAGTTAATTTTGAACACTGTAATTGCAATCACTGTAGTTTCAGGACGCAGGAAAATGCAGTTTTTCTGTTTGCTGTGTGCAGAGTTTTTTGTTGTTTGTTGGTGGTTRAATGGTGTGCTTACTGCACCATTGGGCTAGCTAGAATGTAGCTGTAGTAGTATTTCCATCATTTTAAGTCTAGCACTGGATTGTTSTGGTTTATTTTGGGGTGGGCAAGCRCTTCCAAGTTCMAAGACAGGCATACYTTAGGTCAGACAATGTTACTGTGTTATRCAGGTGTTATCAGATGAAGGGCAATTATGAGTCCTAATGGTCTCTCCATTCAGCAGTGTATTTGTAAGCATAGTCCAAATCTGGTGTCAGAAAACCTTAATTGGTATTGCAATATACAATATTGCAGAGAGTRTAATGCTATAGATTCTGTTGAGCTTAAGTCAGCCCCTAAATTAATGCATGTATTTAATGTTTGCAAAGTTGTCATCATTGTAGGTATTGGAAGTGCCTCAACAAATATATGAGAAAGGTGTTGTATCCATAGCCCATATGTAATTAAAATTACTTTATTAGTAGCTTTTCAGTATATGAATGTTGTGACAGCTTGTAGAGGAAAACATTATCCTAGGGGTTAAGTAAAGATTAAAGTGAATATTTGGGTAATAAACGTGATTAGACTGAGCATAAAGGCTTTTATCTTTATATCATTTATTCTTCCTAGTTTTTTATATACCTTGCTATTTTAGAGCAGTGTTGGCTTAGAGTCTTTCTGTATAATATGGAACCAAGCACTTGCAATATCCCTGTCAACACTGACATGGCTGTTCCAGTTTTCTGTTACCCACTGATCTATTAAGACTTTGTCTAGCAAGGGCTGTGATATTTTAAGCTGCTAGATAGTAATGCTGTTACTTATTAATTACTATTTCTGGTCTAATTGCTTCAGAATTTTTSAGAGACATTTGTTTCTCTTCTTTTTGAGGGAGAGGAAGTAATTTGGATATATCTGGACCAAGAGAATATCATTAATAGTTGGAAATGTACAATTGAAAAGAGGAAGTCTGTTATATAGTGCTGTCTTTAATTTTATGTTTATTTTTTTAAAGACAAGCAATTTTGCTACATTGCCACCTGAAAGAAGTTAAAAGGCTATAAAGCTTCTAGTAGTTTCAGCAGTGGTGAACTCCAGCTTCACATTTGTGTTCTTTGCAGTATGAGAGAAAAGCTGGCAGGACTGCATGCCATTATAATTAAATTGTTATACTTAGAAACTAGAGGGGAGAAGCTTGTCTTACCTGTTTGGGGAGTATCTGTCAGCATATTTAAATGAAAATTTATTTTGAAACTGTATGTTTGTAATTATCAGCACATTCCTAAGTAGCATAACTAGTTTTTGATCAACTGGCGAAGRTATCTTCAAAACATGTAATAACATTCATTGCATTGTAAATGCTGCGCCTTTTTGTATTTATTTGTGTTATTTTTATTTTTACAGGATTACAAAGCCCCTGACATTTGCTGACTGTGTTGGTGATGAGCTTCCTTTAGGATGGGAAACTGTTTACGATCAACAGATTGGAGTTTATTATATGGACCACATAAATCGTGAGTAGATATGTGATTGTTTTGAGGAATGCTAGCAAGCTGGTGTTTACTCCTGCCACTAACTTTGCTTCCTACACCGTTTATACACCTCGTGCTACAGTGAGAAAATGTATGCAAATAATTTCTTGCAGAATGTGTTTCCTTATCTTTCATCTGGGGGCAAAATTGTAAACAATTCCCTTTGTAAAGAATTTTACAATGGAATGATTGAACTGTAGTGTATAAAAATATTTTAGTTTGCAAAGATTTTGTGTTATATTCTTACATTTCCTATTTTTCCAGTCATCCATAGTTCACTCTTCTACATTGAAAAACCAAAATATATTCTGAGAGAAGTGTGCTGATTTTTAATCAGAGGCACTGTGAAATACAGTAATCTCATTCTTGCTTAAGCAATGTATATTTTATGTTTTAATACAGTACAAAATGCTATCAAAAAGACAACAGATGTGCATTTTGGAAACTAATTTTGAACACTTTCCCTTTCAGACTATTGCTAAGCTTTGTATCATCACTATGGCACATTTGCCAGTTCAGCTTTTAAAAAAATGTCTTATCTTTATAGCTTTGTACTGCTGCTGCTGTTACTGTTGTGCTATCATTAAACTTCTTATCGCCATTGAGTGAATGCTTTCAGTATTGTGGGAATTGGCAGTTGGTGGGGACTAAGAAAAGAAGAAAGTAGTTACATKGGCTATCACAGCAATGGTAAATAGTATAATCTGAAAAACCAACCTCAATACTATCTACTTGAAATCTAGTCAATTAAAAAATGAAAGTCTAATAATAATTTTGGGCTTCCAGCCATCATTGGAATTACTTGTGTATTGTGGTTTCACAATTACTTGCTTAAAAARCCCTAAACAACAGAATAATAAATATTCCCATGGTATCGTTTGACCTATACATGTACTTATTTGTTGTGAAATTTAGCAAAAATCATTAACTAAATGATAAACTTTTAACAGCTGTTAATACATTAATCACAAGGATAGATAGACAAGAAAATTCAAAGGTAATAAATACAGACTGTTAGGTAATTCTTACAATAACTCTGTGTTTTAAAAAAGTATTAGTTTAAGGATTGCTGTTATGCTAACTTTAGTAATGTTGAAATTTAATAAGAAGTGAGGATTACATTGGAGTACAGTAATGGAGYGCACTTACACCAATTATGTGCACGAATGCATATATTTTTTTAAAAAATTAAGGTATTGCCAACTCTTTAATTTTTTTTTAAATTTGTAGGTGGGTTTAAAGTCTTTGCAGAAAATGAGAGAACATGAATTCCTATTGCAATGCCTTAAAAAAGCTACTGATTGGCCTCTGTGACAGGAATAACAATCACCATCACATGCAAAAACAGAGCTTCCTTTTGCTTTTTGAATTTTTTTATTAGCAGCTTTACTACAGACTTCAAGTCTGAACTTACAGAAGGGATATTAATCATTGTAGGCATGTCAGATCTGGCTTACRTTTTTTTCTGTGCAATTTAGAGCAAAAATTGTAGAAGAGAATCTTTGCAAAGAGCAGTTGAGTTCCCAAATGATCAGGGGGTAGACAAAAAGATAAGATGAATATTAATGGATCTGGAAAAGTAAAGGTAATCATATTAGGTATGAGATAAAGTTAATGTACAAACAGAGGAATAGAAGCTTCATGCGGACAGTGCTGAACTGAGTAAAAGGAATCATTCAACAATTAACAAGGTTGCAAAATTTGTCTCTTTCATGATAGCTAATTACTTGCAGCCCACAGATATTATCCTAGATGGTAATTCAGCCGTCACAGTGAAGTGGGTTTGTCACCCTTAGGCTAATACAGTGCTTTCATATACCAGCAAGATTTATTATAAGAGGGAAGACAGAGTTGATATTATAGCTGGATAATTATTATTCAGAAATTAGTTGGACACTTGATCCAATTTTTAAGCTGTGGACAGCAAAGGTGGCCAATCAAGACCGCATAAATTTCCTTTGTAGAAGTGAGAACTAATGAGTAGACAATCATGTGCATCATGAGGTAGTTTCAGACAAGTGGAGGAGATGGTCTTGGAGCTGAAGAAATGTTTTTCTGAAATGAGTATGTCTAAACCACTTGGAATGGCAGCTTCAGGAAAAAACATTTGCACTGTCTTTTGTGGCTGACTGGATTAAATGCTTTATGCAGCATTGGAGTTCTGTGTTAATTGACAAAACAGTTAGAAGTGCCTCAGTGTCAAGAAATACTGTGAGAAAATGCTAGGGATAATTCAAAGAGAGTCTTTCTACACTTACACTTACCAGGGACCTCTCATGTTTTGTGCACTCTCTCAAGCTTTTTGCCCTTGCACCTTTTAAAAGAAAACAGCAATACTTCTGATTTTTTTCTAAGTCTTTTGCTATGTTTGTTTACCCAGGAAGCAAGAAAAAGATTTATAGGCAATAGTTTTCCATTTAAACTGGAAAAAAAACCAAGGAACAGAAGAATCTTCTGTAAATCTCAATGGTGCTTCCAACCCTGATCTCCATCTTGTTCTGTAAATTCAGTACTTTGTTGACACCCTTACTAAGCTGCTCTTGGCTGTTATCCAACCATTGCTTAAAAACCTTGGCGGTTGCCAGCCACAGAATTCCTTTCCCTCCTCCTCAGAGTCTTGGGAGCCTTTGAAGTCTCCTCTAAGCAGTTGGGCATTCCCCAGTGAGGGAATAATATATTCTCTGCATTTGTCTGGGACTGTTCTTGAGTTACTATAGTGGGGTTTTTTTAATTGGTTGTAAAGAAATGAAGGAAGTTAATTTTATCATACAATGTAGCTTTAGTCTTGTTGTGTGGCAAACTTGTTTAGAAATCCAGRGCAAAGTTTCATAAACCAGAAAAAAGCAGAGCTTCCCATGCACTAAAGTTTTCTACCTCTGATGAATGCTGCTAGCTTTTCAGAAGGCTTCTGAATTAATTCTGTGAGAGATGCAGTGCCCTGAAGTGTAGGATCTCAGAAGTTTAATGGGTGATAGAACGTTACACTTTAGCCTGGGTTGTTTTTTGTGATTATGACTAATAATTTACCTTTTGAAGACAAAAACTGAATCCTAGTAAGCCTGTCTATTTTATAAACATTTACTGACTTCTCATTGTTTCCGCAGGGATTTAGCAATCTTAGGAATATTAGAATTTGCACAGATTTCAGAGGTACTTACGGACAGATGAAATAGTAGTGGAAATTGAAATGCCCTCAGTGAAGRGTGGGCAGCAGTCAGAACTCTGTTTTCTTCTGCTTGCCCTCCATGTAGAGAAGGATTTATGGTAGCTCAATGAGCCAAAGCACATCCTGTCCTTGCCAGAGGAGATATTTTCAGGACACTGGAGTCAGAAGGGAATCAAAGGGGTCCCTGGGAAGTGGGGAGAAATTGCAGAATTGTAGGCACTATCTTTATACTGTTTCAGTGTGAGGAGTTACAGGGAGAGAAAGGTGCAACTGTTATGAGAAAAGGTTATTTAGGGACCTAATCTGCAAATCTGTTGGAAGCACTGCTCTTTGATGAGCCTTCTGTTTTTGCTTGTATATTTTTCAGATGGCTCTCAAATGGTAGAGCTGCTAGCACGACCTTGACACCATCAGAGTTCTTAATCTGTTGTGCTTAATCTTCTACAGTTTGGTATTTCATCACTGGCACCAATATACTGAGTTATATACTCAGGATTAATGCAAAACATAACTGGCTTTCATCTCTTGTAAGAAACCAAGTTTGGAAAAATTGCTAGGTCCTTAGCTCCTGACTGTGCTGCAGGTTTTGCCACTACTTTGAGCACTGACATTGTGTCTGCAGGTAGAACTTCAATCATCAGAAATTAACATTACTTTTAAACACAAGGCTTTACATCAACATTGTTATGTAAAACATATTGTTTGACTCACAAAACCCCCCAAAATGAACGAATAATTTTTTAGGATTTTAATGTGTGTCATCCTCAAATGGCTGTGCAATTGCAAAGAGATTGTTTTGCAGTAATAACCTTGAAAATCAAAAGATATGGGAAAGATTTTTTTTTTGTAGAAGCTTGTTTTTGGTTTGTGTTTAAGGATAAAGTGGTCCAAATCCTGGCAAGGAAAAACATCAGAATGCTATTTCTTAAGACAAAAAAAATTAAAAATAAAGAAGTGATTTAAAAGCTTTATGGATTTGAGACTAAGATGCTGACTTCTCTGTTGAATTACCTCATTCTTCTTAACTATGCAGGGGTAACCTCTGTCCTTTTAAGATATTAAGCTTGTGAAGTTGTATGCAGTATCATAAGTTAGTTCCAGCTATTTATAGACTTATGGGTTAAGCATTGAGATACCTTTAATTTTTCCTTGTGGTTCTAGGTTTTTAGGTGATTCTTGGAATTTTCAAGTTGGCTATGAGAGAAGGTTAGAGCCAAATTACTGTTTTCCTTGGGTTTGCATTGGTTTGTAAAGAAAAGAATAACATTTAAATGCCTTTTATATTTGAAAAGCCTTTCCTGTTCTTTCACTCTGCATCCTTCCTTCTTCTGTCCTGGCTGGAGTGATTTTGGGGACTTTAGTGTCAGGTGTGCTGGTTGAGAATGGACATTAACAAAAATAACTTGGACTTGGTGGCACAAAGTGTCRTATTATTTTATTTTAATGCTTTTTCTTTTCTCTCCTTAGAGCTCACACAAATTGAGGATCCAAGGGAACAATGGAGAAGGGAGCAAGAACGCATGCTGAAGGAATATTTAATAGTTGCCCAGGAGGCACTCAATGCCAAGAAAGAGATTTACCAAATAAAGCAGCAGCGTTTTGAGCTAGCCCAGGAAGAATATCAACAATTGCACAAAATGTGTGAGGATGACAGCCGTTCCTATGCCAGCTGTGAGTTTRCTACCTTTTTTTGATATTACCCTCCTGCCCTCCCAAGGTGTGGAGTAAGAAGTAGTGTGAAGTATTTCCATCACCTGATTCTTCTCTGAATGAAGGTCCTCACAGCAGTGAGGTGCTATCCTTTGACTCTGCAATTCAATGTCTTCCAATTCCTATTACRTCTATTACAACAGAGATTTAGTAGGGATAAATGTTAACATTAAAAAGAGATGTAACTTTAAACAAGTGTATATCCCAGCTGGTATTTCTGCACATCTTGGAGCCAGGTGTAGTGATGCTTCCTGCAAGGCAGTAAGGGCTGAATGTTGCTGGATCAGCTGCCTACCTGCACTCCTAAACTCAAAGATTATTTTCCACTCAACATAGGAGGGAGCCATCAGCTTAGGGGAAACCTTCTGTGGATCCATAGTCTGCTTAGCAAATTTACAAAGAGTTAGGGACAAGCTGTTGTGTTCAAGAGTACCTCTGACCATGAACTAGGAGACAATATTTCATTAGTTCACCTCATTCTTGAGTGCCAGCCTGTGATACTGATGTTGGTGATAGAGAACTTTAATTTCCTGCCCTTTTCATTTTTCAGAATCAAGTCTCTGGTAGCTTGGAGTAGATAATAGACTTTTYCTGAATTCTGAAGATGTTGTCCCATTGTCATGGCTGTTGGTTGGTGCAGGTGTCTTTGTCAAAGAGTCAACCAGACTAGTTCTAAGAAGTGGATATACCCAACAGCTATATGGAAATCAGTGGAGTTTTACTGGTTTTTGGCTTTTTTTTTAACTTAAGAGTTTTTCGGTGGCTGTACAGTCATTGTTTTAACTGCAAGTTTGCTGTTAAATGCCAATGATTTAATAAGAGTGGGAAGATCTGCTTTAGCCTTTTCTGAAAATGTTCAAGAAATCTGACTGTGGAAAGGGGTTTACAGCAGGTATCTGGATAGAAGTGTTTAGCTACTGRTTCAGTTGTATTTATTAATTCAAGGGAATTCATGCATGTGCCAAAATCCTGAATAAAAGATGTTTTCTAGAGCTGAGGTGTCCCAGATGGTTTGGACCAAGTACTATGTTACTGTTGAACTGCAATTCTCATTTTTTTTGTTTGGTTTGTATATATGCATTCTGTCATTCAGTGTGTAACATAACTGGAGAGTTGTGACTAGTCTTATTTCCTCCTCTCATGTTCAAGTTTCTGAAGAAGTAGCAAGATATTTTCCTATTAAGAAAGATTTTTTTTAAAAAGAAGCTATTGTGTAAAGTGTGTTTAACAAGTATTTAAAGACTTGGAATAAAGTAAAAGATAGTGTCATCGGTATTTTTTGAGATTATAAAATCTAAATCATCATTTATTGCAAAACCTTTCTAGGACCTTGGGCTTTTTGGKTTTTTTTTAGATTTGCAATAGTTCTGTGGGATATTTTGTTTAATTACTTCAGGTGAATATACAGAAAGAAAGTTTTGTTGAAGATKAAGACATTCTCAAAAAAGATAACCTTTTTCATATTTTTGAAGCTCTTAGATAAATAAGTTATTCAAAACAGCAACAAAATATGACTGAAAATTACAAAATTTGGGATTACATGTAATAAAAGCAAATGCTTTGTCAATTTACTGATGTTTCTCAATCTTCTGATTGTTCAGGGTTTTGTAGGTATTTCTGGAGTTGATAATGAGAATCTGTRAGAGAAATATAAAACCATTTGCTTGTTTTGAGGTGGGAAAATATTTTAATTTTCTACAGATGTGTTAATGTATTTTATATTGGTTTAAGGTAATATGCATYGATTTTGAGAAAATGAGATGGGTTGATTACTCAGATGATTTAAAATTWAAAAAAAAAAATCCTTTTTGGGATTAATCATGCTGTCAACTCAAGATTCCCAAAAGCTCCTTCTCCACTTGTTTTTCTTAATTTGACTCCTCCACTCCACTGTGGGATGGTTGTCTCTCCTTTTGTTGTACAGAAATATCAGGTTTCTAATRTGAGTGCAATTACATTACCAAAGTTGGATGCTTATATAGCCAATATCTTTGCSTCCACCACCACTTGTTTCAAGTTGYTGCATTTAAACTAAAACTTCACAAACTGTTTTTCTGCACTTTGCTTATGGGTGCTGCCATTGACTCAGTATCGTGTGCTGATGAGTGAGAGGTGAGCTCAGCGGTTGTGGGTTGGCAGGGAGGTGCCCATGCAGCAGTTTTGTGACTCAGTTGTGATCAGCACTGTTTCAAAAAAAAATCCATAGAAAATCCTGGATTTAGAGAATTAGACCAGGCATGACTACTCATTTGGGCAAGTTTCTGCACGCTCAACATGACCTTGGCATTGCAGTATTCTTTAAAGAGTCAAAAGGGCCAGTGCAGCCCCAGACACGGATATGGGTTTCAGTGCAGCAGCCTTCAACTCTGCAAAAGGATGGAAGGTCTGACAGCACAACCCCATCCATTCACATACCAGACATTTTTCAGTGGGCCAGTGCTGCCTTGAATGGCTCGCTCCATAAATCAGGTTGCTCTTGCCCYATCTATCCTCTAGAACCTTTAGTTCATCTGTGCAGGCTTTAGCTTGTAATGCCATGGCTTGAAATAGTTGCCTGACTGTAGACACCCTGTGTTAAGAGCTCACTTGCCAGGGTTGGTTTGGTTTTCAGTTCCCTACACTGTTGCTTTAGAAGGCAGCTTCTCTCCCTAGCTGATCTAATTTTGTTCTGACCATAATTTTTTTTTAACTTTAGTCCCTATCATAGTGTTAATTCAGTGTACCTAGGAAGTAACAAGTGATTATTAATATTACACAAATTGCTTGTTTCAGTAGATGCCATCATCCTATCACAGGAGCTAATTGCTTTTAGGAAGTACGCAGTGCTGGTATATGCAATTTTTGGTGGTGTTCAGGATGAAAAGAAAGTTTCAGGTGRGCCAAATGGAAATCTTCAGTTGTACTTCAGCACAGAGGATAAATTTAGAACCTAGTGACTTGTAAGAAAAAGAATTAATGAAATGGTTTATCAAATAGTGCCACATCTTAACAATTGTATTAAAGAAGGGGGAAAAAAAAGTAAAAGACTGTTTTCCATCTGTTTAGCATTCTCTGGATTTTCAGCTAATACCAAGTATGACCCATGTCAGATTAAAGCAGAAATAGCCAGCCGTCGTGACAGAGTGAGTAATCTTTTTTCATTTTGTAAAAATATGAATTAGGCRTGGGGAAGGGAGTGAGGAAGGGTCTGTTTTACTTTAGCATTTACACTGAATGTTGCATGCATTTCTAGAAATACTGTATTGAAAAGTGCTTTTTTGTTCTTACCCATTGCTCTGTTAAAACAGCTCTATATTAACTGYATTTCGGTGACTTGAGAAGTAATGCTTTTTCCATGGTAAAAATGCAAACATTTTTGTCACAAATGTCAGAGGCAAGCTCAGCCAGGCTTTCAGAAATTGCTTTCTCTCTACAAACTGCCACAAGTAGTAAATTCTCTGCAGCCCGATTATTTCAGTTCAAACCCATTTACCCATTTTCAGTGAGATTCTGCTGGACTGCAGGTTTAACCACTTATTTGGAAATCTCTTCACAATTCAGTAGACCTATTGGCCAAATAGAATTTTTCAGCTGGTTGGCCAGAGCTCTTTTATGAGGAGAGGGAAATTCAAGTATTCTGACAATAATAGGCAGTTCTGTAACAAAAATGTTCCTTATTTATGTATTTTAAAAAAACCCTAAAGTCATGGTTTTGATAAATAAGTATTTTAAAACACACTTATCCTTGCAGGACAGTGTTCCATTTTTGTTGTAGTAACCACTTTTCACATGAATGCCTCTGAAAATAAATTCTGTTCACCACCCTTCAAAGGCATTTATTCTATCTGTGTATATTTATTACATGCTGATTAGTGTTTGCTTGTTTTACATACTCTAAATGTCAGTGTATTCTAAACAAGAAAACAAGCCTTATTTATTTAAGTAATATATGAAGAAAATAAACAAGTTTTTCACTTATGACTATCTTTCTCTCTTTCTCCTTAAACAAAATGACCTAGGATACATAGGATATTCTGTTCAAATGACTGTGTGCATAGTCATTGAGTTGTTTCAGGAAATAGAATGAAATAAGCACTATAAACTTTTTGTGTACAGGATGCATTTTCTCATTTTACTTCTGATGAGTGTTAAAGGAGCTGGTGAGTGWATAGAGCTTAAGGGCTTGTGCTATGAATTTTGATGAGAGGGAGAGAGCTGTGCAGGATGGTGGGACTCTGACGGTCCYGGTTTGCATCCTGGTACTGATGCAAAGCCCCATGCTCTTGGAATAGAGCTGAACAAAAAATGAATTTTTTWATTCTCTTTTTAAAAAAATCTGTTTTATAATGATTTTGTCATTTACTGATGTACATGTGAAAATCAAGAGTGCTCTGGGTAAATTTTAGCAATTATCCTGAGTTTGGTAGCTTCAGAAGAGAGGGCTTTTTTCCTTCCATCCCTGCCCCTCTTTGGGCTCACAGTTCAGTCTTAGCCTCACTACCACATACTGAAACACCCCTATTCCCCTCATTTGTCTGCTGTCCCTTGCATTCTCCTCTCCCTGTTGCCTTCAGTTATCTGTCAGCTTTGGAGGGCAAGAAGCTCTTTCTCTGCAGATCATGCTTGGCTCTTCCATGGTCTGCACAACCTACTCAGGTAACTGTTTCCATAAAACCACAAGAACAGGTTTTTGGAGATGTCTTTGCTATGTCACTTTTGATTTATGCTCATTAGTTGGATCAAGATAATTGACCAGAGGGTTGAGAGGGCAGGATAATATGAAAATAACTGTGGCAAGCCAGGCTGCCATTTCTGGGAGAGAGACCAGTTCTGCTGGCAGTAATTTTGTTTTCCTGGATTGAAAAATTAACAGCAATGAATATTTCATCTTTTTAAAAGTTGACTAAAGAATTTAAGACAGTTGAGAGGTGTCTTTGCTACAAAGGGAGAAGAAAATTTATGTGGGTTGAACCTTGCTAGCTGTTAGCATGAACTATTGGAGAAAGAAACCTTATAGAATAGGTGAGGAAATTGATACTTTGAAAGCGCAGTGTTTTGACTGCTTTTTGATTGGGCCTTATGATATTTAAGAAAGTCTTCTGTTATTTTAATGCTCAATTTTAATGCAAAAAAAGAGAAGTGAAATTATCACTTCCAGTTCTTTAAAGTAGCTTAAGATTTTATGTTTAAAGATCAATTATTTTTATTGTGGAAGTTACTGTTACTTATTTTYACTTTTAATTATTTTGTATTATTCAGCTTTCTAGGCTGAAACGAGAATTGGCACAGATGAAGCAGGAGTTGCAATATAAAGAAAAAGGAGTGGAAACTCTGCAAGAGTAAGTTAAGAGTTCATGGAAGAATCTTTTTTTGGGGTTTGGGTTTATTTTTTAATTGCCTTTGAATGAATTTCATAGAAAAGTGTTGTCAAAAATAAAACGTTAAAGGCTTTGCTTCAGTCTTTCTGCTGTGATAGTGATGGAGGGTGAGAATAATGTGAAAAGATAGAAGAAAAGTTAAACAGAATTGGTTGGAGTTGTGATTTTGTAGGTTCACATGCAAGAATAGCTTTATAGGCYGTGTTATTTAACTTTTCCTCAAAATATCACCAAACTGGAATTAGATTTTAAAAAATATTTCCCAAATACTTTCTGGAGATACCTACTGCCTGGAGCACAGCCCAAAGCACCATGCTGTTGAGTAGTTTCCCCCTGGCAGTACCAAGGCTTTCTGGCTGGAAACAGAGCTTTTCCTAGAGGGAATTCTGTACACCACAACACTGCTTCTCCCTGTTACCTGATGGTCAGGCCATCTCATTCTGCACTGTATGGCTGATTTGTGCTTGTACTGTAAATCTTGTGTTCCATGAGGCCTTGGGTTGTGTGCGTGTGTGCAAAATGTCTGCACATAAAAGTGACTCCTTGTCTCCTCCCAGTAAGSAAAGGAAGCTCAGGGCAATTTGCCATTGCTCCCAGGGCAGTTAGGCAGCCCTGCTGTTTTCTGTGTGTGCAGTGGTGTCAAAGGTTGTGAAATGTTGTGGTGACCCTCTCCCCGCCACTCTTCCTGCAGGCCATCTGATGGGAAGGGAACTGCGTGGCTGCCATCAGTGTGTGCTTAGTCACCTGCACATGTAGCTCATACACGGGATGCCCAGTGGGATAGGGAGAGAGGTTGCCAGGCCATGAAAAAGGTGGCAGGTAAACACAGGTTRTTGTGGCTTCCAGATTCCTTCAGCAAGGCCGGTGGCTAGACCAAGAGCTTGAACAGCACTTGGATCTGCCTTGGATATGTGGCTGTGCATTTAGAAACCTTGGCCTTTTYCCAGCATGCATGTGAACAAACTGCCTAATGCAGGAGCTTCCTGAAAATGTTGTGACTGTTGCATGTCTAATGGATTTTGCAACATAAGTGCAGCAGCAGCAGAAATATTTTGAAGCTTTGGATTTATTGTGTTGGTGCTACAAAGCATGGGCTTTCACTTCAGGAATTCTGATGAAATTCCAGGGATCTTGGAGCAGTTAGGGTACCTACTTTCCAATTTTGATTGATACTATGATAACAAAACAAATTAAAGGAAGATTCTCAGATTTAACTTTTAAAAAAGAAGGAGTAACACATACACTTAATATTTTTGGTGTGTCTGATTTGGCTTTTTAATAACAAAATTTTCTGGTTTTTTAAAACAAGGCTCTTTTGCTTTATAGTGCATTTAGAAAGTTTCACAGGAGAAAACTTATTCAACCAAAATACCGAAAATCTTAATTGGCAGATACGATGTAATCATTTATTAATAAATGTATTTTTATTGAAGTATTTAGAGGTAGTTAAGGGAATAGATAATGTATGATATTAACTGAAAATTAGTAAAATAAAGCATTCAAAGTATTTGCAGTTTCAATACACTAAGTAATATTTTAAAGACAGTCAACATATCGGTATGGTGGTGTAGATATGTAAACAGTAGCAGAACAAAACCAATTTTGTCTTATGATTCTTAATCATATTTTCTTAGAGTAAGAATTGCTATTCCATTTCTGCTTTTTAAATTTGTTTTCCTTTTCTTGGTTATTGGGTTATTTTAAGGGTATAGGTTCAATTATTTTATAAAAGGACTAACCACTTGACTAGGATGATGAAAGTATTTGAAGACCATTTGAAACTCAAGATTGTTTTAATTAGTGTAATTCATTTAAGATAGTCCAGTAAAGTAGTGCAACTTTTTGAAAAATAAAGTCTGCAAATGATTAAGAATACAAATGTTAGTCTTGGATTGTAGCCCAAGTCAAGTTGCCCATGTTCCCAGGATGGGGTTATAGGAGAGACATCAAGAGAGGAATTATTTTAAATCATATCTGATTAGTCAGTGGTCACTCCAGGCATGTATTTTAGAAGTTCAGGCATGACAACTCAGGGCTTCAGTGCTGCTCATTGCTGCTGTTGCTGTGGTTGCCCTCTGTCCCATTGATGCCCTGGGTGGCACTTGTTGTGCTTGCTGGAGCTGGGGAGAACCTTCTGCCTGTGAGTTACCTGGAGCTGTGCTCTGCTCTCTGCAGTGACTTCTTCACTTGTGAAAGAGAATTGTGGTTTTGTTTTTGTTTCGTGCTTTTAAGTGGTTTTTTTATTTCCTCTTCTGGTGAGATACATGTGGTTTTTTTGGGAGTATTTTRCTTCTAGGAGGAAGTGAGCCAATTTGGAGAGTACTTAAACCAACAGCTGAAGRGAGGAGCTTCTCTCACCTCTGTGTGTAGTCAGTAGACAAATTAGCCTGAAAGCCTAACAGTGCTCTAGCCTGTCCCTGTGCAATCTCTCCCCTACCTCCTGTATTTGTTGGGAGAGAAGGGTCACTTAAGTCAAGTACCAAGGCTGAAGTAGTTTAGTTTTTCCATATCCTCAAAGTAAGTATATTGTCTGAAAAGAATTTCATTGCTCCTTCTTTAAAACAAAAATGCTGAGTTTTTTTTACTCTGTTCCCCCCCTATCCCGCTTCCCTTTCCCCTTTAAAGTTTATTGCATTTCAGACATTTCCCTCTTCTGTTACATTTTCTGAAGTTTTGGTCTGCGTCATTCTTCTTCCTTCTTGTGCTAAGTTAAATCTTCAAGTAACTGCCAGACTGCAAATGGCATGCATCCTGTTCAGGTTTTTTAAAGGCATGTACATCACTTTTTTTCAAGCGTAAGCCAAGAACAACATTAGGAGCCATCAAACTTGGGGCTTTACATCTGGCKGAATGTTTGCTTTGAAACTGTTACCAAAATGGCATCATGTGCAGATATTGGAACTTGCTGCCTGGTGACTCTCTGTGCAGCCTTGCTTGGTGTAGCTCTCACAGAAGAGACAGCTTTTATGGAGAGGGTGGTTGGGTTGCTCAGTATTTCCATCATTTTATGTTGCTGTCTGATTCAAATGCCTTTGTTAAATGCAAATCTCTTACATTGACATTTTCCATGTACAGTGTCTGCCTTGGACTGTGTTTTGTTTTCTGTTCTTTTTAATTTTAGCAAAATGGCTTAACCATCTTTGAGGAGAATGAAAAGAAAACAAAACCACAAAATAACTATAGAAGTGGGATTTTATGAGTGGAGACATGATTGAGGGGGATTTTGATRCTTCTACAACTTCAATACTTTCAGAATTCCAGTATTCATAGACCTGCAGCTTTATATCAAGACTGTACTTTCTACAGTTTCATCTAAATTTGGTAGTGTTGTGTGTGATAAACCTTTGGACATGGGTTTATGTTTGCCCAGTGGAGACTTTGTAGAGCTCATTGTTTAAAGCCTGCAAAGATCCCCACCCTTCAGGATGGTGCACCTTGGCCTCCACCACCTTTGCCCCAAGGTGTGTCTGATCCTGTCACAGTCCAAACTTACAGGGTTAAATATGAGCCTTTTCTGGAGCAAATTCCTCCCTCTGGCCTGGCAGCAGGGATTGAGAAGGAGGAGCAGTTCCTTCTCCCCTGTGTTTTCAGTGACCCTACTGCTCCCTGGCAGGAATTTTGGAGGAAGAAGGCGTTTAGCAACAAAGGAAATGAAAACTTGGCCAGTTGTCCAGGAGAGCAGAGTGAATGCTGTGAGAAGTTGGGAGTGACAAGGAATTAGGATTGGCTAAACAATTTGTAGCTACAGACTAATTTAGAGGTTAGGAGATCTGACAAAAACTTTAAAATYAGATTTTTGCTGAAGTACAGGCCTGTGCTTTGGTGGAGGAAAATGGAATCTGCCCCATAGGACTGAAACARTGACCAAACATTAACAGTCGGTGTATCCTAGAAACATCATCATATCTTTACAGTCTTGCATGTTAGTTGAATATTCTTGCTATGCATACAAAGGTCTGATTTATATTTTTAGCATGCTATTTTCCATTAATAAAATGGAAGACTCCTGTTAGCTCTATGGCTTTCAGAAATAGAACTTTATGAAAAAAAGGAGAAGAATTATTAGACAATAAATAACAGGTAATTTTGTAAGCTACTTTAGTCAGTTTGGGTTGCCAGCAATACTGATTTAAGCCTAAATATTTTTGGCAGTAGGAACTTCTCCAATTCTTTCCTTAAACAAATATCAGTTCATAAGCTGGGCTCCAAAGTGGCGTCCAGGAACATGAATATGTGGATAACTGGACAGAAATCTGGTTGAAATTAAATAATTTCCTTTTCCTGAAATGCCACCTTAGTCCTGGCAAACAGTATAATGAGCAGTTGTGTAGAAGGCATTTTCATGTCTAATATTTGAATATAGTTCAAATAGTTACAGTTACCTTCATATAAAAACGTGTTATCTTTTTAACATGACTTTTAGTGAATTGGATTAGTTGTTTTATCTGCTCAGGATTTTAACYAAAACTTAGTGAAGACTCAACATTTTGAAAACAAAAGCAAACAAACAAACCCCCAGCTTTAATACACATGACATTTAAGTCCTTTCTTGTTCTTGAACCACTATTCATAAAAGATTATATGTTTTCTTATGCAACTTGGGGAAATTTGTGTTCTAAGAAAAATCTTGAGATTCAGACTTATTTTGTGTTGTCTCTAAAAAGAGTAACTGTCAGGAAAAAAACCAAACAAAACTGTAGAAATCTACCTGTTTTTTCCTAACTATTGTGAGCTACGCAATAAAACCACARGATTTTCATTTACTCCTTTTGATTTTTCATTTTAAAGTTTTAATTTTAAAACAAGTAATCAGGTGTAAGGGGAATTGCACTGCTTGTGCAAYGCTGAGACACTTGTTGACACTCTTAGTTTAATGTAGTAGCTATCTTGAAACTTGTTAGTTAGTTTCAATATTTTAAATTGAGTTTGGATATGCTTCTTCTGTATGTATAACATACCCTCTCCTACTGCATCGTTTTGTAGATTGATGTCCTTTGTCATGAACAATGTGTGTTTTTATCTTTAATTCTGTTAACCTGACATACCTTTTCCTGAAGCTATTTGTTCTTAGCATTGGCCTGGAGACCTTTAAACTTACCACATTTTCTCTATACACATTCTTTTCACGATAGATTAACAGGACAATTTAGTTTTCCATATTTTAACAGGAACTTCACATGATTTGCAATAGTTGCTGTAAATACAACCTGTTAAAACTCCGTAGCCATTTGTTGTAAATCCAAGACCAAATAGTTCTTCTGATAAGTTCACTATAGTCTCTTGTCCTATTCTTTATCTATAAATCAAAGCAAATTATCAAGATGATATGCTGGATAGTCTTCTGCATCCTGATATGTTGTCCTTTACTRTTGTGAAATGTTGGAAAAAAGGTTTAAAACTCAGCCGGTGGATGTTCCACTTGAGTGATTTTAATATGTCAAGATGGAAACAGTAGTATTACTTCAGTCTTATGTCATAATTTGTGCTCTTGCTTCTTGCTGAAAGGTGTAAAATCTTCTGGAATGTTCCCATATCATGTTTTTCAGTGCAGAATAATAATGTCTTATAGATATCTTATGGAAGAGATAGTCAAAGAGGCCTATAATGGCAGGATAGCATTTGCAATAAAATTCTAGGCATTAAAATTTTCTTCCTGAGAAAATTTAAATGCCTTTGTTAGAAACTTCTAAAGCAGGACCAAGTAGAAGCCCTGGAAGAGATACTGCAATATGTGATGCTGCATGAAAAATACAAAAGCCAGACAGCTCAACCTTTTGAGTTATAACCATCTAGGTTAGCTTTAGGTTCATTTTGCTTTTGGTGCATGAAATCACCCACAGACATTACTCATAAGTAAGCTCTGCATTAGGATATTAAAACCAGGAAATTTGTTGCTTCTGCAGAACCTGGGTAGATAATTGCTTTGCTTTGTCTTTAGAGTGGTCTTGGCACTGAATGCTGTGTTAATTCCAAGTAGAGTATCATTTTATTCCTGGAAATGAAGTGATACATGAATAAACAAGAGGTCCTAAAAAGTCCCTGTGCTTTCTAATTATGTGAAAATTCCTAAATTTGTCTTAATATTTTCAACAGGATTGATCGTAAGATGTCAAATGCTCATACAAATTACAGACTGGATGAAGCACAAGCTATCATGAGTGAACTTCGAACCATAAAGAAAGCTATATGCACAGGTGAAAAAGAAAGGCAGGACCTTATGCAGGTAAAAAATATGCTGCTAAATAGTAGTAATCTACCTCTGTTTTCTTGCTTGGGATTGCATTGGGTTTACCAAATTTAAATAAGAAAGTAGGATGGCCTAAACTGATTTTTCTGTTTGGTAATTACCAATAGCAAGCAGTTGGAAAAAGGTAAGTAGTCATTGTCTATACTGTGAGCACAGGACTTCATATGCATTTCATATTTTTTGTCTTAAGTTTCATTTATCTCAGTGTTTCATTGAATATAGCTTTTTATTGTTAGTATGTTGATAGTTGCTATGTAGTGATTGCATGGTATTAAGAAAAAGCCTTTGTGATTTGTGGTAGTTTAAAATTTTTTTTATGTCTCTTTGTATTACCTATAATGAAGTAGGATTGAGAGTTCATGTGCTAAAATGTTTATCCTTGTGTCAACCATGTTTTTCCCTTTATGTGTATTTCCCCATGCTGGATCTCTGTCACTGTCACACTTTTTGCCCCAAACTCTCAAGTTTCTGAGTATATCAAGGCTCTTGTTAGTTTCAAAATGTTCCCACAAAACCTTCAAATAGTATGAATAAATACAATGTATGTGCAAGCATGAAATTGATGAATTAGAGCATGAGGATTGAGGGGATATACAAACTTGAGTAGTGGAACTTCTGAATGGATTCTGTGCCCTGCCTCGAACTCCCAGTTGTGTGTTTATTATTRATGTGATAGGAACTTGATCAAAGAACAATGACCCTCTGCCACCAAGGGATTTCACTACAGACCTGCCTGAATATGCTGCATATACAGAGAGGTGATAAGGACTGCTCTCTTCACCCAGTCTTGAAGCATTTGTTTGGAAGAAGGCATCTTTGTTACCCAAAGTTGTGGAACCATACTAAATTACCATGGCCATGCAAGCATTTTCTTTCAGTTTTCACTGCAGTAGTGTTTTCCAGTTTTTTTTTTCTTTTAGTTGTTAAATGATATGGGAAATTTATWATCTACATATTATGAATTTCCATAGTTATGCAATTATTAAGTCCCCAGTGCATTACACAAAGATCATCTGATGGACCACAGATCCCTTGTTCAAGCAGACAGAACACTGAAGTCACTATGAAAAGTTTCTGCCTTGGCAGCTTTTAGCATACTTGTTATTTTGGGCTGGCCAAGTTTTAAAGTGATTCTCAGTCTTCCATGTGCCTAGCTAGCAAGAAGTGATTAGAAAGACAGTTCTTCATGGATGCTGTAACACACATTTTAGGAAACTAACTGGTAATATAATGACTTGTGTGAGAGATCTTGGAGCAGTTTAACAASTGGCCTTGTTTTTACTTCCCCAGTAGATTTTTTTTACCTCTTTTCCTTACATTTTCAGTCCTTGATGGCAGTAAATCCAGCTGTAAACATTGAGATGCTTTGAAAATCATATTTGGTAAACCAACTTTAAATGTGCTTGCAGTTTCTTTAAATAGTGTTGTGGGAGTTAGAACTCTAGGATCAAGGATTGGCTGGTGCTGGCAGGACCAGAATGTAGAGGTTGCACAAAACAAAAGCAAAAATGAAAGTGTTTCATCCTTTTTTCATGGCTTTGTGTGATATACAGGAAATATGAGTCTAGGAAGTATCTTTTTTWAATTAATGACAATCTTTTCTGACGGAATCCAATATTACAGCATTAGAGTGTATGCAGTCCAGGAGAATGTAGAAAACAGTTGTTCCACACAAGTGTAGCACGCAAAACATTTCTTCATGCTTTGTTATAAYGGCTATACAGAAGTAAATAATTTACAAGGTCTATGGTTGTAAAAATGGTGTATTTTTGCCAGCTTACTGTGCTCTGAAAAAATAATACAGCTCTCTTTTTAAATTTTGACCAAAAAACCCTACTTTTGGTGTCACCAAAGTAATCTCTGCTATGCCTTTTAATAACTATTTGAATATTATTGTCATAGATTTAGTTAGCTTTGTCAAGTAAGTACAAGTCTATTTTAAATGTCTTCCTAATAAGTTCAGAATTCAATTTTTTATTTTCCTATTAATATTGGAGTTGTATTGTCCTTGAAAATACTACATTTTAAAGCTATTGTTGTTCAGGAAAACTTTCTTAGGAAATCTTTTTTATTTTGAAATTTGTTAGTAGATGATTTAGAGGTACAGTGTAAAAAATATGGGATTTTATTTCAGAGAAGGGAAACAGACTGTTTCTTACTACTTTTTAATTTAGATCTGGCCAGTGTAAGCAACAGAACTAAACATAGTAGAATTGCCTCAGTCTTGTGTAGGTGCTTGGAAAATTGTAGCTGTTGTAGAAGTATGATAATTGGTTTAGTTGTGTGGGTGAGGGTGGTCAGATTTAAATTGAATGCTGTGATACAAATAAAGCAAAATATGCAGTGCTACTGCTCAAAAAAAGTGGGCAGACTTCTTATATAAGGTTGAATAATAAAGGTGTATGGTTAGGTTCCTGAAAGCAGCATGTTTATTTCTCCTCCCCCATCTTTTTCTTAATTTTGTTTCTGTTCAGTATGTGTATGCTTTTAAAATGTCATCCTTGGAGAGCAATGGACTTTGGTTTTTGTAGGGTTTTTATTTCTTCTTTTTTCTTTTCACTTTGTTACCAGATAAATTGGCTAAATCGGTTAGATAGGAAATGCGATGAAATTGTGCAGAGTGCTCCCCAATCAGATGGCAACAGATAATGGTGAAATGACAGTGCTCATTTCTCTCTTTTTGGGTAAGCCTGGGCTGGTGTGCCTAGAACTTCACATTAACAGGAGGCTTATTGKGTAGTTTCTGTGGCATTGCCATAAACAGTCCTTAAACTCTAGATGAAAGATGGATTCCTCTGTGTAGCTGGGGAGGAAATTACTCCTACTGTTTATAATAACAATTATAAATTGTTTCTATCTAAAAATGTGCTAACTCTGGTTGTCATTTTCCATGTTAGGGTTGCTMGTGCCTGTTTTCACTCATCCAGCTTGAAGGACTTAATGCATTTATGCTTGCCCTAGGGCATTGTCATCTGTGAATGTAGATGTAAATTGAAGTGATGCTGCTTGGTGATTGGCACCTGTCAAATGCTTCCTCATGTTTAAGTAGGGGCCAAGATTCAGCAACTGTGCCTGGATAGGAAGCCTGGCCAGCAGCCAAGTAGCCCTTCATTGCCTGCCAGGGAGAATGCTAGAGGGCATCAGGAGCATACCAGGAGTTCCTAAAGTAGTTGAAATACAGGCAAAAGTTTAGATTTAAGTTCTGACGTCAGGATCTGTGGTATTGCACATAACCTGTAACATAACATGTGTTAGCCAAAGGTGGCAGATGGAACATAACTTGTTAGGAGAAGCTTCAGGCTTTCTGAATCCTGAGTTTTTGTTGATGCAACTGGCCATGCTTTATTGGGAAGAGGCCATGATCTGAATTTATTATTTCCATGTTACAAACCCATTAGAGATCCCTCTTGATCCTCCATACAGCAGGAGTCTTGACAGGACTGGATGAKTTCCAGTGAGTTTTGAAGAAGAGAGTTAGACAGGAGTCTACAGTTTTCATAAAGTAAAACTTGTGGGTTTTTTTCCCATGTTGAGGAGCAGTTCCTTTCTTAAGGATAAAGGGACACTAGCTAGGGATCTCTTGGCAATGTAACTTGAAATGGAATTTGCCAGTTTCAGGGCTGRGAAAATACACTGTTTGTCCTTCATACTAAAATGGCTCAGTTCAGTTGGGAGGTGGCAGAAGAATTGGCTTTTTTGGTGGACCCAAGACAAGTTAAGCTTCTGGAGGCAAGTGATGGTAGCCTTGTCCTACTGCCAGCATGTCTGGTGTTGCTCTGTGCTGTCCTCTCTCCTTGCCAATGCTGCTTGTGAAGTCCTAGCCCCTCTCAGACATGTAGAGAGCAGGCAGAGACTGAAGAGGGAGCAGCACAAGCTGTCCCATACGTGGCATGAACCATGTGCCATTTCCATGCGTGGCATGTACCACGTGCCATTCCCTAATAGGAGGGAAACAGAGTGTGTGATTYAAAGGGCTGTCAGGGAGGAGCACAGGGCCCCACTCTTGTGGTTGGGGAGCCCACTTGTTCACTCATCCTGTACCAGGCTGGATGTTCTCCCTCTTTTTCATTTGTGGTGGAGGCTGGCCTGAGGGAGGAGCTGGTATATGAGAGCAAAGAGAATGGACCATGTATGATGGAAATGGAGGCCATCAGAAAAAGCTGCTTTTTCTGGCTAGTTTCAGGCCTGCTACAGTTCCATAATCCTGGATGCTTCCTAGGCTCTGAAACCAGATGCCTTCCTCTTCAGCMTGGCCTTGCTCTTCTTGTCAGTAGCAAACAGGTGCTGTTACACAGGTTCATTTCTGGACTCTACTAATTGAATTTGATGTACAAAAAAGCAGCATTGCTGTGTTACTCTTTTTAAACTACACTTTGAAGACTGAGAAATCTTCTGATAATTGGATATGGATGGTAACCTCAGTTTGTTGCAAATCACTGGTAGTCAGAGCCACTGAAATTCCTGAGGACCAGCCTTTTCCTAATGCAATGTCCTTGATTCTGCAATTCAGATGCTAGAGTAAGCAATTTTAGTAAGTTTTTTATGTGCATTTTTTGAACCAAATTTTTTGATTGTGTTATGATTAATAAATTACTACAGATCTTCAAATTTCTGATAATTTTTTCCCCCACATTTTTAGATTGTCCTTTTTCCTGTGAAGGATCGGTGAGAAGACAGACAGAATGTTTTTCATTTTTGTGTGATATGTAATGCTTAGGATCTCTGTCATAAATGACAGCTGGTGATTTTGTTACTAATACTACAATATCTATAATTTTTGAATAAAAGAATGCACAATGAGAAAGTAAAAATGATACTAAAATTTTTGTTCTTTTAAAGGTTTTTTAAGAGCCTGTCAACCAAGTTTATATTGTCAAAAAATTTAATTTTGTTATTTTGTGTGATTCTGTCATATTCCCCTTTTCCCTCAAAGACTGATGTTTCTGCTTTGCTCTGACAGTTTGTGTCATTGTCTAGACATTTCAGCGATGTCCCTTGCTTAACCCAAAGCGTAAAATATCTCTTAACTATGTGAACCCTGGCTAAGAGAGCACAGGGATGATATCAGCTGTCATAAAAGTGCAATCAATACAAGGTATTCATCAAGTTGGATGAGATAAGAGTAGTGACTAAGGAATGTAACCTGTGGAGAAGATGGCAAAAGGGCAGGTGAATCACATTTGTCTTCCCTATCAGYTAATGTGAAGTTGACAGCTGCTAGATTTAAAGAGCTGCAAGCCATACAGAAGATAAAACATTCACAGATCTAAAACAAATAATATAAAGTCTGCTTACTGTTACATGCCTCTTTTAAGAGGAGAGGTTTATTTCAAAGCAAACCTTTTGCACCCTGGTAATACAACAATGAATTTTACTTTCTGTAAATAACTCCGTATAGGCTATTTAAACAACTAAATTTCTTTAAACAACTAATTTTTTTTTTTCTTTTATTAAAAAGTATTATAAGAACAATTTTTTCTAATATTTTAAAATATGTCTTCTCCTTTAGAGCCTGGCCAAATTAACAGATGGATTCAGGAATAGCTGTTGTATTACAGATTCCCTGCAGGATCTCCAGCACAATTCTAGTTCACTCAGTGACTCCTGTTTACCTCAACAACACTGTGATGCTTGTTCTCAGACTGACATCACTGGAGAGGTATGTGAGTGTTCCTATGTGAAACATTTGCTGTACAAAATTAGCTGCTTTTGAACTACAGTGATACAGTGTTACTTACACTTTTAATTGAAGAGGTGTTGGCTGGAGCACAAGGAAAATCCAAAGCATTACTGCTGCTGAGGGAGTTGCATTTGCTTGTTGTTTCCACTGTGTGCAAGCTATGGGCTTGGGGGTTCTGCTGCTGGAGCGTGGCAGAAGGATGCAGGGGCATGTTCGCGGGCAGTGACAGGTGAAGGCAGCTCCTGGACTCAGCCAGCCCAGCAGAACCCTTACTGCATTACCACTTTGGTGCTGCAGGTTCATCTTGCAGCTCTTGCTTAGRTGTCCATGGACCTCATCATATTCCCAGTTCTGAATTACTGATACTTGTAATAAGGCAGGAAGGAAGAAAATCCTTTAGCCAGCTTGAAGTTGCAGTAGAGACATGATTTTGCATAAGATGTTTGCATTGGGGTAGTAGTAATAGCTGTGTATTTTTTTAAATTTTATTTTTTATATCTTGTTTTCATCATGCTTATATTCATTGTTCATATGTATTGAAGATGTGTAGTAGATCTCTGCTCCTTTCCTCTGTCTAAGGCAAGGAAAGTATTTTTTATTCTCAAAGTATTTTTCTTAATCAACAAAACTTACGATGTAGTCTATTATACCTTTGGGCTCAAATACGCCTTTAAATATGATATTTGAGGAGAACATACTGGCATTCCTTGGAAATCATTCTATCTGAATGAAATTGTGTACTCCAAATAATAGTAAGTAAAAATTCAGCTTGCACTAGTAGTATGGCAACCCAGTTGCTAGTCAGTAATAAAAGTTATGTCTCTGTGGATGACTGASACCAAAGCAAGTAGGCGACTTGTTTGTAGTTTGTTTGTATGGTAGTTTAGATGTTGCTTTACATTTAGTTAKAAATCATCCCATTGGTGGCTTTGCCATCCTGTTTCTCATCTATTATAATCCTCCTTCATTGCTGGTTAGTTGGCAGATTGGATGTCTCCAGAAGGTCCCTACAGAAGAAGGAATCTTGTTTTTGAGAGAACTGAGCTAGTGCTCAGCTGTCTTTCAGGGTGTTAGGCAGGTGGTGCCTTCGGGGTGTAATTTTCAGATGGGCCGTGGATGGGATTATTGAATTCTGAAACAAACTACCAAAAGGAACTCAAGAGCATTTTTCCGTTTGCAGTACACAATCCAAGACAAGTACACTGTGGAAATTATGTTTATCAGGTATAGGCTTTTTTGTAGGAAACAAAACCACAAAATTACCCGAATCTTTTCACGGAACTATTGTTAGTGCCATGTGAGTAGAAAAGAGGTGGAGTTTTTACCCATGGGGTGATGGAGACAGAAAAAGCAGCAGCTAGAGGAGAACTCTGGAGGTGCAGCAATGCTCTAGTGTAGGACCTTAGGTTTTATCTATTAGATCATACACAAACTTCTGAGGAGGGAAGTGCTAATGCCCTAAATTAGAAATTGCTGTAGAAACGCTATGCAGTAGGAGTTGCAACATAAATGCACATTCTACAGCTGCTTCAAGGATCAGGTGGGTTTTTTGTGCTAATGTTTAAAATGCACTAATGTTGTAGGTGCTGGGTGGGTAACACATCCTAGTACAGGGAGTGTAATCTGAATTGCTTCTAATAAAAGGGCTTATTTATCTTCTSTGCTTTTAGCAAGAAATTAGTTTTGTATTTGTAAGGCATAAAACTGATTTTTTATTATGTTACTACTTAAAGCTTAGAGGTTTCTTTAGAGAATCCAGTAAGGAAGACTAATATATCCCTTTCATTATTGTGATGAGAGTGTTTTTAACTTGTTTCTTTCTTTCCTCTTCTCTGTGCTATTCAACTCTACAAGTTTGGCTTTGATGACAGAACAAGACTTGTAGACAAAGTAAGGCTGAACTGGCAATATGAAGAGGCCAAGAAAAGGTAATTAAATATAAATCTATTGGGTTTTATATTTACTTTTGTGATTAAAGTTTTCAAAGTAGAACTGGACGCAGCCTCCTAGCTGAAATGCCTTTGGGAAGACTAACTTGCTCTCTATTGAGTAGTTCATAGATAATGAAAGTTTAGGTAAATGTAAGACTTTATCATCAGATTATTATATTTGTTTGCAGAGATAAAGCTAAATGTCAGCCCTGTTCTATACTTATATAAACACAAAATTGTAGTGGTTCAATTGAACTGTTTTACATTTTTTCACCCTCTTTCTCAAASCTAAATATAAACAGTCTTTAAACGTACACTTATCAGCCTGGTCTGTCAGGATACCCAAAGCTTTGCATACCTGTGTCTTAAGTTCAGTGTACTGAAGCCATGAAGAAGAAAGAATGCTGAACTTCCTGTGAGGTAAATGAAGATGTTCAGAGCTGACCAAAAGGGTACTTAAAAATAAATGTTGAAATTGGAAAAAAAATCTGATAAAAATGATAGTATTATTTGAAATAGATTGAGTCTTCATTAAGTCTTTCAGTCTAAATGCTTATTGTAAGTATTTCTCTTGTGGAGGCCAGTCTTGCAGTGTTTTTTCATTTAGCTTATTGAAGTTTTAAAAGTACTATCTACTTAAATATTTTAGCAGGTCCTCATTGAAGCTTATTGTTTTCAAACTATTTGCCCCATATTCAGGACAGTAGTGTGGGTAYAGGTGATTACTTGAAGTCAGTAAATTAATGCACTTATGATTGTTGTGATTTGTGCTTGTAGAATATTCGGTTACTTAATTTGATTGACACTTAAAAGATTCAATATAGTTAACTTCAAAAACCATGGTTTTAAAATTTGCATAAATTAGTATTTCTTTTTCTTTTCAATGTTTTCTATTCTACCAGTTTTTACATCTCTCAGAACAAGAATTAGAAAAAGAAGTTAAATTCTTTTATCTCTTTTTTTCATATCATGGTGACTTTTTCTCTGGGGACATCTGTAATGCTGTCACATGTCTTAGCAAGAATTGGAAGTTTTTAGGCAGTACACCATTTTGCTGTTCTTGGAAAATTTAATCACATTTGGACACAATACAGGCTTCAAAAAATTAAGTTGGAASAAGCAAGTTAGGTAAACACAGCTAAATCTTCAGGATTTGTAGCTTGAATGGAAGTCTGTGTCATACATACTGTGTGTAAATACCAGTGATTATTACCTAATAAAGTTAAATAATTGGGGGAAAAAAGAACAAAACAAAAATGTTTCTGTGTCCCGTGTTTGCTCACAGGCTAATTTAGCACTTAATAGTCCAGTGATAATTTAGCAACTTAGAGTTGCTAAAAGAAGAATGATAGAATTTAGTTTTATACTGTTCAGTTTAACAGAGCCACTGATGCTGTGAAGATTGTATTAAAATGTTTTTAGTTCAGCTTTCTGACATAGCTTTTCTGTGTTTTTTAAAACAATTATCTTCTTGTTTGTTTATGACAGGGAAAAGATGGTGTTTTTTCAGAGGGGGTAAAGAGGTGTTGGGTTTTTATGGGTTAATTTTTTTTTTAGTAGCAAAGCATTTCTCAGCTGGAAATGCYGAACATTTGTTTCTGCATGGAATGCAGTATTTCTGAACATCAGAAGTGAGCTGGTGTTTGATCTTAATTAAGTGTAGAAAATCTGGGTAACTAACCTTCCAACTAGAGAATGGGGATTGCAGAAAGAGTAGTTTTGCTTTCCCAGGATAGCAGCTCTGACAATGGTCTGTTATTTAGCAAAAGCATGTTAGTTGCTTTAAAAGAGTAGCCTTATTCTGCCCAGTATGTTGTACGGAAGTAATCAGCTTTCAGCTTTTGAGTGGAACTGCACAAAGCTCATTGCCCCTACCAGTTATCTCTGTGGTTGCATTCTTCATTTATCATGCATTCCTTCCCCTTAGCTTGCTGGCATTTCTGTAGGGCTTTTGTCTCTACTAAATATCTTTGTACTCATTCTCCCTTGGCTGGTGAAATATCTACTGTTACTGCACAGTGTGGGTGATGGAATGTGCTGCCATGGATTAAATCTACAAAGTAGAAAATTAAAATGCTACAGTATGTCACAACTGTAAGGCAGTATATTGTCACTGCTTGTTTGTCAAGTGGGTGTTGAAACATACAGCAAATAAGTACAACTGACAAACTTTTAATGGGAGACTTAAAATGCACTGTAGTAGAAAAGTACATCCTTTCCCTGAAAGGAAGGCAGGAAAAAAGCTCTACAAAATGAGGGACAGACTGCTGCATTTCAGTTGCTCTTGTGAATCTAGCCGTACATATCAGAATATTTACCTGATGTAAAGTCTTTAAAAATAAAAATATTCTTTGTATATGGAGATTAAGCAAGGAAATGCAGGAATTTTTGAATGAAGATGAGRCCCAGTGATTGCAGAAGAGTTGGCTTGCACTCCCAAAATATCCTTCCTCCCTTAAAAGGGATAGTTTTATTTTAATTTGTCCTTCAAAAATCTCTCTGACTGCTGAATGGTTTGGCCTTTGCATAAATTAAGACATTCACATAGCTTATTTTCCCCTCCATCACTTTCCCACTGGAAGGAAGTTGGATGATTTGCAATTTAATTTTTCCCATGGGTATTTCAGATGTTGTACACTGTGGGTTCTGACATTTCCAGCACGCTGGGGAAGAGATCCTCTCCTCTGTTTCTGATCCAGGCTCTTGGAGGAGTTTTGTAAAATCTGCTTTTTAACTCACCAATCATGCTGAAAGGAGGCTCAATCACTTTTCTTCCGCTCTGTACTCTTCCCCCTCTCCCATTATTTCTAAATAAACTGTACCTTATTTCCATGAAATTTCTCCTCTCAGATCTGCCAGTGTGGCCCTCCAGAGAAGSAGGAGGGGGAGGGAGGACGGTCTTTTTGAACAGACAGCCCCAAGCTGCCTGGATAAATACTGTTTTTAGTTTCAGTTGCTATTTCAGTGAGACCACCTCTCATGAAAGTGTTTGCACAGTGGAAAATGTACCCCTCAAGCACTTTTCTGAATATACTGCTTCATAGCACGAGAAATCAAAAGCAAATTGTTTTTCTTTGATAACTCTTAAGTTGTGCTGTTCAGTAGAATGACTGCATGAAGCATATTAGCAAATATTAATGAAATGTCATTGCTGCAGCACCTCATATCCCGTGAAGTGGGTTAATCGGTAGATGAAAAATAATCCCTCCAATAAGAAGCAACAAAAGTTTTAGCTGTGGGGATTTTTTTGTGTGTTTTTTTTTTTAATAGTCCTGTCTGATGGTAGCTAACTTTAATGAACTAAAAATACATTGAAACAACTTCAACCAGCCTACCTAGTTTGGGTAGCATTTATTTGTATCTTCTGTGAACTGGAATTCAAAGATGTTATTTTTCCATTCATTTCATAGAGGCATGCAGTRGATGTCAAGAGATTTATATTAGCCTTGAAAAAAACCTCTTCCGCAGATATGCATAATACTTCTACAGTTGTCTTTAAGGATGTTACTTCTTTCTGTTCAGTATAGTTTGTTGTAAACTTGTCTCATTTTGAAAATTAAATTTGAGTTCGACCTTTAAAATCACTAGCATAAACAGAAGTGTGTCAGTGCGATTTGTGCTTATAGTGACAAAGTACCTGTTTGGATATTGATAGCAACATTCCAGTACTAATACAATAACACAGTCAAGTAGTTTCCTTTTAAAATTTATCTTGTATAGGCAGGTTTCAAGGTTTAATTACCGAATCTCTAGTGAAATTCAGTGGATTTGTATGCTTTATTCTGCTGAAGAAATCTGAAAATCTGATTTAAGGATGAAGCAATTTGTTTGATAGCACATAAATACCTGGCTCAGCCAAACCTAAATCTCCCAGTGTTGGTTTTTAAACATAAAGCATTTCCTTTGGGTTATAATGGGAGCTTAGACATGCTTTTGAATTTCTTTGAAGTTTTGTACTATTTCACCGGTGCATTTGGGAAAACTTGCTTTTAGCAGATTTTTGCAGTTTTCCTAAAATCTGTAGAATGCCAGCGGACTCTTAATGGTTTCATGAGTTTCTTAAGCAAATTTAAGACCTCGTTGTTATTGAATGAATTGGGTTGTCAGGAAGGCTGGGTATTGTACAGAGCCATACTCATGTTGTCTGCCAAAGCTACAGTGGCACATAYTTGCAGGAACAGCCAAAATAGACACAGTGGAGAAATTTTGTGAGCATTTGGCTGAGTTCCCCAGCTTCTTGTCCTTTCCATTTCTCTCTTTGTCTTTCTCTAATGTTCCCCTCTTTGGATATAAATCATAATCCACACTCGAGAGGGTCAGTAAATACCAGAAATTACCAAGTCYTTATACCCTTCATTATGTGTCTTCAGTTCCACAGCCACCTCCTTTGGGTATTGCATGTGGGAGATATTCCCTGTTTCCTGAAGTGTCCGAGAACTGGGTCCAATTATAAGCCTAGGGAAAAGAGTAAGCAGGGCTGATTTATGTGGTCTTAGCCACTGTTTTCTTTCAAATAGGAACTAGAATGTTTTCTTTGTTTTGTCCCCRCTGGTCTTCCCATACTACAGGTAACAAAGGCCTCAGTTCTAGAGTGGTATGGTATGTCAGCCAACAGCCTAGGCCTTTAAATGTAGAGGAGTATTGTTGGGTTTCCTTTCTTCTCCTTGTAAAATTCAAACCATGGTAAGTTTGAAGAACAAGTGCCAGCTGTAGGATACCCATAATTTGTCCCTTTTATGAACATGAGTTAATACTTTTGAATTGGTTCAGAGTATTTCCCTCCTCAAGACACATGTCTTGTTTATAGTTTGAGTAAGAATCTAATATGGGGTAAATTGTAATTTCTCACAATGACTGATTTTTACTCACCTCTTATGCTCTATTTAATAAATATCCTCTTGAGCTCAGCAATAGAACTTCATTAGTGCTGGATTCAGATACCACCCTTGAATGTGATTTTCTGGACATTAACAAAATCTTTAAGGTTCCCCACGTAGTTTCAGTGGCAGAAGGGTTGCCCTGTTTTGTCAAGGGGAAGGAGCTGTGTAGAGCTATAGTGATTCTGACATGCTACTAAATTTAATTAAATTATGTCTAATTAAATTTTGGAAATACGTGCCTTTTTTCCCCACAATGTAGTTTGCATAGTAAACTGGTGTCTCTACTGATCTTCATCCTCATGCTGTGTCAGCATTTTCTTGAGTGAGACATCATTCTAGATACCTAGGTATGGCCATTTCAGGACAGGTGTGCCATTTCAAGTCAGTGTTTGCTTAAGATCATCACCAGGTTAAACCTTTGTCATCCCATCTGYGCCCCTCCCTTAACAGGAACTGTTATGTTCATCTCCATTTGAAATTTTAAATACTGAATTAAGCACCAAGTTGGCCTGCCTACCTAGGGAACCAGTCATTTGATACCACCTACTCCAGTGAGGAATGCAAGCTCCCCAGCACTTGTTATGCAAGGATGGGAATGGGCAAAATGCCTGGAATGTTGATGGCTCAAAATTAACAGTTTTTTCCACAGGAATATGTTAAATGGCTGGATCAGTAGGGACCTCAGTGTCTGGCATTAGGCCAGATAAAAGCACTCTTTTGCAGTCACTACAGTTAAAAAATAGTATCTTTAAAATACGCATTAGGAAAGAAAAATTTGTTTGAAAAACAGAGGCTTCATAAAGGATTCTAAATATTTATTTTTCCACTTTAGGTTGCAATCAAGTCATTGATTTAAGTGGGTATTTTAAGGCAGGTTAATATATGCATTGAGTTTGACAACAGCCATTTTCTTCTAACACAGCAGCAGTGAGAATGGCTGGTGTAGTACAGGCATAAAGTCTGGCATAGGCAAGCATAGTGAAATGGCTTAATCATGTATTTATTGTGATTGGAAGAAAAGTTTGTGCTTGAAGAGACAGATTGCAGTTGTGGAACATAGTTAAGAGGACTTTCTTATTGAGTTCTGAGCATAACTAAGCATGACTACTCCAATTTTCTTTTCGTAATTTTGGGTGAATGAGACCATAAAAGCCTTAGGAGTGTCTTCTGTCCAAGGAGATAAATATTCAAGTTTGTCACTGGCAACTTCTTGGAACAACTTACCATACAGAGGGATTCCCCAGTGGAAAGCAAGCAACAAAATTGCTCCAAAACTTCAGTTCATGTGTAGGAAATAGAGGTTGCAGAAAACTGGCTTATTGGTGCTTCAACAGATTCCTGCATTACATAGTGTTTTGTGCCTGCTTTTTCTTTGTGTAAAGGGAAGACTGTAGAAACAAGAAGAGCCAGCTGAAAGAGCTAGCTAAGAGTGTCAAGGGAATCAAAGTAAATACTTAATCAGATTTTGGAACTCTTCAGTGATACAAACCTTGTCCACAGCAGTACTTTCCCTTCTTTAATAACAGTATAATTAAGTTATTGTATGAGAACTTCCTACTTTCAAAGCATCACCATAACAGAAATTGAAGGGAAAAAACAAACTTTAAGCTGGAATGTCATACACAAAGGGAGTTACGTGCTCTCAGCAAGCTCAAGAGTCTAAATTAAAACCTCTTGTGTTTAGTGAAGGTGGTGCTTTACTTCACAGAAAGTGGAATCACTCATTCACTAGCACTGAAAGAGGGGAATCTCTTCCCTGATCATACTTCTCTCTTCCTTGTTGCCTTCATTAGTGTTCATTTGTACCTGTGGTCTGCTTCTTACCCAGCTCCCCCTGCAATGTAAAAATAACTAGCAAAACAATTGCTAGTGTTAAAGTGAAGGAAAGGGTYAGTCCTTCAGTTGTCTTATGAAGAAACACAGAGRCTTCAGATGAATCTCATCTTCTTTTGTCCACAAGCTGTGTAAAAGCTTATGAGCACAGTCAAATAGTCCAGGCTCATATGATTCACGCTCGCTTGCCAAGCTGTGATAACTCAATTGTACCAGAATTCTGTGATTCTGTTGAAAGGATCTTGAGTCCTTATTTGTTTCATTTGGCACTGAACACCTGAAAATCAAGCTCTATGTGCTTCAGAAGTGTTTACTGAATATTTAACAGCAGAGCAGCCTGGGTAGGAGAGAGAAGAGATCCTGACCTTGCTTGCTCTTCCTGGCCCTGACATTTGGTCAATGGGGCGAGGTACTCTTCAGGAAGCTGCATCTGGAATTCATACTCAATAGCTGAGGCATGAAATATGTAGACTGTGTGTATTGATCCACAGTGGTGCCTTCAGTAGCTATTGGCAGGAAGTTTGTTATTAATCCAAGGAGGAGGAAATGGTATTGAAGGGCTTGATAAAGAATTCTGCTTTAGACAAAAATGTGACATAATACCCAATTTCTTTACTTGCTGAAATGAAATCTAAGGGGTGTGGGGAAATTGCAGTAAAATTCTTATTCATATATGGATGCAGTCACTGCAAAATTATTTATATTGATAGCTTGTTCCCTTCCCCCGATATTAAGATGGCCAAATACTTCCCACATGTTAGTACAAAATAAATCTTAYTGCATGAACTTTTGTTTTCAGAGGGGGGAAACATTGCCTTTGTCATGTCGATGCCTTTTCTTTTGTTCATAATCACATTATCACACTGAATCTTCTGTTTGTGTGTTATGTGCCTTTACCTTGTTTTTTTTGTTATTAATTTTCTTTCTTACCAGATATTTTGGAAAAATATTATTTTAATGAAAACCAATGAGCTATATCCCACTTTTATGGGGATATAGCTTGAAAGTGCCTTTGTTTATTTATTTATTTATTTATATTATTATGTACCCAATTTATTTAAAGGGTAGTAATCTTTTAGAGGTACTGATCTTTGTTTGAATGCTACCATTTCAAAGTGAAGATGAAACTGAGGTATAAACTGCATAAATATTGTACAGTTCTTGAGTTTCAGGTGTTCAAAAATCAGAAAGTTAGGTTTTCTCTTACTTACCTCTAATTTTAGCTGTTAAATTCTTGAGTGTCTAAATTGTCATTGCAAGACAAACATAAATGCCTAACAGTAAGTGTTCTCCCTCTTATGCCAAAAGAAACGTTCATGAAATGTCTAGCTTTAGTGTTCTTGGTAATACTGATAAGAGTTCAAAATTTGTTTTTAAAAGAATATTTTCTTAAAATGTCAGCTGTGGAATTAGTCTTAAAACTGTTGTTTCATGTAATGGTACAGCATGTTGAGATACAAGAAACTACTTCTAACTATAAAGCGTACTAGAGAAAAAATCCCAAGTTAGCTTATTTAATTGCATRTTTTATGATAGATTCATCTAAAGCCACTTGTATTTTGTAACCAGTAAATCTTTTTTCCAGACTGATGTTTCTGTTTTAATGGCAGCTTTAAAATTTTAAAATTTTTAGAATTTGTCATTTAGGGCAGCCTAATATTTTCGGCCCCTTGAACCATTCCTCTGCGAGGTGGGACATGATTGTACGGACCTGTTGTCACTAGTTAAGTGTCTCACCTTCAGCTTCTTCAAATTCTTACTGCACTTTTGAAATCCTAGTTTAAGATCTGATTGTAGAAGAAGGATGAATAAGAAAATATTCAGCTTCATCAGCTGTACAGGCAGTAAACTCGAGCTCTAAAATATTAATTGATTTATTACAAAATGAGAAAGGTGTGAAGACAGATATTGTCTATACAGTAGATAAAACCACTGTAGTTCTCACACATCTACACACGTAGGAGCACTTGCAGTTGTTTGCTGTTTTAAAAATACACAAGACAATTAAAAAACTCCTAAAACCAATCAACCAAACAAAACTCCAAAAACAAGCCCACCTCAAAACTCAGAAACAATCCTCCCAAATCCCTCTAAATTTTCTTGGTTTGATATTTAGAAGAAAAAAGGCACAGGCATTAACAGGCTTCATGTTCTGAWATATTTCCTCTTGTCTTTCTCTTCTGCATTTTGAAATATATTTATTCTCTTTTAAAGAGTTTCAAATATACAACAGCAGCTGGCCTTGCTGGATAATGAATCCTGGCCGGGAATGGCTGAGGCAGACAGGGACCGTCTCCAGCTCATCAAGGAGAAGGAGGCTCTTCTTCAGGAGCTGCAGCTCATCAGTCAGCAGAGACGATCCCCAGAAGACATTGCWCGTCTGGAGGAAGAAAAAAGACGCTTGGAGGATGAAATTCAGCGAGCTCGAGCAACGTCTGCTCATGGGGCCACTGAAAGGTTTGGGAACTTGGATTGTTTTCTCCTCTATTGTGAGATCCATGTAGGTAGCTTCAAAAGGAAGAATAGGGAATTTCATTGCGTTTAAGGAAAAAAGTAAATTGCTAGAGAAAAAATTAGTTTCAAAAAAGTAGAAGACCACTCCTGTCACTATTTAATTCTATCTGTCTTGGACTTTTCTGAAGCAGAGTCACRGGGATGTTGACTAGTTTTCCTTTCATTCATCTAAAAATTCTGAATAGGAAGAAGAAATYGGAATAGAATCTTGAAAGATGCTTGGAATAGGTCTGAGTGATACTGTCTGATAATAGAGACCTGAATGACAGTACCTGGATAGTGAAAGGTTTTTCTGTTCTTTGCAGTGGAGTAGTAGTCATCTCCAAAAGCATCAGAACAAAGATCCTTTGCTATATTTAGTTTCTGGCCTATAACAGGAAAGTTAAATGATTATGGTTTTGCTGCCTTAGGTACAATATTTCCTTTTCATTTGCAATCTCAGCAATGGGAACACATCCCAGTTCTGACATTCAGGAACATAGTAAGCAAAGTCATTCTTGAAAACTTAAAAATCAAGTTATATATAAAATAAACAACCCAAAAACATATTAGTGGAAACTCAGTGTTTATTTCAAAGTTGTTTAGCTTTTCCTGTAGCCAGAGAAAAGGACAAAACCTCTTAATCTCTTTTTACCATAGACTGCTTCCAGTGAAAGCAAGAAACTACTTGTTCTTGCTCCTCATAAATAGTGGTAAAACCTCAGCTTTGACACTTCAGGAAAACCTACAAGAACCAGCTTTAATGTGATCTGTGTAAAGGTTAATATTTACACAATTAAGACACTTTAAAAATATTTGAAAGTGCTTTCCACGTACAGATTTTGACAACTTCAGTTTCTTCAGAAAATGCTTACTTCTGACAGCAAATTCAGGCAATAAACAGAAAATTCACAGCCAGCCTACAGGTCAGTGTAATATATTTTGCAATTTTTGCCATATTGTTACATTGGTTTTCCAGCTTAAACTGACAGAAAAGGGAGTTCACTTTACTCTGTCGTGTAGTAAGTTTTATTTGTTGTTTTTGGGCTCTCCTGTTAGGTAGTGCATACTGTGTTGGCAAGAAGGCTAAGCTATTTTTCCATGGAGTTCATGCTGTGGAAATCAGCATTCTACTGTGGTACTTGATATTTCAAATGCAAGCAGAAAGTTGAGCAGAAGTTAGAATAATACTGATGGGCACTCTATTTTTTATGACAAATTGGAGGAAAGCTTAACTACTAGTAGCCCTGATTTTTTGTTTGTTTTAGACTCAGAAATAACCAAAAATATTTCTAATTCTGCTTTTGTATTTCCACTTTATTCTAATTGTGAAATACAAAGATGTTTCTTTCTTAARTAATTAACACTTCTCTTACTGAGTTTTAAAGGCACTGAGTTATGCACAGATCAGAATGAACTTAAAATCTGTATGACAGAGGGTTTTGTTCTTTGTTTTTGTTATAGTGTTGTTTTTGTTAATATTGGCTGACAGCCTTAGTTGGAGGCATTTCTTACCTTTTAGCACAGGTACCTACCCTGCAGAATCTATYGCTGTTGAGTGTAGGTTTTAAGTTTGTTTTTTACAATAGATGGTGTAAATATCTCTGCTTTCACCTGCAAGCTTTGGAATCAGTTAAGTTTCTTGTGTCCATTTGTCCTTTTCTTTTGGTTCCTGCATGCAGTGCCTATATGGTGTAAGTTTGCATAGCTGAGCTGCAGCCTTCCTTGTGCCACTAGTTAACCTGGCCTGGGGTGCACAAAGGGAGGAAAAAAGCTTCAGAGGTGCTGTATCCAGTAGAACTGAATAAAACAGTTTTCTGTTTATTTTAAAATAGTTTCTGTTGATTTTTAAGTCCTGTTCATTAATATGTTGAATTCTAACAGCTGTCTTTGCAGCTGAGGAACGTCTGAGGCAGCCCAATAACTTTGATCTGCTTTCTCCAAACCCTTTATCAGAATCTCCATTTCCAGCCACCTTGTGATGTAGGGCTGGAGCTGTAACTTTCCTGGACGTTCAAAATGTACAACACAAACCAGAATTCTACCCTGATATTATCTTGAAGTTTAGTGGTTGGGCTTGGAAAAACAAAACATCAGGAATATAATTCTGGGTCCAGAAAAAGAGTAGATGATAGATAAAAATCTATGATTTGAAGTTCTAGTAATGTCAGAATACTGAATTTAAGATATGTTATAGGTGTGTGAGATTGCTGGCATTAAAGTTACATTCCATTTCTGTTGTTGTAGTGGTACTGATTAACTCAGCTGCTTGTTATTAGAATGGGCAAAAAATAAGTTGCAGCTTAAGATTTTTCTCATAAAATCGTAGTCAAGATGCTGTATCGACTGCTTAAATGTAATGTTAAATGCACCTGAGACACATGGAATAAAAGCTTAAATTTGACATAGGTGGCTATGCTTAACAGAAGTCCTTCAAAAATTTTATTTTTATCTTTGAAATTTTACACTAATTGTCTTGGAATATTTTTTTTTGTGACAAGGTGGAAGGGCATAGTATTTTAATAGCAGAATCAGGTTGATGGCAAGAGAAGAAAAACGATCTTATAGAGTCTGATATTTTTACCTAGGACTTCTTATGACTGCTAATTTCTTTAATGTATTTTCAGCATCATGACTCTTACATTATGGTTCAGTTACTTTTCTTGTCTGGGAATTCTYCTGGAGTCTTGGTTCTTGTGTTCTTGCTGGAATTACCATCACTGCATATGAGCAGCATAAATTAAAACTTTTCATTAAACAGTACAACTTTTTTCAGTATTCCAAACTTCARTGCATTGATGTTTTTCCACACTTGGGAAGCGCCTAGCACTTTTTGAAMGCTATTGTGATGAAGAAAATAGTAATATGTATGTGTTTAATTATAGGATACTGTTACAGGAGAAGAGAAATTGCTTGCTTATGCAACTAGAAGAAGCTACACGTTTAACCTCATATTTACACTCCCAGTTAAAAAGGTAAGTTATGTAAAAGCARCAAGTTTGGAAGGAACTACAGCAGAGAAGAATATTAATAGTGTATGAAGTTTGTCTTTTATACTTCTGTGTATATATGCCAAGTAAATTAATTTTTCACTACATTTATAYGCTTTGCTCCGTGGAATGTGATGATTTGGATGGAGTTTTATAAATAGTATTAGTGATGGCTATTTGGGGTACRTTATTAAGTGTAGCTGGGAATTTTATGTTACCTTACTTTCTGAAAAGGAGATAAGTTATTAAAATCTGTTGTAGTATTGTTACAGTTTCAGTATGGGCAGATAGCCCATAGTGAAACTGTAACAATAGTACAACAGATTTAAATTCTCTGGTTTGTTAATATTCTGATACCTTCAAAAGTAGGGGCTTTTGATGTCTGGTAAGATGAAAAAATTTTGCTATTTAAATACRAGAATGTGTTAAGACTCACACCTGAGGTTCAGAATGTTTTGCATATTCACACTCACAGCTGCCTTTTGAGATGCGGCTCTTGGGGATTCTTCAGTTTWACACCATAGCAGCATCAAAAGCTCAGTTCCTGCTGAATTCCTGTGTCACTTCATCTCTCTCTGGCATTAATATTCTTGCTCCTCTTAACTGAGAATRGTAAGAGGAAGTGGAATAGGATTCATCCTAAACTCTTCTTATTTTGCATTGGAAAAACCTGTGAGAGTGAGGCTTACACAGCAGTCAGTTTGTTAGGACTTTGCAAATCCCTTTGCACCTCTTCTCCCTGGATTGTTTATGACCAATCATTAATGTAAATTTGAGCTGGATCATGGTAATGTATCCTTCCTGGCTTTACATTGAGTTTGCTGAGCTAGAGCCTGCTCTGGCCTCTTTTCTGCCAAATCACAGCTGTTTACATGTTGGACAAAAGAGTAGGTTCATCCTGCTCTTGGATGTTGTTGGACTGTTGTCTTCAGGCACTTAGCCCTGATCTGGTTTCATGTGTACTGCTCCAGTCATGGCTGTGCTTGAGACCAGGGCAAGAGACATGAGCTAGACTTTACAATGCCAAATCATCTTTCCATGTCRCCATACTGAATACATTTAAAACTGCTTGTGTAATCTGGATTAGTGTTTTAACGTCTGCATTGGTAGTTGTGATTATATCTGAAAGGGCATTTTTGTGTTCTCTCTTTCTTTGCATGCCATAGTCTGTCAGCTAGCACCCTCACCATGTCCTCTGGCAGCAGCAGGGGATCCCTGGCCTCYAGTCGAGGATCCTTGGCCTCCAGCAGAGGCTCCCTCAGCTCAGTCAGCTTCACGGACATCTATGGCCTCCCCCAGTACGACAAGGCAGACAGCGTTACAGACTACGGGCAGCACTTGCGCTTTGACATCATTCCCTTCGAGGCGCTCACCAAGGACGTGCCCTATGCTGATCCCATGGGACACTCCAGTTTCAACAAGCAGCGCAGGTCTCTGGATACRCCGCAGTCCCTGGCGTCGCTGTCGTCCCGCTCCTCCTTGTCATCCTTGTCTCCTCCAAGCTCGCCTCTGGACACCCCGTTTCTCTCTGCATCACGGGATTCTCCGTTGGCTCAGATGTCAGAGGGGTTTGAGGAGATTGCAGGCATAGGAGCCCTGGAAATGCTCAGGGCTCAGACCGCAGCCTTGGGTGATGATGATGCACAAGGCACAAGCTCATCTCAGACGTCTGCTTACCCTCTAGACAATGAAGGGCTGCGAGAAATGGGACCACACCTGACTGCTGTCCAAACTGGTGGAGGTGAGTTTATGGATATTATTATTTTGCCACATTGTCTTAGAAAATGTCACGCAGACCTACGCATGCCAGCACAGTAGAGATTGTTCCTGAGTTAGGCTTATTTTACTACCATCAGGTAAAAATTGCATGGTAGGTGTTACCTGTTAAAAGCCTGACCAGAACACAGGAAAATCCCCCAAACCCAAACTCTAGTTTTAGGGCGAAGGGATGCAAGAATAGAGAAGTCCTTGTCAATAGATCTTAAAACAGTGGTGAATTGACTGGAAGAAAGGGAATGGAATATAGACTTTCATTGGAGTGTWGCCTTTCAAGGACCTAGCAAGAATGAGTAAAGTATTAGTAAGAAAAAGTATGGGTTGGTTACTTCTGAGGCCCCCAGTTGTGCTGATGTTGCCTTTATTCTGATAATAGAAAGCAAAGCAAACTCAGGAGAGRTAGGAAATAACAAACAACTATTCCCTACAAAAAAATCTGAACACAGAACATGAGGTGATGCTTCTGACTGTCCTTGAAGGCTGGCTGACTACATGCTGAGCTTGTRCATAGTCCAGCCCAGGTTCCCTTGTCCAAGTTCTGTGAGGAGCAGAAGCCACAGTGGCATGGCTGTAATGAGTGCATGCTGCACTCATGAGTAGGTGCTTCACCAGCAAAGGAGCATCTTTTGTAGGGGATGTGTGAGATGTTGTGCATCTTGACTGGTTGTTTCTGAGCACCCCTGTGTGCTCTGATGGCAGAGGGGTGATGGGTGCAGCTAGCACAGCACATGCACTGTTRAGTTTTCCTTTCCTGCTGGACTGTCAAATTGAGGGACTTGCTTTAGCTTGCCTTGGCAGAAGCTTCTGAAAGCACTGCAGTCGAACAACATAAATTAGAGAAATCAAAAGAGGAAACAGAAAACTTTTGAAAAAATGAAACAAAATTAAAAGCCTGAGCATACAGGCTCWTGACAAATTTATTTTCCTGTTTTGACCAACCAAATGAAGAACTGCTCTTAATATGAAAAATATAATCATGATAACATTTTTGTGTGTTGACTTGCTCATTTTTTTAATAATACCATACTAGTAGAAAAAGGCTTTTAGAGTTTGGTTTAATATTAAATGTTGTGAATCCCATCTCATTTCTATATTCAGAATTCCGTGTTAGCATTGTGTAGAATGTTGCATTCGGGACTCAGGATGTCAGGAACAATATGAACTATAACCAGAGAATGCTTCGTATTATCCTACCAAAATCTTACTTGGCAAGTGATAATACAAAGGAACGTTGATGGTATTTACAGAAAACCTTTCTGGTTTTCATTTTTTAAAAAAAATCATTGCCACAGTGCTAAAAAGCCTGTATKGTTCAAAAGCATTTGAGTCTAGACTTACCTACTTTCCTTAATGCAGCTAGCACTGCCAGAAGATATTGCAGCAGAATTTACTTTTACTAGCTGTAAACATTTCTAGTGCCCATACTGTAGATTTCAGACCTAAATAAACAGAATTCCAGAGACCAGCATGAAAACTTGTGCTTAAATTAGTGCTGTGAGGAGGCTTCCTGAGGCTTTCTTTAAACCTCAAATCAGACCACAGCATGTCTTCACATTGTGGTAAGTGAAAGTATCTAAGTAGTTCATTTATAGCTTGTACGTGTTTCCTAGAAGTGAAGGCCTAGTGTGAGGGCCTAGGCAGCAATACAGGATAAAGGGMAGCTTCCTGCTTTGATTTTCCTTTTCTCAGTTCTCTGCTGTGTTTCTACACATTTCACATTTGTCTGAAAACCTCTGTCCTTAATCTGCTGTCAGTGCTGGGGTGTCCTGCTCCTAGCCCAGAGGTAGCGTTTCTCTATGTACAACAGAGTATTTTGTGTTGCTTTTTGAGGAAGAATGTGTGGTTAAAAGATAGCCAGGCTGCCTTGAGACTTTTTTATTTTTGATATTTGCATTTGGAAACAATTGCTTAAAAAAATTTAACCTTGCTGATTTTTGCCTGCTTTGAGTTCCACACTCACTAGCTGGTGGTTTGGAATTGTAATGCAGTTGTTTGCAAGTAGCAGTTGGACGTTTTGAAAGTATTTTGGTTTTGTACTCTTTTCCTGGAAGAATTGGATGGAGCATCCAGCTTGTATGCCAGAGCTGGGAGCTGGCAGATGCTGGRGTTTTGGGTTTCTGCGAGGTACCATGCAGTGTACCCTGCTGCTGCCACCCAATGGCCTGGCAGCAGAATGCTGTGCTGCAAAAACAGGAGGTCTCGGTTCCCACAAACCTTGGCCTGCTTCTTCACTAGGCAAAGCATGAAGTAATTTTGGTAATTTGCAAATAATGGGGGCTGGGAGGGTTAGCACTGAATAAACTGCATGAACTTTGCACTGATGCAGCACTTGAGAAAGTTCAAGGGGTACTTCAGGCRCTGCAGTTTTGATGTTCAGTTGCTGATTTGCTGTTTTATTATTCTGCATCTGTCACAGGGTCACATTGTGAAATAAGTTTTCATGTGTGAATGGAGGGAATATTCTTGAAAAGTTAAATCCATCATATTTATAAAGCTGGGAGTGGGAGGAAACATGTTAATAAAATATTGGGCTTGAATATCTTCACTATCTYTTCTATATACCGAATCTTTCAAATGCTAAATTTCTTTTAATGCCTAAATAATCTCTTGTTTATAAAGTATTATCAGAGATCTAAAGGTTGATTTGTCACTGTATGCTTTTTGTCTTGTTTCTCACGCGGCACAACAGAAAAATTCACTGTAAGTGAACCTGAAATTTCTTATTGTGTGTTTTTCTGTGTGATGTGTTGATTGTTTTCTTTTGGGGTGGGTTGTTTTGGTTTGGGTTTTTTTTTTTGAAGTTGCATGAGAAGAAACAGGAGATTCTGCTACATTTGGTTTTGTTTGATATTTTGCTGTATCTGTTTAATCATTATGGCAGACTTAATTTTCTTGCTATGTCAACTAAACAACACATTCACAGCTGTAGTTAAATTCCTGGGGAAAGTGTTGTCCTTCAGCTTTGTTATATAATAGTARTGTCTGACAGCATTATGGTAGGTAAGATCTGGTTTTGTCTCAGATTAGTTTTTATGAGAGTGTTCTACTCTTTTATTATTGCATTTTGAGCTGACATGCAGTATTTCTAGTTACCTAAGCTTGTGAAACAAGCTTTAGATTTATTTATGTGATTTTTTAGCAAATGAAAGTTTGGACAGCAAAATTTGCTTTGAAGTTCACTTTTTCAACTAATGATAATGAGAATGTTCTTTCATTCAGAGCTGTTTTATATTTATCAAGCTTTGGCACCCAGTAGTTCTGGAAAATTGTATCTATTGTTTACTGATTTTGTTATTTAAGTAAGAAGATGTAAGGTAATGGTCTTAGAAACCTGATTTTTAAGCAATTCTTAAGCTTCCAGCATTGCAAAGTCTGTGCTAAACTTCTTTCTTAAACCAAAATTTGGTGTGTCTTTGATCTTGACCAATTTTTCCTGCTGATTCTTTCCACCCCCCAAGTCAAGGGTATATTCTGGTGTTTGCATCTCTCCCAAATTTGCTRCCGTTGTCCAGAGATTATTGAATGCTTCCGTGGCCTGCAGACAGTGAGCAAATCACTGTCAAGGTGCAACATTGTTGTAATGTGTTAGCTTTTCATTTTATTATATTGGTGCTTGAGAYCAGCTTTTCCTTCCAGCCAGACTGGAAACATGAGCCTTCCAAGGACATAGTCCACAGGATCTTTCCTCTGCTACATTTATACAAGGTGTTCACATAGGGGGTGAGCCAAGGGCTTATTTGCAAAAAGAAGTTGCTGTAGTGTAACTTGTTGGAATTAGTACAGAAATTATAGAAGCACTTTAAAAGAAAAAACAGCTTTTGTGAAGTTCAACCTCTTTCCAGTGATGTAAAATTTTGGAGAAACTTTAATATGTAGATGTCTCTACAGACTGCTAGTGCTTCATGATTCTTATGATTCTTCATAAATACAAGTGACAGAATATACTTCATAAATACCAGACAGTGAGGTAGGCTTACCAAAAAAAGTCCTTGAAAAAAAAAACAAAACAAACCAACCAAGCAAACAAAAAAACCCCAATCAAAACAACCCAGAAAACCACCACTTTTGTACAAGTGATAAAGAGGAGAGCGTGGTTCAAATACATTTTTTTACTTTCTGTGTGCTCACTTGAACTTGGCTGTCGTTTGTGGTCAGGATGTCATGAGTAGCACYGCACAATGTGTACAAGATGTGCAAGAAGGGTGGGATGGGGAGGAGTGGTGGTTCTTCCCCGGGATGCAGAGACAAGTACAGGTTCCTAGCCAGCAAATAAATTTCCTGAATATCTAAAGGTGACTAAATCCTTCACTGAATTTGGAGGAGAGGTCCRTAGGGCTACTTATGAATCCAAAGGACAGACACCTGGCTCTGCTGATATATAGGAGTTTTAGCTCCAAACAGGATGAGGTGATTTTTGTGACACCTTTGGTAACATGCTTCTGTTAGTGGCCTGGTAACAGGAATGTATCTTGGGCTGGCACACAACCTGCTGGGCTTGGTGCACCTTCTCTGCCAGTTCTACAGTGGGTTAAAGCTGACCTTAGCCAGAGCCTTCTGTTGATAGCAGCAGTGTGGTTGTGTTGATCTGGAAGAGTTTTATCAAGTTCTCCTGTCCTGATGGTGCTTGGGTGGGAGGTGAGGTGGGTACTGTGAGGGGGTGGCTCATGATAGTGTACAGCAGAGGCACTTAACAAATTGTTACTTTGAGTAAGACATGCTTCATTACTCCTTGGGGCTGTAAGCTGTAAATGTCAGCTGGTGCTTGTCCCCCATGCATTGTGCTACTTCACTCTGCTGGAACTGTCAATGCTTCCATGCTGTCTTAAGTTTGTAAGCATGAGCAGAAGCAAATGAAATGCTTTCCCCAMTTTTGAAGTGCCACCTCTTTACCACTGCTTTCCTGCTTTGAGGACAGTCATTGAACCTTAAGCAAAAGAGGGTAAAAGTCCTCTGCACAGTGAAGAAACTGCTCTTGACAAATCTGTTTAGTGGTTTTCTCTRGGACTCAAAGGAAAACAACCCCAAGTTAGGAGATGTTGTTAAAGTGTTTAAGCCTTTTCTATGCAGTTCTTGAAYGTTACTGCTTGTGCACATATTTTAAAGGATTGGTAGCTGCTATGCCTACTTGYCTGTGCAAAACCCAGTGTATAACATAATTTTGTTGGTACACTTAAAACATGAAAGTGATTGCTGAGTTGCTGTTTATTGTGTGGCTGGTGATTCAGGGAAGAGTGGCAAAGCAGGTTGAACATTACTTCCTCCTTCCCCCAGTCAGTTTTCAAAGCAATTCACCAAGAATTTAAAAAAAAACCAGTGGTCTGAGTGAGCTAGAAAACACTGGTTCTTTTTGATAATGCCTCTCAGACTGTAAATAAAAGCTGCTATTATGTGATGGTATAAACAGTATGCTTTGAGACTTTGTATTRGGAAACAAATGAGAACAAAACCTCACATTGTATTATCAGATAACTTTAAAAAAGAATTAGTCTCTTTGTTTGTTTTCAACCTATTGTATATTCAGTACGTAAATCTGAAAAGCTTAGGATATCATGTGTACATATGTGAATTAATGTAAGTCTTCCTTTAGGAAGGAATTACTCTACCAGAAAAACATTTAGTAACAATACAATTGGTTTATACTTAGTCTTGTCACAGAGCAATTAGCCRCAAACTTCCTTCCTTAATTCTCCCACAGAAAATCTCCGGTCAATCCTATTCTAGGCTTTTAACTTAAAGTTAGAAGAAAAACCAGTGAATTGCATTTGTTCTGTTTTGCTGCTAGTTTTGATACAATAGACGTTTCTTGTTTAATTTTGAAGAAGTTGCCTTGAGCTGATGTTGCTGTCCCTTTTTTCTCCATGGCAGCTGTAACTCTGCGCGGAGACAGCGGCAGAAGATCGGAGAGGAGAGCCAGGCGAGTTTCAGCATGTCTCTCAGATCATTCACTGGCTAGTGACAGTGGCGTGTTTGAAGCTTTAAGCAAAAGGTCAGGTGTATAAATGCATAGTAAGCTGGAAATATTCCTGTTCTGCCACATGGCCCAAAAGAATTAGTTRTGAATTTATGTGTAGGCTTTCAAAATTACTACTTATTAGTAACATAAAACTACTAGATGGCATGTTTTAAAGGAAGGAAGCTTTTTACATGCAGTCCACTGTCATCTTCAAGTGCCAAGTCCCTTTTGCTTTTTTCTCTGACATTTTAGCATCATATTTCCCTTGAAAGATAGTTTTCTCATCCTGTTAGTCATAAATCAGTAATTTTATTTCAACCATCTGTAACAAAATAAAATTATACAGAGTGTGACTTACAATTCTGAGTATCATGTGATAAAAGTATAACTTCAAAGAAGAAATATATGAACTGTCAAAAGCCAAAAAACACATAGATTGACCAAGTGATTGAAGGATGTAGAAAGACATGTTACTTAATACAACTGTTTTAACACAGGAAGCAGTAACTAGGAAGAGGATAAGGTTTGGAGGATGCTAAAGAGAAATGGAAGAAAAAATAAATACTAAAATAACCTAAATATTTTGAAAGACTAATTCTAAAACCTCAGTTTTTACAATTGGGAATTACTACTACCGTGTGTTTTTATATAGATGTCTCAATTCCTTCTACATTACCAGTCCCTCCTGTATTGCTAAATAATTGCTTATATCCACAAATGACAGAATAAATGCTAGTTCATCATTTAGCAGCTTAGGTCACTGTGTAGTTTACAGTACTTTCTGTTCCTGCAGGAATGAAGATCTGGAAGAGCCTGTTTATGGTGATGCTGCCAGTAATGAAGAACCACAAATACATGTTGGATTTCTGTGAGTAATTACTCCTCTTTCTCCCTGTTAACTCTACAGGAATTGCTCACTACTTTTCCTGCTTATGATTTTTAGCTTTTAAATAAACTAAATCATGGTGGGAGTTTTTAAGAAGTTTCTTAACTGGCAGCCAAAGTTCARTGGATGTACAGATTAGTCAGTCACGTGTCATTTTGTGATGGGGATATGGCTTAACCAAAATTCATTCAGTGTCCTTTCAATGCTGACTGATAAAAGGGTGTTCATTACTTCTTTCAGTAGCATTTATTTTCATTGTCTGGGCCATTGATGTATGAGTATAGGGATATGTCTCTGTAAGCAAGATCTTTTTATGCCAGCTRTAGGAATATTACCTTAGGAGAATCACAGGTGAAAAGACACAAATACAGCACAGTCYCAGCTGTACAATACATCTTTGAAATCCTGTGCCTATGGCATGCTCTTGTTGGTAGTGGGAGTAGCCTGGGGAAGGGCAGACTATAGTCATACAAGACAGGGTATCATATCTAAGCCCTCCAGAATCCTTTCTGCCCCTTGGAAACTAATTCCTAAGATTAGAAGTTTTAAAAATCAGCCASGTTTGTTAGTGGCATTTCAAAATTTGTGCTGATGTGAAAGAGTAGAATTTTAAAATTTGTTTTCAATAGCCCATGAAAATAATGCAGATGGATTTGTCTAATGTAACTGATATGTTGTTACACATGCACACACACAAATGCAAATKGTGTGACTGTTTAAAGAAAAGACTGTATTTGTTAAAACATGTTTGCTTTCGAGAGGCATATGAAGGCCACTTGTTAATTTCAAGCTGAGTAATATTTAATTCACTTAGTTCTATTAACTTTGTTACTGTAGTTAATGCTCTTGATTGAAAGTGATTTGTGCAAGAAATTTGTTTAATAAAATGTCCTTTTACATTCCTTAAATCTGTTTAGTCTTCATCTTTATTTCATAAGCAAATTCCCAGTGATTGSTGACTAACACAGAAAATTTATTTTTCAGGCATGACAGTGGAAGCGAATGTCTGCTAGTCCATGTATTACAGCTGAAGAACTTTACTAGTCTAGTTGTTAAAGAAAACTGCAAAATGTAAGCTTAAATTTCATCCAGAGTGATCACTGTTTGTTTTACGCTGCAGTTATAAATACCATAGATTTATTTGGCTTCATTCAAAATTAAGCCATTTCTGGAGAAGATGGTATGTTTTAATTTCCATGAGGAAAGGGTTAATGTTCTGGTCACAAAATATCCCTTTTATACAACTTATGTCACAATATTCAGGTAACAAGTGTAGTCTCTGTGTTCTTTCATGTTTATTATGCAGAGGAAAGTTTGTTCAAAAATATCTGTGATATTCCAGAGTATGCTTAGTGTATTTTTCTCAATACCTGTGGCAACATCTATATTAATCAGTAAGAGGCCTACCTTGCCTTTTATCTTTAAGAAAGAAAACCACACCAGAAAACATGCTAACAACAGCAAAGGATCTGCAGGCTCTTGTGGCCTGTACAGCTCTCCTTGAGTATCCATGAAAGACCTTCTGATAACACAAGTATTAACTGAGAATCAGTACAAAAGATTGAATTTTTTAACCTCTGACAGCTTGTGCTACTTTTTCAAATTTTGTATCACATATAGAACATAGCTTAGTTTATTCTAATAGATGTTTCTTAAATAAACAATGTTGTCATAAAACACTGTTTTATCTCGAGACATGCATCTTAGCATATTTTAAAGAAATTCAACATGTAAAAATTGTTGATCTTTATCCCTGGGAAAGGTTGTTTGAAAGCAGGATAATGGAGGTATGATAACATTATTTTATTGTAAAACAAGTCATTTGGTGGGAGGTGTTAAATTGAAATACATCTCCCTGAATGAATTGTTGTTTGTTGAGAACGTCACCATGCTAACTCTGCAAAACTGCAGTGGAAATTTTTCATGTCAGTTAGTACATTAGAGTTGGATTTCTGCTCTGTTTCGGTGTGAGTTCAAGGGCACGTGATAGGGAAAAATGCGGATATTGTGGATTACTCGGCCATGATGCCTTGTCATCAGAAGAAGAAATAAGCATCATCTGAAGAAGGWAGTAGAGTCACCAAAGAAAAAAGTTGGTCCCGAGGGTTTGTTGGACTTTATCATCAAGGCAACCAGGCATCTAAATGACTCAAAATGCAGTTCTGTTCTTCATCCTCCTCAACCTTACCTTTGCTGTAATCAAGAAATTGCATTGCTGCAGGGTGAATTGATTAGTCTAATCAAGAAGTAAGTTTCTATTACCAAAAAGCAGAAGAAGCTTTTATCAAGTTTAATAAACTCCTCTGTGCAACTGTACATTGATTGAATCAGGTGCTGTGGCACCTGGGGGAAGTTTACCTACAGCAGCCAGGGAGCAGAGGAGCTGGATCTCTCCTTTTTWTAGGACAAGAATTTGTTTACCTGATGCTCCACAGTCCAGTGTGCTGCAGTTACACTATAAGGAGCTCTTCCAGTTGTCCTCTAACCATTTATTTTCCTGCCAGTGTCAGCCCCTCTTTGGTGGYGGCAGAGGAGTTCCTGTAGCCATGTAGTCAACTTCAGTGAACCTGAGCTGGAGTGGGTTTTTTTAATCCTGAAGGCTTTGTGGGTTATTAGCTAGGTTAGGTTTTTGCYCCAGATAAATTTTCTAATCTAGTTCACAACACAGTTGCATGAAACTGTTTGCTGGCATGAGGAAAGGAATAAGATATTGCAGGGGCTTGGAAAGCAGTCAGGACAGGGAGAACATGGAAACAATTCTCCAGGTAGCTCTGCTGATTATGCTGTCAGATGAAAATGGTTGTTGATTTTGGTTTTGGCTTGGAGTCTTAAATGATATGGTACCACATATTTGAATTTGTCTTTTGAGACTGTAGATAGATGCAGTGACTGCAGATTTCTTTTGCCTGAATCTGAATTTCTTAATTTCTTAAGGAGGGGAATAGGTTGCTTAGTGGGTGGAAAAAAAAAATGGATTGGTGACACTGAGACAATTCAATTGCCTAAATATAGGCATGTGTTTCCATTTGAAATAGCATGGCACAGCACCTGGCCTCTAGCTGCTGCTGCTCAGAGGGAGGCTCTGTGTAGCTCTCCCATAGATCCTCTTATAATTGCTAGCTCATTTTAGATGTCTTGGATACCTCAGGGCAGCTCACATGCCATGTRGTGCCTCTACTTAAGTACCAAGTTTAAAAAAAAAAGTTTTAAAAAATACAGCATGTTGAGATCAGCTTTGCAGATCTTCTGTGTTAGAATGCAAAGTAAATTYTGGTGATGAAGAGATCTCAAGGCAGATTCTTAATGTAGAAGTTCCACTGATGTTTTTGCTTAGCTTGATTTTGAGAAATGCAAAATGGCTTTCTTTGTCTGAATTGTGCTATTTGTCTATTTTGCTGTTCCCAGTCATGTGAGAGTTTATTTGCCACCGCTTGAGTCAGGCACACCAACCACTTACTGCTCGAGAGCTTTGGAATTCCAAACTCCGTTAATATTTAATGAAGTGTTCCAAATCCCCATGCACTCAAGTGCTTTGAAATTGAAATCACTGCAGCTGTATATCTGTTCAGTTGATCATCAGCAACAAGAAGAACTATTGGTAAGTGGTTCTGTTTCTTAAAAGCCATGTGATATGAGAAACTAAAGTTACCTGAGGAATTATTTTTTAAATCAAAAAAGGAACCTAATTTTTCCATAAGAAGTTCTGATAGAGTTACATGTTAACGTGTCCGTTTGTTCACAGATGTAAGTGTCCGTTTGTTCACAGATGTAAGTGTAGCTCTGTAAATAAAGGTGGGATTTTAAAAAAGACTTCATCTGACAGCTTTTAGACTACAGTTTCCTCAAGACTTGGGTTTCTGCATGATAGTATAATCCTGTGTGGGGAATCTGTGCTATTCAGACTGGTTCCTTCTAAAAAAAATAACAAATACAGACATCTTGTTATTATATAACATTGGGTGAAGAGGACTGCTATTACGTCAGTCTTAACTTTGTTGCAGGATAATAGTGGAACAGTTCTGTTACTTCAGCCTTTTACTTTAAACTGATTGAGGTATCATGTACTAACTAATGTTAGCTTCATTTAGCTGTTGTTGCATACAAATATGCATAACTAAATCTGCCTTGGGGCTGATGTCGTGGCCATTTTGAAGTGAGTGGGCTGTCTTTGCAGTGGGGGGTTTGAAAGGGTTAGTGAAAAAAACTTTTAAGCCTATCAAAGAAGTTARGAGGTATAGGCATCTCACTGTCATGCTGGGCTGTGGATAAGAGCTGTTTATTTGAGCAAATCTGGTGAAGAATGTGTGTTTGTTAATCCACCTTTAAATCTAAGTAGCATCTCATATAAACAGGGGTCTTAATGTTGATAGAAATGGACCCGAGGTCTTGTCTGCAGTAGGAAGTTTTGTCTAAAATGTATTTAAAGAGAAAGCATCTCAAGAACAGGCTGGATATATTGGTGTAAAATGCTTTACACTGGTATATCCTGTTCCTCTGGGAAACTAATTAGCTATTGAAATGAAACAAATGCATCTAAGTTTAAGGTGCTTTTATTCTAACTGCTGTTATTGAGTTGCCAAAAAATAGGTCTTCAGGTTGTCTTGTAGGGATTTTTTCTCTTTCATGGTCTTCAATTGACTATGTCAGAAGTATCTTTGTCAACAGTAATTGGTAATATAGTTTAAGGTAATATAACAATACTACTCAAAAATAGAGAAACAGTGCTGGTTTCTTCAGATAAGTGCACTGAAATATTTAAACATTATGATCATTGTTTTCTTCAGTTGAATTTGAGAATGAGCATTTTCTTACATTGAGACATCATTTGCTACCTCCTACCTCTCTTTGGAATTGCTGTGATGGTGCCTGYCAACAAGGCCTCTGTCTTTCAAGATGCCTTCCACTGAGATTATGGTTTTTCCTATCTATTTAATAATGCATWTATTTCTCAAATTCTTAATGACTGCTTTCTTTTCAATTAGGTTATGCCAGTTTAATATTTTCCTAAGTGCAAAAGCCAGAGTGGAGTTTATCCTAATTTATAAAAATACTTCTACCTAACAGGGAAAAAATAATAAAAATAATTCTGGGAAATAGTTCTGTTATAAAGAAATAAATATATTACACTTGTGGGGGTGGTCTTTCCATTTCCTCAACCTTTTACTCTTATGCCTTCCATGGCTGAAAGATCTTTTTCTGTCTTAAGTTGGCTTATTTCTTCGCTGGTGACCTTGTCACTGTTGAAATAAGGGAATTGTTATTTTCCATGATTAGCATATATAGTTCATGTTCAACTATAAAAGAAGTATGAATGCCTTTCTTGCAATCACCCAGCATTGCTGCATCACTCCCAGTTTCTCATCTATTATAGCCCTGACAAATTATTCCCTGTGTCTTATTTGGTTTCTTTTTGAGTGTAACTTTTTTTTGCATTTTTTTTTTAATTTTGGAACATCTGTCCCATTTTTTAGCATGATTTTAAAATCCTGATTGTTTTCTCATAAAGAAAATGTCTGATGTCAGACATCACAGAGATATTCATAAATACTTTTACTGCCATCCAAGTCATTAACAAATTCATCAGAACAGATATGTGATACACCTCTAGCAGACCCATCTTGATTTCTTCATCCTTTTGARCAAGCTCCAAATCTTGAGATGGACATGAAATATTAATTAGTCCTTTCACTACTGATAATTCTTAATTGAGTTTGATGGTGATTTTCTACTCCCCAGCATTCAATCAGTCAGGAATTACTGACTCCCTTTGTAAAGGCAGCTTCTTTGGTAGACTTGCTTTGCTGCCTAATAAATGCAGTGGATAGGCAGTGTCAGGTGTCTTAAGAGTTAGCCTGTGCTTCTTCCAATATTGCTGGCAGGGAAACAGTTTTAGTCTCTACCYCCTAAACTAAACTCAGTGTGTCTTAAACATTTTCCAACTCTGATGCAAATGTGTATTTGGTACACATTTATATCTTCCACTGCATCAGAGTGAGTAGATAATGAGAAGACATCTATGTTATACAGAAAAAAGAAAAGGCATCTCTGTAGCCTGTGATATACTGACATTAAATGACTTTCTCAAAAACATGCTGTATCCTCATRTTGCATTATTTTGTTAGGCTATTGTCCTCTATGCACCTGTTTAAACAGAGCCCCAGGGAACATTTGTCTTGGAAAAACAATGCAAAAAAATTTTTTTTTATTATTGTTTTCTACTTAACTGTTTTTTTACCTGCTTAAAGTTGAATGTACATTCTGTCTACATTTCCTACTGCCTTTGTTGTTAGAATCATTGTATMCAATTACTTGATTTGTGAGAGATGAAAGCCATTTTTACAGGACTTTTTCAGTTATACAAAAGAAGACATTTTTTACCATGTGTCTCATAAGCATGGAAACACCTTATGCTGTTGCTGCAGAGATAGCCAGRGAAACAAAAAACAGTACTTAAAATAATTGGTAGGTCCAGCTAGTGAACTGATTGAAAAAAACAAATAAATAAAATAGGCAGCATGGATTTGTTTACAGCTGTTTTTCAATTAGGTGAACACCACTGAGAAATTTCTTACATGAGCTCTCTCTGATGGAGTAGGGCTACTTCAAAGTTTGAAATATTTTTAATGACAAGCCTCCATTAAAACTATTTTTACCTGAATCTGGAAGATGCAAGGATGGCCTGGAAAGTAGAAAAATAGCTTTATAGCCCATTTGGCTACCTTATGACATAAATAGGCAGGAGAAAAAAAATGGTTTACACAACATTTTTATTTCCACTTGAAAGATGCCTTTGAGGGCCAGAGAATGGAAGGGTATCAGAATACAGTTACCTCAAAAGCCCCTGAAATTAAAATAATATTATTAAAGTGATATTAATTTAAGCAAATATAAAAATCAGATACRTGGTTGGGAAGGTTTTAAAAATAAACTATTAATAGCTATCAGATGTCAGTTATATCTACATCAGTCATACAAATGTTATTTTTCAACTTTAAAAAAATTGCTATCTACTCCAATTCTTCCTGGTAATAAAGAAGAGGCAAGAAATTCAGAATCTTAAACATCATAACACAACAGAACAAAACTGTCTCTTTTGAAGAGACAATAGTATTTGGTGAAGTGGGAGTTTTACATTGTAAGTAAAATACTCTTTAAGTGAGAAGGTGTCTATCCTGCAGAGTATATGTATCTTATTGTGGTCAATGCTTTTTGTTTTATTACAGGGCATTGCTCAGATAAACCTGACTGATGCAGAGAGTTCTGGTGAGATGCAGCTTCACTGGTACTCTGTTCAGATCTTCACTGGTTCAGAGCCCCAGAGAGCAAAGACCAAAAACCAATGTGAAGACAGTATTCCTCAGTCTTCTGGAAATGTAACTACAGTTAAAACAGTATGGCTCTAAAAGAGTGATTTGTTTACTTTGTTTGACCAGCAGGGTGATTGTSATCTTAGTTGGGTGCAGTTTTTTGAGTTATCACAGGAACTAATAACGTAATTTAACTCTTTGGGCAAGAGCTAGATTTTAGAAGACTAATTGAAAACCAGGTCATGTCTGGGCAGGTGTGTGAAATAGTACCCTGTATGCATGTTTCCAGTCCAGCTAAAACACATTAAACATTTCTGCCACTGCACTGGAAGAGGTTATCAAGATAGGTTGTGCAATTTTCATCCTTGAAATGTTTTCAGCCCTTGACTGGGCTCTGGGCAGCCTGACTATGGTGCCTTTGGGCAGCACATCAGACTAGGTGACCTCCAGAGGTCTCTTTTGACCTAACTTGTGGATGATGCTCTGCAGTCAAGTAAATCTGCCCAGTTTCTGTGACKAGTTGAACACCACATACTTTTGATAGTTAAGATTCAAGACAGATTTTTTTGTCGTGGTTTAGTTTTTTGTTTTGTTTTTTATGGAACATATGACGGCTCTGTTTTTATTTTTTCTTTGAAAAATACACATTAAATACATTGGTTTGTTAAACAGATTTAATTAAAGTCTAATTTACCTTTCAGGATGCAGTGACAGCCCTGTTAGCTAGAACCACTGCCCAGCTGGAAGCAGTTGAGAGAGAGCTGGCAGAAGAGAGAGTGAAATTGGAGTACACAGAGGAGGAAATCTTGGAGATGGAAAGAAAAGAAGATCAGGCAGAAGCCATATCAGAAAGGTAAAAATGGTTCAAATACCTCATAAAACAGATAATAACTAATATTTTTTCAAAGATATTTACACTATGGGCATAATCTGAAATAAAGCAGGAAAAACCGTAGGTTTTTATTCTGAGATTTGCTCCCTGTTAGTGCTACAAGTGTAAAATTCTATTATGTCATGATCTGCAAACAGGAGGAAACCTTATTTGAATAGCTGGTTGAATTTAGGGAATCTAGGGGGTGGGGAAACATTATATCAAACATAAACTTTGCTAGGGAGGCAACTGTAATGAGTTTGTAACAGCCCTGTATTAAGAAAAATAAATAAAATTTAGTGGTGACACAAGACATTGTTAGGGTTAGGGTTGCAATTTTATTCCTAGTGATACTCCTGGTTTGTTACATGACTTTACTTGTCCTTTTTGTTATTGCTTTCTTAGTACTGTTATAAAGACCAGAACACATGCCTTAAGAAAACTAGGGAAGGTGAATTTTTTTCTCTGAAATGTATTTGCTTACTTGCATTTGCAGAMAAGCAAGTGTGCTATGTTCCTGTTAAAAATACTGTATTTTTGTAAGAGAAATAATACTCTAARATTATAAACTGGCTTAGATAATGTAATACATAAATCTAATGCATAAGTGCATGATATTTTTAACACTTGCAAAATTATTGTGATGTTCTGACTTTAGGAGCTGGCAAGCAGAGTCTGTTGACAGTGGATGCAGTAATTGTACCCAGACTAGTCCTCCTTATCCAGAGCCATTCTGTGGGGATCCATTAGCTGGACACATGTTTGCAGCTCCAGCAGGCCAGTACGGTTCTGGAAAAATGCAGCCTCCACCACTGAAGGTAATGAGAGAAGACACTGCAACATGAAAACTGCCACCCTGCCTGGCACAGTGAGCTACTGCTGTGCCTGGACTTGRAGTCTGAGTTGGGCAGGAGAGGAAAGAGTCAGCAATGACATTGGCAACTCCATATGAGTGCTGACTTTGTGACAGCTGTATGGCTGTTAAGTTGGTAGAAGTTCACTCTTTAGGGCTGGGATTTTTTTGTTTTCTTACTACTTACTTCTCAGCAGAATTTGGTTCTTATATCAAAAGGCAAACTATTTTTACTGTGGCCTTTATCCAGTCTGTAAATAGGCACTGGTATAAATTTCTGCGTTTACCTGAAATTTTAGCAGAAAAGATCATGATCAAATTCCACTGCTCTTACTTCTATAAGAATTTTTAAAGGAATTGTAAAGAAAGAAATTTTAGGACTTGCATTACTATTTCAGTTTTACAATCAGATGGAATAATTGTGCTGAAACTGATGTATTTAAAATCTTTTGTAGTCAAGGTAGAGACACTGAAAATAATCCTTCACAAGCTGATAACAGCAGACTTCTATTGAAGTGGAGGAACATAAGCTGTTTGTGTTGCCTTTAGGGAAGATCACACCTCTTATGGAGGAGTGAGTTTTCTGAAAGTTTGAAAGCTTTGCTAGAGTAGCCTATGTTTTCTGTGTTTCTGAATATTTTAGTGTTCTTGTATAATTGTGTGAACAGTCTTTTCGTTCCTTTTTTCTTCCTTGTCTTCATTTAAGTTCCTCTAGTTTTAAGGTGGTTGCTTCAGAGTCACTGTGCTTACTGAAAGGTGACTCAGTTTTCTTCTGTTGAGGCTGGAGATCAGGTGGTAGTTTGGGTAATGCCCAATTGCCAATCCTGAATACAGTCCTTGTGCTCTGTGATATAACTGCATCTCTTAATGGTTACTGCTCCAACAAAAGCTTCTGAAAGGTAATCTCACTATTTTGGATGACCCAGTTTTAAAACTTTTACAAAAGTGAGGTGATAAATCCTCTCAGTGCTCATTAAAACTTGAATCTAGCTAGCAGGGCAAGGTGTTTACTTTTGATATTGTTGAAATGTCTGATTCTCTTTGCTAGGAGAGAGAAAATAAGGAAGAAATAAAAAAATGTCCTTTGTTAAAATTTTAGGTGGATAAGGAAACTAACACTGAGGATCTATTTCCTGAAGAAGTTGCTATTCTYCCAAAAGAGAGAACCAGCCGCAGGCCACGGGGTTCTGCTTTTGTTCGCAGTAGCACAATTGTTCGCTCCCAGACCTTCTCACCTGGAGCACGGAGTCAATATGTTTGCAGAGTGAGTAAAGCTTGAGAAGGAGGAGGGGGAAGGGGTCTCCACACATGAGTATATTGTACATTTTTGATAATTTCACTATAAGATTTCATTGCATTTATAAGAAACACATATTACTTTTTAATACTAATGAATAATCTTTAATTTCACTTAAACAATGCAGTGGGGAAGAGCTTCCCTGCCTCTTTTTAAGAGTTTTTACCTGGATGGATTTAATTTGAAATTTAAGAATGTATGATAAATTAGGTATTGAGCTCTTTTCCCTGGCAACCTTAGATGTTAGGTGTGGGTGGTTGATTTTACAGTGCTATCTAATGAGGTGTGTGAGCAGTTAGCTTAGAAGCTGTGTTTAATTTTCCTATACATAAAAATTTGGAAAAGGTCACTGAATGCTTAGTCTTAGGGCTGTTGCATAAATATTCATATGACTCTGATTGCTGTCATGAATATCATTTTACTGTGGGACACAGGATTCCTGGGTGCACTGGTGCAAGTAATTGAGGACCAGCACAGCAGTTTTCAAGGTCACATTTATTGTTTGCTGCGTTCAATGGCAGAAGAGTTCTAAGCAGTTGGCTCATGATATTGCAGATCAATACATGGCTATTGGCTTTGCAATATTACTATAGCTTTGATTGTACTCTTTCCTAAGCTTCTGAGAGCTTGAATTTGAAAATTCAGGAAATTATTTTTAAATTCTGTGCTCACTTAACCTGCACTTACTTAAAATCAGATGCRGGGAGAAAGTGGGAGACTGTATTGTTTGTACCCCATGACAGTTTATGTTTTAGCATGAAATAATGCTTTCAAGTCCTCCCTCCCTCTTTTTTTAGGTTACATTGTATTGGATATTTAGTAGAATAGAAACATTGATGGCTTGTAAGTTTTATTGAGTTATTGTAATTACCATATGAGCATGATTATATATAAATGTTTATAAATAACTTTAAAAAAAGCTRGTTGCTTAAAATGAGATAGTTTCAGTGTATTTTTAAAAAGAAATCTCAAAGGCAAAAAAGAAACCCCAAATTTTTTAATGGAGATGATTAAGCAGCCTTTATTTTCAATGTCTTTTTTAATCAGCTGTATCGCAGTGACAGTGACAGTTCAACCCTRCCAAGGAAGTCTCCTTTTGTGCGGAACACCTTGGAGAGGCGGACTCTGCGGTATAAGCAGGTATGCCCAGGAAAATGACCTTCAGCTTTCATGCAGTTGCTACAGCAATGGGACTTCTATACTTGAGAGGTTTAGCTGTCTACAGGTACATTCCAATCCTTTTAGGAAACGTGCAAAACTTCCACAATGTAATTGGGATAGGGTGCGTGTTTTGGGTTTGTTTTGGACTTTCTAAGCTAAAAGGTYGACATAAAAAAGTTAAAGTTGTGATCAATTTTGAAGAAGGGAAAAAAGCATGGCAGACAAAAATTAGTTTAATGGGGAGTGAATTTCTATTGATTTAGATGTAAGCTTTCTTTCAAAATCTTTCAAATCTAGTTTATGATGCAGGGTGCAGGTTCAAAGGTGTGTGTGTGAATGTGACATTAAGACATGCATCTCCCCTCCCATCCAGCCTAACAAATTGTAGTATTTGAGACCCAAGTATTCASGAATGAATAGGTTAAGCTCTCCTTTTGCCCCCATGCCACCCTTCCTGCTGTCAAACAAGTGGGCAGAGAAGTGGAGATGAGGCATTAATGTTGTGTATATAAATGACATAAAATAGTCTGGTCAGCAGAAGTTAATGCCTTGCTGGTGTAGGCAGGTAGACAGCTATGCCTCCCATTTTTATTCAGAATGTATCTTAAAACCAATATTGAATGAAGCTCTTTAAGAGAAGTCTTGCTCAGAGCAGTATTTTTCTGATGTCACTGAGTTTTTCCTATTGCATCTCTTTTGTTATCATCATAACATGGAATTTTAGTCCATAAACCTCATTAGGTAAATATTTGTAAGTCGAAAGGAAACTCTAAAAGGAAGTAATAGAAAGTATTAATAGAAAAATTTAGCTATAGGGGTTTTCTGTACTACATTATCTAGCCTTTTCTGGRGGATGTAAATGATCTCCAAAAGTTCATGTGGGAAGAAAGACTTTGCGTGTGAAGTAAGTACAGCAAATGTATTGTTAGAGAGCTAAAGACAGACCAGTAAACCATGTTGAGAGTAATATATTGTGCATTTTATTTGAATCCTAATAACTCAACAGTCCTGCAGATCATCTTTGGCTGAACTTATGGCAAGGACATCCTTAGACCTGGAGCTGGATCTCCAGGCATCCAGAACTCGACAGAGACAGCTGAAYGAGGAGATCTGTGTTCTAAGGGAGTTGAGACAGCGCCTGGAAGATGCCCAGCTCCGAGGGCAGACAGATTTACCCCACTGGGTCCTTCGGGATGAGAGATTCCGAAACTTGCTGAAGGAAGCAGAAAGGCAGGTATGGTAATATGGCACAAGCACTCAGTCYGCTCAGAAACTTCTTGTTTCAAAATGTCTTCATTTTGATTAAGATGTCTAAAGAGCTGTTTGTACAGAATCTCAAACAGTGAATGTTTATTTTRTATTCTTGAAGTTAGCACAATAAAAATTATTACATTGATTATTACCAAACTGTGTATTTATTTGAGGACAATTTTTGGAGAATGGCATTGTATGCCAGTGGCATGTTTTGTTTTGGATTTTTGTTTATTTGTTGTTAATTTGTTTTTGTTTGGGTATTTGTTATTAGAACTTCAATAATTTTATTTCTTGTGGTATTTAAAAGAAATTTTGCTGATTTGATACTTATTCTTTTACAAGTATTTGGAATGTTCCCTATGTAATTTTTTCTTCCTGTTCTTGGAGAAAGAAGTTGTAGAAAAAGGTGGCAAAACTGCTCAACAGGCAAAATTGACATTGGATTATCAGAGACAAAAACTGATCCCAAATTTATAGTAAGATCTTGTTTGACAGATCTGTGTGCAGTAAATTTTGTTAATTTATTACATGTCTTTCTGAAGAGCATTAAGAAATGAAATGACTCAGTCTTTTGCATTTATAGTTCTTAGATGATCAGCTATTTCAGACAGTATACTAGTGTGGTTTCACTGTGGTGGGAGGGGAAAAAATCCATTCTTTTACTGTGAATATTCTTGTGTTTTATTTATTCACATGGCCTTTTTAAGCATTATGTTATTGTTTTCAGACCAGACAGACCAAATTTGAACATCACCAAGAGCAAGCAGCTGAAAAGATGCTAAAGAAAGCATCAAAAGAAATATACCAGTTGCGTGGGCAAAATCAGAAAGAACCTATTCAGGTGCAGACTTTTAGGTAAGTGGTAATGCATACTGCAACAGCATAGCAACAGTTCATTAGTCTGGTTAAGGCTTTCTGAAACATTTAGCTTAAATTTTGTCTCTCTTTTGATTTTAATCAGAAGTAATTAACCAGTAATTTTAAACTGTATCTGGATTTGGACATGAGTTCTTTCTGAATGCTTTGTTCTGCAAAAGAGCCAAAGCTAAGGTAAAATTGCAGTGTTACAATTCTAGTATACATGACATTAAAAAAAAAGCTTCAAATATAAGCATAGCTTAGGTGATTCTTCCAACTTCGCCTAGTTGCTATGAAGTCCAGTTCTTCAATACAAGCCTGTGGACATAAATAATCTGTTTAATGCAATACATATAAATTATTAGTAACACACTCTCCCTAAAAATTRCTCAGTAATACTGGAATTTTCTTTCAATAAGCCTTTCTTTTGGACTCTGTTTCCAGAGTTGCCATCTTTTTTTTCCCTTCTTTTTTGTGGACATTATTTGCAAAACATAGAAGGGTGAACTTTGCATTGCAGAACTTGTCCCATGAAACCTTTCTACGATTAACTATGACTGAAGTTCAGTGAGTTGTATAAAGCTTCCACCCAGGTTTTTAAAAATAGTAATTGTCTTCAGTGGAATGTTGCCAGAAGTATATAGTGAGGYTTAGTAGTTTTTGAAATTTTGTTGTAGTCAAATAAAAGACCAGTTCATAAATAACAAATACTAATCATTAACCAGAGTAAAGAAACCATGTTCTTGTGGGGAGAAGGGGCAATGTCAGCATAATTTTATTTACTTTTTTTTTCTCTTGTTTTGGTCACAGAGAGAAGATAGCTTTTTTTACAAGACCAAGGATTAACATACCTCCTCTGCCAGCTGATGATGTATGACATGTTGCATTGTAAACATGAAGTATTTATCGCTTTTATTTTAATGAAGTTCTTAGATTAGACAAGTTTCTTTAAAAAAAAATGTGCAAAAGCTAATATACACGTTTTGTAAAAAATAAAAAAAGTTAAAAAAATTAAACATAAACAAAAACATATATATAAATATATATACATATATATTTTATAATAGCGACAGCAACAAGGCTTGGTTTTTCCTTGTTGTGAAACTGACATCTCTGAAGACAACTTATTTTATAAAAAGATCGACTATCCTGTTAAGAGCGTGTACAGTTTTTATGCTGTTTTATTTGACTTAAAGGCTGGAAGACAGAAACAAAGTGAGTTCAGGCAAATTCACTGTAGTGTAATTTATTTATAGTGCCTTTTTTCCTTGAAGGAAAATACCTACTTTAAGATGTATTTTAAGACTGAAATTTTGTTCCTCAGTATTTGTCATACAGTAGAATGGAACCATTGAGCTGGTTTTGTTTCTGATACCTGAAATGAAAATACTATGTTCTAAAATTGTCACTTTTTCAGCTTTATTATCTGTAGCTTATTATGTACATTGTATTCTTTAGCACTGTCTGTGTTATAGCAAAATATTATCACCTGCAATGTGTTTAACACTAATTAGAAGTGATGCTAAACGTTGCAGAATTCATTTGCATGTTCTTACTGTGCACTAATAGATTGTTTTCATTTCTGTTGTGTCTAAAGTATCTTTATATTCTTAACTAGATCCTCAGTTTAAACGGGGGAAGGAAAAGGGTGACAGGTCTTTGTTTTGCTGTTTAATGAAAAGGGAATTTAAGGAGCAGTTTGAGCTAGCTGTGTGGAAAGCCTGATAATGGACTATTACAGTAATTTCTACAGTTCTACAGATTCTCATCTGATTCAGGAAAGCACATATGTTCTGATCTCAGAAAGCAGCTGCTTTAAGTAAGGGTGTTCAAACACATGTTCATCCTAAMGGATGTGCTTTGTGGTTACCGCAAGCAAGTTCTGTTGAACAGTGACACTTTCCAGGAGGAAGGTGTATAATTCTGGAAGGTACAGCTCATTTGATTGCTAGTTGGACCAGCTAAAATCTGGTAGAAATAGTTTTATTTGTAACCATCCATTTTAATGAAAGACTGTCACCCTAAATTCCCGAGAATGCCAGTTTTGTGTCCTTGCATCCTGCAAGTATGTAAAAATACTTCTTTACTAAGCTACTATAATAGAGTTTCTCATATTTTCCTAATTATACATTACCCGCAAAGAGAGGTGCCCAACACAAGACTGACTTTGCAAGTTACTGAAATATCCCCGAAGGAAGATCCTGTTGTCTCTTAATTAAAGTTCAAATTGGTTCCAGAGTTTYCTATGTCAGGAAATGAGAACAAGGGCCAAAAAACAAATAGACCTATCAGAATATTTTCAAATATTCTGTAAGTAAGTTTTCTTTGTGAATTTCAAGAACTTAGACTCGGTTAACTTGTCAAAAGTCAGGAAAACCTGGAAGAGAAATTGAATTACTTTTACTTATCCACACTGAGGCAAAAAGTAATGGGGAAAAAAAGATTGTAAGCATAAATGTTAATAAACACAAACATTTAAGGTAGTATTTCCTGTTTCCTAATATGGCCTATAGTCATTACAGGCATCAAGTGTTGCAATCATATAGCAATTTATATGGAATTGAATTATATTTAGCATTTATTGTGCTATTCATCCTGAAGCCTGTTTTGCCTGTAAGTTTTGGTGGATGATATTGGGTTCCTTGGGCACAACTAGACTTATTCAGAAACTATGCAGATAAAAAACAAATCATGTGAGAAATTTGTAGTGTTTGGGTAAAAGTCTAGGGCCAGCAAGCTTTTCAGTGCTCATTACTTTAAAAGACCAGTTAGTCAGAATTTTATTTCTCATTTCCAGGGGAGGCTGTCACACAGTAGTGTCTATCCAAAGTTACCATGCAGTGACACCAGAAGTGCTTGCTGTGTATTAAGAACAGACAACGCCATGTTCCTGTGAGGCTGGTCAGGTACTGGAAGGGGTTGTGCAGWGAGGTGGAGCACTCTGACCATAGTATGGATGAGGACTTAACTGGATATAGCCCAGAGCATCCTGGTCACATTAGGCCTGCTTTGAGYAGGGAGTGGGGGAGGGACCTTGTTTCCACCCTAAATTGTTCTGTGACTATAATCAAGGGGCAGTGTCCAGTGGTCTCTCTGTCAGGGGTTTTTAAATTGTGACTGCTGTGAGATGTYGTCAGTGTATCTTGTGGGTCTGTGATTCTGACTGCTATAATGAGTTCTGTCTTGATGTGGTAATGAGTTATCATATTCAGTATTCATCTCTCTTGTTTTTGTCACAGTTCTGTATGATTGTGTCATTTTTGTATTATTTGAAAGTATTTCTTCTATAAAATAAAATAATTTGCCATAAACAGAAAAAGGGTTTTCTTGTATGTCAAAGATATTTCTTGAATGTTTTATATTTGCCACATTCCTGATGATTTAATGAAAAAATAGTACTTTGAATAACACTGTAATTTAGGTTAATGTAATGAGTTTTCAAATAAAGTTAAGAGAGAAAATCTGGGATACTGAAGATCCAGAGGGGTTATACTTAAGATCTGAAAGAGTTACAGAGTGTAAGGAAGGGCAGATATGTTCTTCCRTGTGCTTATCACTCACGATAAGTTGACAGCTGTATCAGAAATTTGTAGTTGAATATTCCCAGAATTCTTGGGTAGCTCCACTTAAAACATATTGAACTGCCTTTTTTCATAACAAACATTTGCACTTTGTAAATTAGTATGGAAAGCAAGTTGACATTATTAGTTCTTAATTAATATCTTGCTTATGACTAATTGCAAGGTGGAAACCACTCAGAAAAATACTGGTTGACTTTTCTTTTTAGGCTGGCACTTACTGCTGCTTTCACAAAGGAAACATTAAATCTTCATAATTACAGAACAGCCATTTCTCAGTTTCCCTCTGCAACCTTAAGCTGCAGGAGCACAGGCAAAATCATAGCAAGGACATGTGACTCCTGTCTCTGCAGTATTTGCAAGGCATCAAGGGTATGACAGAGTTTAGGTTATTTTTAAACAGTCTGCTCGAAATAGGCATTTGGAACAGCAACCATCCCTGCCTCGCTGCCRCCAGGAGCAGCAGCAGAAGCTGTAATGGGTACGTCGGGTTGGGTTCTCTCTTGTAAGCATGGAATCTTCTTTGTATTTCTTGCTGCAGTTCTTTTAAGCACTTTGCAGGACTTAAAGGTAAGTGCAGTATAAAAAGAATAATTTTTTTTAATGAGTTAGATGAACTCTRTCTTTTGCTTTTTGGAGGAGAGGGCCCATCACAGCTTGTTCTGACCCTTTGTGACTATAGTGTTGTACATCTTTGAGAGGAAGAAGCATTTGCCGAGAGACTTGAGAAACTGCAGGCTAACAAAAGCAAAAACAGCCTTGTCTAAAACATCATGTTAAGAATATATTTTTTTCTCTGAGATCACTCAATTGAGTAGCATTGGAAGAAAATACCAAGGACTAAAGTTGATTTGGTTTTGGAATCTGTAAATGTCAGTTAAATCATTTGCTTGCACTTGGAAAATCTCCATGTTCTTGGATTTCAGAGCTTCTTAGGAGCTGGTTCTGGTTCCTTATAATTTCTGAAAATCTCTAAGATTTGAGCATAGATATCTATTGTATTTTCAATAGAGAATCAGGTATTCTGTCCCTTTAGTTTGTCTGCAGTTTGACCATCCACCTAAAAATGTACTTGCAGTAGATTTCATGAGGTCAGCTGGTAGTAGACAAGATAAAACCAGGAAATTAATTTAGGAAAGTCTGTCCAGAAAAAAATGTAGGATTGAGACCCTAACACTCTCACTTTTTAAGCACACAAAATTACTGTTCTTTGTCTAGGGCAAAGTGTTTGTGTTCAAGTGTGTGTCTTTGGCATGGAAGTTCCCAGGTGTAGATATTTCAGCAAGTAAATGCTACTTCCTGCTTCCTGTTTTCCATATTTTCCTCTCATAAACTGATTGAAGGAAATTAAAGTTGTATTATCAAGCAAATAAATCAAGTGCTTAGTGTTTAGCTTCCTTCACAAATTCAATTGACCTATTAATACTGATTTTAATGGACACAAAGAATAGATGCTGGCAGGAAGCTGGCACTTGTATAACTTTTCCACATTGCACTGACATGGTTATGAAGGCCTGAGGCTGTTACTGATCTATGAGTGCTAGAGGTTTATGATCTGCACTGCTGTGTGTGAAGGGCAGAATCAAACCTCTTCTCTAAAGGCATGATTCTTGCTCCAGAAAGGTGTGGGAACTTCAGGTGAAACAAGCTAAGTGTTCAAATTTCTCAATAAAATCCAGTGTGTGGCTTTGCGTGGGGAGTTCCTATCAGAAATACCTGGCACATCCATAAATTACTGCTCAAGCACACTGGGACAAAAAGGTCTTCCAGAACTGAATTCCTTTGACTTTGAAGTGARTGGAAATCACTTATGTGCCTTCAGTCACCTCTGGGTATTTTCATGGGTGCTTGTGCAAATCCTTCTCCTACTCAGCTGTTGCATCTGCTTGGAAATACAAAGCCCTGCCTGGTTACCTGTAGGGGTAAAACCAGTCTGCACAATATTCAAATACAGAAAGGTGAGCAGTAAGGGGAATGTTCTGAAATAGAACACGCTGCACATGTACAAACATGTACAGAGTTTTCAGAAAGAACAGTTACAACCTCTGCCTTGCAGAATACAGCCCTAGTGGCTTGTACAAAATCCGGGCAGTCAGAACTTTGGCAATTCTTACCTTGTAGAAATCAAATAAATTACTGAGTATGATAAAATTCTTAAACACTCCCCTTGCCCCTCAAAAAACACAAAACACCCCAAAACCAACAACAACAACCAAAAAACCCYMAAAACAAAACCCTCAAGATTACAGTTGAGATGCTATACACAGTTAACCAAAATGTGAAAGGCTAATTGCCTTTTCAAAAAAGTATTTTACAAAGTTCTAGGTTTTCAGTATTTGGGAAAACTTAAGCAGATGTTTTGGAAAGGAAAAGTAGCCTGGCATATAGGAGAGGATCTTTCAAGTATTGACAGTTGCATTGAAGAAAAGGCAGAAGTGGATGGATGGATGGATGGATGGATGGATGGATGGATGGATGGATGGATGGATGGATGGATGGATGGATGGATGGTGGGAAGAATTAAGAAGTGAAGGTAACAGGGATGAAACCTTTGAGGGAGGCTTGCAAAGCATGAGTTTGACACAGAAGATGGAGGGAAGTCAATTTGGATAAGCTTGAAATGCCATGCCAGAAAAATACAAGGGATGGTGAAATTGCAGTTTGCCTCATTTCCAAGCTGCTGTGTTACATATTTCACAGAGCAGCAGCCTGGCCTGCAGAGTCACCAGGAGTACTTGCTGGCATGCACACAGCATACTTCCTATGCTTTTACCTCGTGAAAAACCTGAATGTTGTGCTGTTGCATGAAAAATGCACAGGAGGACTGATTAGCTCAGGTTAGGGAGCGTTCCAGTGGTGAGGAGCAGGCAGGGTAAAGAGGCTTGCGCTCTAATCCCGCAGGATTGCAGCTGCTGCGTGYGCTCGGTCAGACATCCTATAGACGGAGGATGCAGTCACATGATTGTTACTGCTTCCTCCCCATGACATCACTGCTGCTGCAGCCATACCACCCAAGGAAGGATGCTATTAAAATCATTGGGATTGGCCTAAATGATGTTGCATTGCAGGTAAGCAACATAATTCTTCAGAAAAAAATAATTTGCCAGTTGCTCTTGTGCTGCAGTCGTAGAGCCCCAGCTCCGCCGGGCAGAGTTTCTGCTGGAAAATGAAGCGGCACATTTCCTCTGCAAGCAGAGGGTTTGCAGGTGCAGAGGCTGCCTGCTGGCTCTGTGCTGATCTCCCGGCTGGCATCTCCTGTAGAAATGCTGCCAGATGGAGCTTTATAGCTAAAGGAGGCCCTTTGTTCCCTGTATTTCCAATGGCTCCTTCGGGTGTCTGCGGAATTCTGTATTTACGTGAGCTGCCATCATCATTCAGTCATGCAAAGAGAGCAGCAATAATGTTTTGCTTGCATCCCCTGCCTTTTTTCCCCTGGATGCTTAAAGGAAGTTGCTGTTGTGTCTAAGCTTATAAAGGAATGAGGATTAACTTGCTTGAGGGGTTAAGAGGTGTATTTGGGGAAAGAGGCTTTTCCTTTATTGTTAATTTTTGCTGATGTGGTTTCAAAGCACCCAGTCTGACAGGTTTCCTGCATAATTTGCTGTAGTAAAAGGTCAGTTTTTCCTTGCTCTATATAAATGTGAAAAATCCTYTTCCAAAAAGAGCGTAGGAGACAAGTGGATTTTTTGCTCCCTTGCAAAATGCTGATCACCAAAAGGCTAAAAAATCCCAGGCAAATTGTGCTTTTGCACTTAATATTTGTGGAAGCAAAGTCCAGAGTCTGTTTTCCTGGTGTGGATGTTTAATTATGTGCTCTGTACAAATACATGAATATATATCTGTAAAGGAAGAAAATGGTGACTCTCCTGGAGGGCTTTTTTCTCTATAGCTTTAAAAAATATTTTTTAGTGTTTTAAAATTCTTAATTTTTTAAAAACTTTATTCTGATACAAATRATACAGTGTGAGAAACTAATTTTGAGCTAATACTAGTCAGAAAAGAAAATTATATRTTTTTTAAACAATTGTGATAAATAATTCTGTGCCTTTGCCAGAGAACCGAGGATGACTAAGCTGCAGCTTCATCAGGCAGAGTCAGGTGACTTTTTACTCTTGGTCTACAGGAAGTTTTTTTTTTTATTCTTCCAAATCCTRTTCTTTGTTCAAATAATTTGTTCCCACTGTTGGAAAAATGTGAAAATKTGGCACACCTAGAATCTCTGTGTGCTCACCCGTACATTAAGGGGGGATAGTTTGGATCTCCTGTGCTGAAGCAGATTGTACATCCTAGGGAGGGCTGAATTCTGGGTGATCAGGTATGCAGTTGTGTCAGGATCAGAAAATAAGGTGTGGCGAGGGGGATAAGTAGATAATGAGTTATTGAAATACAAAAATACAATGGTTATTCCAAACTGAAAAGAAAAATAAATTTCAATTTTATTTTTCTCCAACAGAACCCCTCCTGTTTTTTCAAGACTGAGCCTGTAAAGTGATAGRAATACAAACCTGTTGCTGCATGAGGTGATGGGGGTGGGGGGGAAATTGCATCCTGTCAGTGCCAATGCTGGATTTCTTCTCCTTGGTTCCCTCTGGAGTCAGGGCTGGCTCAGTTCTCTCCAGCACTGGCTGTGAGCCGAGCTCCTGCCCACCAGGATCACTGGGACTGGGCTCTTTGCCCGTGCAAGGAGCACAGCAGGGCTGCCACACTTGGGTTCTACAGGTGTGAGGGGTTCCCCCCTCCTCTGGATCCTATGGAAGTGCCCTGTGGAAACGTGTGCCAGGGGTTCTCCTGGTCTCTCAGTTGGAGTCAGACATCTTCTGTGCAGGAAGACAGGGCACCAGCCTGATATGTATGCTGCAGGCCCTGGAAATTAGGGATTTAAGTGCCCTAAGAGTTACTCAGCATAAAAGGGGGATCCAGGGGTCATCCCCAACTGGAAGGGGCCCTCCCTGGCAGCCCTGGGATGCCATGCCAGGGCTCCAGCACATGGCTGCAGGAGTGCTCAGCCCCTGTGCCCATAGGGGCCTCTCTTACACACCTTGTACCTTTTCAAAGGCAGTGCCTGGTAGCCTTTAAGCAGGGACCAGAGGAGAGGAGATGGGGAGTGTTCACCCTGGGTTAGAGAACTTCCCATCTCCCTGAACAGAACAGGCCCCTCTGGAGCACTGTAACCTCCTGGGGCTGGGAACTGCTTCRTCATGAAGCTGCTGTTTGCTGGTCTGGGGGGCAAAGTGAGCAGGACTGTGACTGTAGCCAGGTGCTATAGCAGGGGAAAAGGGGATGCTCCCAACCCCCAGGCTCCTCCACAGTCCAGAGRCACCTTGCCTGTGTTGGACGTTGGTGTTGTGGCATGTTCAGCCTCTCTCAGGTCTGAACAGCTCCTGGCTCAGCATGGTGCTCTCAAAAGGGGTGTGGTGCCCAGARGTCCCAGGCCTTTCCCTGGTTGCTTTTGCCACCATGCTGCAGCTTTCAGGGTACCCAACAGGGCTGTGGGGTGTGTGTGTTAATTTTTCCTCTTAGTGAGAGGTTGTGGAGAAAGTGTCTTAATTCATTTTTTGTGTGTGCATACATACACACCAGGTGTTGGGGTTTTTTTTCAGTTTTCTTCATCTCTAGCCTGGCAGAACTAAAAATTCACACATGATTATTAATGTCAAAAGAGAGACTCTGGCAGGATTACATGAGGCTGCTCTTCCTAAAGCACTTTTAACATTTTGCTCTTAAGMATCACCCCAAGGAAAGGGTCTCTCTCCCCATCTTGCAGAAGCTTCCTCTCAGGGGATGCAATAACTTGTCTGTGGCTGTGCAGCCCACTAGCATCAAAGGCAGCAGCAAAAGCCAGTGCCCTGTGAGCAGGAAAACATCACCCTCCTGTGTGAAAATGGCTCACAGCCTCTGCCCAAATCACGAGGAGTGACATCCTAGAACAGATTAATGGCTTTCCCAATGTGGGTTTATCAGTTYTATTTCAAACTGAAGGCTCAGAAAGGTTTTCAGTGAGAAATGCATTGRATGCCATTGAACATCCAGAGCTGTTTAGGAGTAACTGTGTACCAGGGCACCTCCCTTCTGACAGTGCAACTCTGCTCTCTCTGAACACATTCACTTTTTCTTTTTGCAGTTCCAAACCTGGTTTTCCCCTTAATCTTAACATTTTCTGAACAAAGAGGCAAAGAGCAACACTGGTCCTGCAAAGCTYAGCTATGTCTGACAGGAGGAGGAAAACCCTGTAGCACCCCTGACTCTTCAGATGTGGATTAGAGCTCTGTGGCAGTAAAAACCATGGGTTCAGAAGGGAAATTCCACCTCTTTTTTGTGAAGAAGAGGACTTGAGGGAAACCAAGAATAGAAACCATACATGCTCCTATACAGGCTGTCCTGCCTCCTGAAATGTAATTTCTTACCCAGAAGTTGAAGGCTTCCAATGTTTTACCTAATCAAATCTTGTTTTCTTCAAGAAGTAAGGGAGTGTGGGGTTGATACAGTTCATGAGGCTCATCTGCCCAAACTTCTGGGCTGTTAGCAGAGGAGCATCCTTTAATAGAGATRTTTCAGCTCAGTTTCAAAACTGCAGATGAATATTCCAGAGGCAATGATGCTTCCCTCCTGCTTTTTCCACAGCCTCAACATCTGCACTAACAAGTAAATTTATTGGAAGGACCTTTAAGACTCACTGGAAACAGAGATGTGAGTTTAACATTTTTTTATATAGAGCCAGTTTTGGCAAAAATTTCATTTGGAGCTTGCAGGGAAAGAGCWGGGATATTTCCCCCCCTTTTCTGACATAAGTGAGCAGCTGAACTAATTTTGCTCAGACTTTCCAAGAAAACTTGAAGGGGGAGCAGGCACATGACRTTTCATACCAAAAGAAATTGTTTTCTAAAGGAAGAGTCATCGTGGGAAGGAGCAGGGAATGGGATGTTGGGGTGTGGTTTACCCCTCAGAGGAAGAGAATGGAGGAGAAAAGGAGAAGAGGGAATCTGGCTGTGAGGGAAGGCTGGGAAGCCCTGGTGGCTGGGTATCAGCTCCCATCCATGTCACCCTGAGCCTCCCTTTGCCTGTGCTCCTGCTCTGCTCCCTGGGCTCACCCCATRAGTGTGGTGGCTGAGGGGGGCAGCTGAAGGCTGTGGTTTGGTCAGAGGAGTGCCTCAGTTTTCTGCCAGTTATCCCAAATGTTCCCTCCYGCCTTTCCCTTCTCTCCAAGGCCCTCTCCCCTGTGATCTGGTGCCCTGATCTGAGCTCTGCTGTGGCTTTGTAATTTTTTCCATGGAGGTTATTCAGGGTAAAGCTGCACATCAAAGATGTGACTGTATTTAACTTGACCACACTATCATAGCTGGAAACTCCATAATATGTGGTGGTGGGGCCATACAATAAAACACTGCAATATTTTACTGTACTGTTTCTGCAGCCTGCCTGTGCTAGTGTGGTGAGAAACAGAGGGTTTGCAGAGCTGCTCACTTGTATTTGGAGGCTGTGCAATTAGTCCCTGAATTATAGGAAAGGCTTCTGCCARTTTTAAAATCTTGTCTTTCCTCTGTATTTTCTCAATTTATAGGGAATTTTTTTCCCATATTATGTTTCCAAAAAAGGGCTGTAAGTGGGTTCAGTATTTTCTGCTTTTTCCAGGAGTCTGAACTTGATTACTCTGGTTCAAGGCCATTTTAACACCTTTTTATATACTTCATCATTAAGACAGAAGGTCAATAACTTGTTTGGCTTGTTCAGTCTGAAGCTTCTAAATTGAATAATCTTAAATTGCCTGTAAATATTTTTCGACCTATAGAAAATCACCCATTTAACTTGCTGGGGATTCAGCCTACTTTCTTTAGCTGAAGACTTCTTCCTTGTACAATCACCACCCAACAGCATCTTACTTCTTGTTGAGAAGAATATTTAATAACTGTTTACCTGTCTCCTATATCACACATCACCATTTCTAAGTCATCTTCTACATGGCAGGTGGTGGAAGGGGAATTACATCCACACCACCTTGGCCTTCCTTGGTCTCTTCCAGGCTAAGCAGAACTCAGTCTCTGACCCCTGCACAAAAGACATAATCATCTCCCTGTACTTTTCATGTATGTCTTTCATGGTGAGCCTGTTAATAACCTTGCTCGCTGCTTCCTCAGCTGTCAGGCCCATTTTCTCTGGCCAGGTGGTGCTGGAGACCTGTGGTGTAACTGTGCTCAGCTCTAGGAACTTGCTCTCTCAGCCTTACCCTCCTTTCTGAACGCTGACCCTTCCAACCCGGAGCATTCCATGGTTCTGTGATTCAGCYCACTCTGCTGGCAGCACTGGCCTGTTTGCCTGGATTCAGGCCCTGCAAGGAGAGTGCTCTGTGCCCATCTCTGTGACTGGGTCTGAATTCCTTGGGCGTGGGGATGGATGGATGCTGGCACAGCACCCAGCTCTCAGGAGGAGGTGCCTTTGCCTGACAGATCCCTTGAGCAGACGAGGCCGTGAGGCTGGGGCACCACTCTTGGTCCTTGCAACAGTCAATACAAGTATTAGGGGCTCAGAGTGGCAAACCACCTGCCTGTGCAAAGGGATTGCCAACGTGAGGATTGCCAATAAAACTGCATTGTTCATTACTGACTACTACAGAAAATAAATCCCAGGGATTTTCACAGCCCCCACGCTCCTTCATTTTTGCAGTAACTGCTGTCATGTCATGCACATGAACACAGCTCATCTGACCAGCAATTCARGTGAGTGGTGGGCTCAGCTCTGATGGAGTCATGATTGGAAAGCTTTGTGTCTGGAGTGGGATCTCCTCTGTTTTATCACAGTGGATGTGTTGGTACTAGAGCATAAAGAAGCCCTGAGGCACACCATGATCTCCTTTGGCCTGTTGGCTAAAGCACAATACATTTGTTAGAGATGGAACAGGTGATGCTTTGGACACCCTGAAAAAGGTGTTCCAAACGTGAATTGAGAAACTTGCTTTTGGCATTCAGGCTTTTGCTTGCTTTTCCCAGCCTCTTGCAAGGTTCACTTATTCCTTATGCCCCAGCACAAGACAGTATCCTTTGCTGCCTGCATCCTGCCATGTGTCACATAGCAGCCCCCCACTTCAAGGAAAACAGCAAAGCAKGTAGGTGAACGTTTTTCTGCTAGAAACATTTGAAGTGCTGAAGTAATTCAGTAACTGCGATCTGTTGAAAGTAACTCGAAACTTGTTGGAATTGCATTAAAAATCATACTGCCTGCCTCAGTGCAATGTATCCAATTAAAACAGAAAACAGGATGAGGAGAACATAGCATGGAACTAGTATGTCTAGGAGCAGTAGGTCAGGGCCAAGAGTTTTCCTTTGATGAGTGTTCAGCTCGTTGTTTTCCATCAGTATACTTTTCAGCCTCTTTGAACCATGGGATGTTTTGGTCTGTGCTTGCCATGTCAGATACATTTCATGTCTGATCAGTCAGTCAGCATACTACCTACAATGTCAGTTCACTGACAGAGCTCTTCTAGCTGTGGCTTTACATTTGCACATGCTGTAACAGTGCTCTAAAGCTGAGTTTGTCAGCATTTTCACTGTAAATGATTTATCACTCTTCTCTATAACTTAGCTCCAAACTGATAGAAGTCAAGTGACGAGTTTACTCATTGTGAGACTTGCAGAAAAAATGTGACCCTAAATTCGATAGCACTACTACCTTTTGGTTCTTTAGAAAATAGCAAAAAGTGAGTAAATGTAATGAGATCTTGTGTCTATGTAGTACCAGCAGTGCATGTTTGTGTGTTCTGGTCCATCAGCAGCTCCCTGTGTTTTCACCCTGGCTTTTCTAGTTTGTGTGAATCTCTGCTTTCCTTATGTGTTCAAAAATGATCTGGTTTCCCACAGTCATCAAGCTTCACAGGCTGATATTTGGACCCTTACTTCCAGCTTGCTCTCATGCAGCTCCTCTGATGTTTGTAGGGTAACTAACTCGTTCTGGCTTCAAAATAGTGTGCACCAAGCATGGCTAGCTGGGAGATCAGGGACTGACCATGAGATTGATCTGGCCCAAGATTTCTGGAAGAAGTCTAAGGTTATGTGGCAGCCAGAAAAGTCTCTATCAGGAGGCAYAATTGTCAGTCCAGCTCTGTGGCCTTTTTTGATTTGTGACTCAGTCCCTGCCAGGACTGCTACATATAGAGGATCACAGTAGTCTGGCATGGGTCTAAATCCAGGGAAGTCTAATCAGAGCCCTGTGAGTTCCAGAGATATGTGGTTCAGTCAKATTTATTTGTTTTCTAGTTCAGTTTCTAGAAAGAACTTGTTTGCAATTATTAAAGCAGACTATTGACACACCCGTTCAGTTGTAGATACTGTAAGCTAGTTCATAAAAATAAGTGCTCACTGTTAAGGCTCTCTATTGTAGGGAATAAAATGGCTGATGGAATTCAAAGTGGATAAAGGGGAAAATGTCCCTRAGAGATTACAGAATGATGGGCTCCAAACTGGCCACTGTCTCTCAAGGARTCACAGGAGACTGCTTAGTGTTGGATGTCTGCCCTAGGAAAAGCTGATAGAGTGCCAGAAATTATTAGGAAAAGACTAGTCAGGAAACAGCCCTTGCACAAATGTTGCATGAGCATCTGCAGATGGAACATAATTAGTGGAAATAAGTGTGGAAAGGACAGCAAGGATGTCTTAAGTCATGGAACAGCAAAGGGACAAAATWCAAATGTTAGAAAATTCCTCAGAAAGATTCAACACCTTTCATTGTATACAATAAGCTCTGTCAGAGCATCCAAATCTCTCCGRTGCTCAGGTCTGAGGAGCTGCATTTGTAACTAATTCTGCATGTCATGGTATTGCAATGCTTTCTTTTGAACTGGTAGTGTTGTGCTCATTAGACCAGATGAAGATCTCTACCTCTGACATCTCTTTCTGATCAATAAACAGAAATTATCCCTTCTGAGAAGTAATCTCTTTCATTCTAATGTAGATAGTTCATTTCCTGTCATCAGCTGTGAAAGGAGTCTASGTTTAATGTCTTGGTTATAGTGCAGATTTCTCATGCTAGATGAGACAACCAGCACCATGGCTGTTCATGCTTTTGCCATCACTGGGGTGCTGCAGTACTCCTGGCTATAATTCATGTTTAGATGAGGTTAATTTGCCTTTAATTTATGTGTATTAAAATATGTGTAACTGGTTGATTGGTGTAAGGCTCCAGTTCTGCTGACAGAACTGAGAGCATCTCTGCAAGCTTCACTYGGAGGGCAAGTTGGCTCATCCTGAAATGAACCTTGTAAATTATTACAGATGCCAAAGTAAAGTGAGAGAAATAAATGCAAAAAAAAGAGAAGGAAAGGGATACTTCCAGYGCTTGGTGAGAGGATATAAGATGGAAACTCTGTAGTACTCAGTTCAAAAGTGCCGTAGCTAGGTTTTATTTACTAAAATTGTGTTTTGCATAATCTGATATCACATCTCTGCTTTCAAAAGCCTAGTACCTGAAGTGAACTTTAAGGCTGGCAATCATCCAGTTCACTGCAATTCCCAGGTACTGGTACGGTACCTTGAGTTCAAAGTTTGTTTGTTTTCTTAGTCTTCCATGGCCCTGTGGTCTCCAGCACATTTTTCCTCTCCTTGGACGTGTTGTGTAGCACGTATTTTTGGGATAGATTCAGACTGAGATTGTAATTATCCTACATACTTGTGGTCTGGCCCGGTATTATCCATCACAATACTGTCATGTGCTGGGCATTGACAACATACTTAAAAAGCTATTTTTTACGTGATATAACCAGCATGATGGGTAATTTTCTTGTGGTATGAAGGAAAACCTGCCAATGCTTTCAGTTTCCAGAAGTTCGTTTATTTAGCAGAGGGTGCTGCCTTTTGCAGGCAGGCAGTCTGAGCTGCACGTTCTTTACAGGTCCTCCTTTGCTGTATGGGAATGTGAGAAACAACTGCTCATTTGGAAAATTTAAAAAGGCTTATTAAACCTTAACAAAAATACAACAAAGGACTACATAAGGAAAAAGCTGCAGTGCTGGGAACTGCCCCTCATGSACACCACATGGTCGGTTCTTCTTCAAGATGGATGCTCAGTCTTTTATAGCCCTGGGGGTTGCATCAGCCASCCCTGCCCCCTCCCAAAGTCTGTCAGTCAGCYCTTCTTGGCCATTTATCAGTGGGGACTGCTTGCTTGTAACCTGATTGGAGCTCAGGTGCTGCCATGCCTCACCCCCTRTGCACCAAGCTTTTCCATTCCCRGCTGCCCCATGCMAGGGACACCTGTGCMACCTTCTTTGTGCCTGTGCTAGACARCCCCGGCTGTCTGATGGCAGCAATACAGGGGGAAAAAGGGAACTGTGGGGAGAACAGAGCACATCTAAACTRCARTAACATAACTATACAGCACTAAAGCTTTTCTTAATAGTCACACAATAGTTATTTTTTAATTGTGAGCCAATCATCTCATTATCCATCTATAACAGGAAGAATGGGGTGAAGCAAATGAGCTGCAAAGTACCACAATGTTACAAAGTAATAGCATGGTCTAATCCTTTCACCTCATTTCAGCTTCCCTTTCCAGTCCTCGTGGGAGGCACTGAGCTCAGCAGCCCCTGCAGCTTCAGCTCCTGTAGTCAGGCTCTCATCCCGCATGCAGATTCCCGCTTCCCTCAGCCGCCGTGGGAGCGTGCTCTCACCTGCTTGGCGAAGGACTGCTGCTCTCCATTGCTGCTCTTCTTAACTTCTGCTTTTTAAATCACCCAACTTTGTGGCAGCTTGTTTGTGCTCTGCCGCGCTGCTAGGGACACCTGCTCTGCATTGAGTTTCCTTYCCCAGGCTGTGATTCACTGGCTTGATTCTCTTTCAGACAAACACGCCGTGGTGCTTGGAGATTACTTGATTTCCGCATTTGAAAGGGCTTCTCTTAATGGTATAATGGTGACCTGCGGGTTGCCTGTAAGATAATGCTTTTCTCAGCTGCTTGTGCTCAGCACATTGTCTGTGTCACCCAAAAACCCTACACAGCGGAGAGCAGAGCCTGACAAARCTGAGTATTCATACTTATTACATTGCTGAAGTCCCCATTAARGCAAAAAATTACATGGTGAGGTTTCAAGTGAAACAGATGAAAATGGGGAGAGGGAAGAAAAAAGACACCAAGTAAAGCGGGCTGAGCAGAGTGTCAGGGTTTAYGGACAGTCCACTAAAAGCTTATCTGCTACATTTTTGCCTGTTCCAATTACAGAGTTTGGAAATTTCCTCACAGTTTCAGATTCAAATTCTTGTGAAATTCTCATTTCTATACTTGGTGGAATGAACTGGGCAGCAGTCATTGGTGCTGTGCTGGCCTCATCAGTGACCAGCAGAAGTTACCTTGTGTCAGTCACGGAGCTACAGGCTCTGCAGGATCTGTTCTATACAACCCCTAAAGTCTGTGTATGTTCCCATTCTTAAGTGTTTTTCTGTTTTTCCCTTGTAACTCCATGAAAACATTTTTTTTTTTTAGACACATAATTTCAGATTACAAACCCTAGGTATTCTCTGGAAAATCCCATTTCCCAGGCATCTCTTTTAGGATGGATGGGATTAACAATCTTTAGAGCAACACTTCCTTAAGTGATGTAGAAGTGCACAGCTGCCTCCTCCAGTCCCGGCCCAGGACCCCTGCCCAGCTGCTGGAGCCCTCCTGGACCTGGCTGCCCCTTTCTCATGTGCAGATTGAGGCAGCAGCTGAGCCTGTATCCCAGAGGCACACACACAGTAGCTCTCCAATTAGCATGAGGGGGAGGTTTGTTTCTGCTCATGTTCTTCGTGTTTGCTCTGTCAGGTTTGTGTCTCTTGCACATTTTGATTCTGGTTTCTCCTCTGTAGCCCATCGGGTTCCAATGCCCCTGAACAGACCACCTTGCTGGAATAGAAGTTCTTATACTCCGATGTGCTCTCATCCAAGTTCCCATCAAATGCCTCTTCTGTTTGTTTTAGTTTGGGGACAGCTACCTTTTATTTCCTCTTGTACTTTAGTAGGATATGTGGTGGCTATTTCTCCCCCTGCTTTCTTAAAAGCAAATATGAAGAGTTTGTGTGTGCCCCCCAGGACCACTGCTCATGCTGTCTTGACTTCCTGGCTTGTGGAGGCATTTCAGAAACCTTGGTTCAGAAATGCCTGACAAAGCTGCTTGAATTTATTGACAAACTTGTTTTTCCTCTACACACAGATCCTAATATGGTCAATGCAGGAGACATGAATGGTTCAGGCAACCTGATGGATTTTCTGGATGAGCCTTTTCCTGATGTTGGAACTTATGAAGATTTYCATACCATCGACTGGCTGCGGGAGAAGTCGCGTGACACTGACCGCCACCGCAAGGTACGCGTGCCAGCTCTGATGTGTCGCACCCCGGTCCACAGCCATCCTGGCAGTGACAAAAACAGTGGTTTTCCAAAGTTACTGCTTCCTACCTTCTTGCATGACTTGAGGAGAACTTCTAAACATACAGCTGTGGGATGAGTTGAGGAGAACTTTTAAATGTATGGACATGGGATGTCCTGAGTTTGCAAGTATGAAAGGGCTGCTGCATCTCTGCAGCTGAGCATCTCTGAATAAATTATTAGGACTGAAGGAAGTAGGGAGTAGAGAAATGTTATGCACCRTCTAGGAGTTTAATTATTTTAAACTTTGTGCTCTTAAACTATCAACCTGAATCAGCAACACATTTATATGTGTGTTTAATTTCAGATTACAAGCAAAAGTAAAGAATCCATATGGGAGTTCATCAAGAGTTTGCTGGATGCCTGGTCAGGATGGGTTGTTATGCTTCTCATAGGACTACTGGCAGGTATGTATGTTAGTGCTACAGCTGTGCCTGAAGCATCTCACTCCAGCTGCTGCACCACCATCTGCTTCTCTTTGTACTTCATTGTCTCCATTGATGTTTTTTGTTTTTAAGCTAAAAAGACGACTTTGCATTCATGCAGTTATGTTTCTAAATAAAAATATCCACTTGTGAAGTCTCCTTTTGAGTGCTGACCTAGAAAAAATGTTTTCACCAGCAGAGGGATTTTTCTGTTGCTTTGGGAAATCTGCATTTGAGTGCTTCRTAACTCAATGGGCTGCTTTGACTTTCTGAATCTTTGCTTTGCAGAAGTAAATTTTATTTTAAGGATTTTTTTTTCCTTGTCATCACTTTAATTCTGCAAGTCAAAAATATGATGTGGGGAAAATATTGGTTGTGGACACTCAAAGGGGGGCTTTATAAACTGCTATTTCCTCTGAGTTATCTTATGTGTGCAGAAGTCAAAATACAGTTTCAGACTTGGTTTCAGATCTGCTTCCAGGCCAGACAGACATTACATATTCAACAGCCTGCTCAAACTCACATGGCAAATTCATTAACTTCCTCAATTGTTCCTGTCTTCTCCTCAGTTTAGCACATCTTCCTGCCTGGAAAGCTGCACTTCTCTGACCCAGCTCAGACAGCTGCCATTTTTTATGCTTTTTCAGTGATGTCAGGGTTCTCCTGTGTCATGCTGCTTSGTGAAAGCACCATGTGAAGTTTCCCAGTTTCCAGGGGGTGATGGGAATTTCCTGCTYAGCATCTGTCAAGTTAATATGTTCATTACAGTTGTTAGGAGCTTCAGAAGCACCGGTAAAGTTCTTGAGAAAACATTTCTAAAGTGACATGTCTGGCAAATKATGTAATTTCATAGACGTGTAATTGTTTCCACAAAAACTTGGTTGGGAGGGTGAGATGGGAAGAGTGTCTGATGGATTGGGTACTACCACGGCTGCTGAGTCCTGCCTGAAGGCCAGGGTTGGTCTCATCTGGGATGGAGAATTCTGCCTGCAAATAAAGTTAGAGCAAGCCCTTGAGGGCTCTAGTGACCTCAGTAATCCTCCCCTCATACAAAGAATGTGGTGAACATGTACACATTCCCGTTTTAGTAAAAACACCCCAGAAGGTTTTATTCAGTTCTAATTTGCAGTGAAACCTCTTGCTGAAATCCTCAAGGCTGTTAAAAGCCAGAGTCACTGTCCTCTGATAAGCCCTAACACTGGTATGCCCAGCCTGGGAATGGTGGTTGAGGGTAAGTTACAGCTGAGATCTGGCAGCTTTTGCAACCTTTTCAACAACAAGGGTGCAGACCAGCATGTTTTACCTCAGAGAGTCAACCCAARTTAGTCAGGTATCTTAACCAGGTTTGGGCAGGGAGTAGATGGTGGTGCAGTCAAGAGGCACTTTGTGTTGTTTTCTTCTCTTTGTAAAATATTGCCTGCTCAGAGAAGAAAGTGTCATCTGTATGATCAGATGGGATTGCATGGACCAGCCTGGCTCCTCCATGGCCCCTCCTCTGCTGAGCAGGGAGAAGCTACTCCWGCTCCAAGGGGAGCAGCCTGGCTCAGTGCATGGACCCTGGGTGAACCCTTGAGCAGCTGGGTCCAGGCATTACCAGAGGCAAGCAGAAAGTATGGCAAGGAGTGGGAGAGAAAGGGAGAAGTGGCAGCAGCAGTGCTCAGGACATCAGGGTCCCATGGAGCGTTCTGCCCCTGCTGTCCCTGTGCTGGCCATGGAGGACAGCAAGATGGGACTCTTGGGAAGAGGCTGCCAGGGGCTTTCACCAGTTTCCAAAAGCACTTGGGTCATTTACCCAGGCCCAGGAGTTTAAATGGAGTTAACTGGTGTAGAAGCCTAAATCCCATCAATTTGGTAAACTTTATCATTCAGATTTTGGAACACCTAAAAGGCTGCACCACTACTGCCAACACAATCCAACAAGGCCAAAAGGAGCAATCCTTGTTCTCCAGTGCATCTGTCACTGGGCCCTGTTGCTCTCTGCATGTGTAGCTGCACTGGGCCAGTGAATATTGGTTCTGACTTGTTAGAAAAAATGGATTTTGGCCAGATTAGTTTTCACTTGATTTGTGGGCTCAGCAGTGCTAGTCACCACAGAGCCATAAGCAAACAAAATATTGCTGATGGAGGCAGGAAGGAGAGGATCATCCTATTTGGCAGTATGATACATATATCATATCATACATACATATATATATATATCTATATCTTGTTGGTTTTGGACTGTCATCAAACCTGCATCCTTTTTTAGTCCCAGAAAAGTGTAGGTGGAAAAAGGGATGTCTGGAGGGGGTTCTGCTCTGGCTTCCTGCCCACAGCAGAGCCAGCTTCAGGATTACAGATAACACCAACATATATTGAGAATGTAACAGCAGCCATTGGGATCATATCATAGTTTCCTGTGTGAGGGTGCACACATGAATTAGCCTGAGCAGAGCCCCTCACTGCCTCAAGCCTGTGGCAAGTACCCACAGGACCTTGAACATCTGGCTGGAGGGAGATGATGGTGTGTGACACTAGAAATGAGGCTTTGGTAGCCAAAGCCTGCTAATTGCAGAGAAAAGGGAAGGAACAGTAAACCCCACAAATGTTGTTTGGTGAGGAGATCAGGTGAAGGCTATGCACACAATGGTCTAGAAAAAAGATACTGAACACTGCCTGGGCCTGTACCCAGTCAGAGTTTCCATGCTTTCCTCATGTAAAGCAGTGCATGGAGAGTGAGCCTAAAAATCTATTTATGGATGCCAAATTTTTAGACATTTGTTTTTAAGGAACTCTGAATTTTTGCTGGGCCCATCCTGCCTGCAGACCAGTGGCTGTTCCTCAGCCTAACCCTTACTACTGGCCAACTGAAAACATGTGCTCATTATAGATCAGCAAGTGTCTGTGTTTTCTAAAGCTATGTGGCAAAAAGTGCCATCATAGTAATGCTGAAATGCTCTGARGCTGAGGTGCAAGAATTCCCTTTGTAATTCTGTGCTGCACCATTTGGGTGAGGCTGTTTTCTTACACAGGTGCACGAGGAAAACTATCTTTTCAAAGCAAATCTTTAGCATTCTTATTAGGGCACTGTAAAGGAAGAATTTGCCATCATCAACAGAAGGAAAAGGAGAGAGGTAAAAGGCTAATATCTAAAATGAAGTTCAGCATTGTCTGGCTTTGGAATACTTAGTTATTTTTCCTTCTAGCAGGAGGTTACATGGAAGAGGAAACAAAGTCAGCTCCTTTGGTGGGAGAAGCAGGGAGATTAAATTCATGCTCTATTACAGTCTTGGCAGCCAAAATAAGCACAAGAAATTAAAAGCTTGACCTTGAGATGCTGAACTGTCTAGCACTTGCATTAATTTCACTTAAAGTTGCAAAAAATCAGAACTTTAAAAATTTCTAGCTCTGGTCACATAGGTGGTGAAGCGTTCACTATTGCATTCTTATCCTGGGCCTCCTTATGATTTTCTTCTCTTGAAGGCTGGTGTAGTAAACTGCATGTAGTAAAAAGCATTTTCCTCCTCATGTAGATCCCTAAGAATTTGGCAAAAGGGGTTAGATCAGCTGCATAATTAAGCACATTGTCTTAGGTGCTGAGTGCCTGTGAGCTTATTATRTCAGAGAACTGAATGTTTGTTCTCCAGTATGGTTATTAACTTTATTGGGGAAACWCCTTTGCACCTTTTGCTAGGTAGCATTAATATGCAGCTTAATATGGTTAAGTGCAAACTTTGAAGGTTACAGAGAATGTTGAAGATCCATCAAGAGGTGCAAGAGGCACAGCATTTGGTGCTCATGTCCAAGAGATGAGAATTCCTTGTTTCTGAAACTTTCAGAAAGTTGGAGGAGAATTTAGAGCTCACTGCAAAGCAGGAAGCTTTGCCTGCTGATGCTGCCAGCAATGCAATGATTCATCGTCATCTAGCAGGATGGTTCATTGTTTCCATAGAAACTTGGGAAAAATGGAAAAGAATAACCAAATTAAGGCAAGATCTTATTGAAGGAAAAGAATTGTTAAAGACATCATCACTCCCTTCTGCAGCCTTTATTTTGGTGTGTGTCATCCTGTCTATATCTGTATAGTGCTTCAGATTATTTTTATACAACAGAAATTCCTCACTGCTACCCTGAGCGCCACTGCTTGTCAGTGTGGGGGCAAGKGTCCTTTTTAAGGGTGGGAGAAGAACCCGAGGGTTTTTTCTGGTCTTTGSAGAAAAAAAAGGGTTCTTGAATTATTTGGAACGTATTTTCCCCCTGTCTCTTTTACAGAAATGAACATCAGAAAACTTTAGTTCCAGATGAAATAAACCAGCTCTTGGACCCACTTGTGTGCCCCAGCTGCTGGGGGGAAGGGAGCAGCCCCCACCCCTGCTTCATGTAATTGCATTCTTAGCAGGAGACACAAATCTATAAGTTTTGGAAACATAAAACCAAACAAGATTGCATTTTACAAAGTATTTTTTCCCCAGTACMTTGATATGCATCGATAAATTCTGATCAAATCAATTAGCAGTCTCCTGGAATTTTATTAATGAGTATTTGTAAAAGTAATGATGACTTTTGCTTTCCATTGCATATGAGAAGGGTCTGGAAAATGCTCAATGACTCTTCTGTCAGTTGGTGGTTTAATTYTTTCCMGGAAGTATGGGTATGGGGACAGCACACAGGTCTGCCTCTCTATGTTCTGGCTGCTCCCAGCCTCCCATTCCGGCTGCTCTTGCATTCCTGGGGACCCAGGTGCTCTGAGGGTGCTGCTGCTGGGGCAGGTTGTTATTGCCGATGAGCAAATGACCTAGAGAAGCAGAAATTTTCTTTCTTTGTGTCTGTGTAGACAAAAAGTTTACCTGTGTCGGTGCCTGGTGGCCAGCGGGTGTCACTGTAGCTCTGTGTAATTACCGGGGAGAAGCGGCAACAAGCGTTGTGGTGCACGGAGGACTTGAAGGAAGATTTTTTTTCTGCTTGTCCAGATTGCTAATCRCTGTACACACATATCAAAAGCCCCATTCTGTTAAGTTCGTAAGTCAGAATTTGGCATTACGTTGTATCTGTAACGAAATGATCCTTCTAAAAGGTTGCTGTGCTGGGACCAGTAAAGCTGAACATAAACATGGACACCGTTCCCCTCCCTTACCCCTGAAGTACACAGTGAGGCTGAGCCCCGCGGGCAGGTGTGCGTATAGAGACCCTGCACAGTGCCCTCCGTGCCCATCTCAGCCCCAGGCGAGCCTGCCTGGGACAGGCTGCAGGCCTGCATTGGTTATAGCTCCCCTCTTTGGCCATCAGTTAGTATGAAAATGATAGTGTTTAAAATAAAAGCTTATGAGAGAGCATTGAAAGTCAGAAAAACTTGCTATTGCCCCCAGTTCCTTGGCAYGCTTGTATTTATTGATGCAGAGAATAGTTTGGGTTTGAAGCGGCCTTTAAAGGCCGTCCTGTCCAACCTGCCCTTGAATGTTTCCAGGGATGGGGCATCCATGTCTCTGGGCAACCTGTTCCACTGTTTCACCACCCTTGTTGTAAAACTATTTTTCCTTATACTGAGTCTAAATCAACCTCTCTTAGTTAAAAATTGTTAGCCCTGCCCTACTGCAAGAGGCCCTTACAGAAAGTCTGTCCCCATCTTTCTGATAAGCCCCCTTCAGGTGCTGGGAGGCTGCTTCTCTTCTCCAGGCTGAGAACACATTGTGCCTGCTTACCTAAATCGTGGCTTTTATTATGTTATTAAAATCAGATACAGTGTCCTTGCAACTTGATTGTTTTTAATGCCAGCATTTCTTTTTCTGCGTTTCTTTTCCCAGGTACATTGGCTGGAGTGATAGATTTAGCTGTGGATTGGATGACAGACCTGAAGGAGGGTGTCTGCCTGTCTGCCTTCTGGTACAGCCATGAGCAGTGCTGCTGGACCTCCAATGAAACCACGTTCGATGACAGGGACAAGTGCCCCCAGTGGCAGAAATGGTCGGAGCTGCTCGTAAGCCAGTCCGAGGTATGGGATGAGCTTGGGGTCACAGCAGGCCAGGCAGTGCCCTTCTTCATACCTGCTGATGGTCCCTCCAGGGAGTTTCTCTGAAAGAGAAAGCAATGAGCTGAGCACACTGCAAAAAAAGACATTTCCACAAGCAGTATCTGCTTGACTTGAAGGAGGTCCTGTGGTTTCAGTGCAATAGAAACTGGAAAACTGTGAGATTGCATTCTCTTTTTATCAGTATTAAACTGAAAGTGTTTCATAACACACATAGCATAATCACCAGGGGACCTGAGCTGCATTTTCTTTTTTTCCTTTTAAACATAATTTTATGGGACAAAAAAAAAAAAAAAGATGAGCACTGACAAATACATTTGTGAGGATATTTTTGGGATTGCAGATGGGGTTTTATGTATTCTGATACAGGGAGCTGCATAAGAACTGCTTGTTTATCCCTTGCAATCAGTYTCTCTATGACACATCAAGAGACTTAGCTAGCACCAAATCTGGGGAAAGAATGGGCTCCCTGGGGGTCACCRGAGTGAAGGATTTGCAGGGCTGTTGGACAGGAAGGGAAAAAGCTGATCTGGACAGACATAAAACTTTTTTTCATATTTTCAGATTTTTTTTCCCTTACACTTTTTTTTTTCATAATTGTAGTAATTTTAAATACAAAGAATGCTGTTTCAAAGCAACGCAGGTGAAAGTTTCATTTAGAAAGCAATAAAAAGAAGCCTTTCTGTACACCATTTGGCAGATAATACCTGTTAAAAAAATACAAAAAACACATTTCATTTTCAACCCAAGTTATTTAATGTATTGAATAATATTGATCCCTTCACTACTCAAATCTTTGGCAGAATTATTGTCTCAAATCCACCCTTCCTCCTCATGTCTGACTCGAATTTGACAAAAACTGAATATGATGTGTGGGTGGGTGATTTGGAGAGGTTGTCTCAGATCTCCCCCCCAGTGTGGAGGTTGTCTGGTCCTGCAGACAGTGTTTGAGGACACCTTCATTGCCAGGCAAGTGTGTGTCATTCATGCTCCCTTCAGCGCTGCTTTAGCTTTACRGGACAAGAAGTACAAGGTGGGAGTGTCTGTGCACGTGTATAGCTCAATTTTCTGTAGTTCTAATTAACCCCRGGGGAAGCAGTGGGGTGCTCACTGTCTCTGCATATTCTCACCACATGATCAGAGACAAAAATCTCTCAGCCAGGTTGCCAGTCACAGTGCTGAGCTTCCCTTTGCCAGAGGTTTGCTAGGTTCACCCTGGTCTTCATTAACCGATGTTYGGGGTGTCTTTGTGAAAGTGAAGAAATATTACCCTGATACAAAGCTACAGCAGAGGGCTGATGTAATTTAAACCCCCCCCAAAAAAGCAAACCCCCAAACAAACAAACAAACAAAACAAAAAAATCCCAAACAAAAAACAAACAAACAAAAAACCAACCAAACAAAAAAAAAGCCAAAAAACCAAACGTGGGAAGGGAAAAAAGAGGAAACTGTTAAAATTATTAGGGATTTGGAAATCATGTGCCTGTGTTTGTCATTCTGTTACTTTGGCTGGAATAGAGGAAAGATGCATGTCCTTGAGAAAATTTAGTGCTTTTTTCTGCTTCTCAAAWCCAGCAGTCATGACTGTTGTGTGCTGTGGCCTTTAGAAAAGTCRTCAGCCAGGTGAGCACTGTGAAACTGCTCTCACTTTGTGTTCAAATGGAGCTTCTCACCYCTTGCTGTACTGTCACAGTAGGACAAAGAAGAAAAGGTTCATCTTGGCTTAGTTTTAGATACTTTCCTAAAACAAATGTGCCTTTAAGATCTTGGGTTCCTGAGGGTCTGCTGGAGCTGAAAATATTATTAATATATCTGTCTGATACTGTTACACTGAAATCCCAGGGAAAGCCCGATAAAAATGTGAATTTGGAAAGGAAAAATTCAGTTTTGTTCAAAAGGCTTCTGTTCAAAAGGCTTATGATATGGGCAAGTTTTGTGCTGTATGGTTCCTGTAGAGGTAGAGGATTTTMGTAGGTATCAAAATACACAGAATTTGACTGAGTTTCAGAATAATTTTACTGGGATTTTTTCCTATGTTTCACTTTGTGCCTGACATTTACAGAAGAGCCCTATAAAATAACAGTGCTCATTGGAGCACAATTTAGGCAAAAAGTATTTGGAGCAGTTTCCCTAAAGGTACTCTGGTCTGACATGCCTTCYTTTTTTATGTATAACTGTGATTCTTTCTTGTCATAGCCAACTAACTTTGACATTTTGAGGACTGAGATTTAGATCAGTTCTTCCTTGTGGTTTTGCCAATTTATGGCTGTGATAAACCCTGTACATACATTTTCATGGTGAATTGTGACTTTTCCTATGGCATCTCTTGAAAAATGTTTCCATTCTAGCGCTCCCATAAAATGAGCCCAAAGCAGAGGCTTGCTATAAATTATTATGGAAAACATAATAGCCCATTAGACACCTACCRAGCTATGCTTTCTTCCCTAATCACTGTTTGTGGGCCAACTATCCTTCACCTTTCTAGTCTTGAACTACTTCTGAAGAGGAGGTGAAGAGGGTTTTTTGGTGTGAGGAAGTTTTGAAACCTCAAATTCACTGGAAGATGAAAAGGTCATCAGATGTCACCGGTGATCTGGACTTTCCCTGTTCTGCAGATTCAGTTTGGTCCCAAGCCCAGCTTCACTGGAGCTGAGGACCCCATTTTTGATGGCTTGCACATGTCCAGTGTAAGGATAGATGTTTTGATGGCTGGACACATGTCCAGGGTAGAGGAAAGGACCCCATGTCTTCAATGGATCGTGACACTGGATCCAGCAATGGACTGAATTCCTATCCCAGGACCTCTGGATCTCCTGTCATGAAGCTGAGAGCTGCAGGACAAGGAAGCCTCTCTAAACCTGGAACCCACTTTGTAATTTTGCAGCCTTGAACCTGTCAGTGTTGAGGACACATCCTGCTGTAACATCCATAGGAGAGAGTCTGCAAACTGTGAGATCCCCACTGGGTCAGAGCAGGGCTCTGGGCCTCTGCAGTAACCACACATTGGAGAGCAYCCTGAGGGATGGGGTTTATTTCAGTGGTCTGAGTTTGTGAGGGTTGTTTGCAATTGTGTTCTATTTGTATCTAAACTGGACTGGCACCAGATCTGAAATATTGCTTGGTCTTGCAAACTAAAGTACAAAATTTTGCTGTTTTCCTTCTTGCTTCATTACTATTGCTTCCAGGATGAGTCTTTTGAACTATCATGAGAAAGGTCATAGCAGGATCAGCTCTGCTGGTGATCTGCTTCAGCCTCTGACTCCAGTGTACATGCTCAAGACTTTCACTGATTCAGAGCCTTAGTAATGGCGTGTARTGGATGAAAAATGAACCATTTGCTATACTGAGTTACTGCTACTTCACTTCCCAAAGGTTTTCATRTTATTAATCATGAGAAGCTGTTGCAGTTGAACCTGCAGAATGCCAGATATCTGGAAAATGTAACAATGAAAGATGTCCCAAGGGATTAGATTGAACTGGCMATACAGACTCTTGTGGGGTCCTGCCACAGCACTGTAGGTGTATGTGTGACTGCAGTAACGAGCTGACAGTTTTCTTATGACTTCTGAGATGCAAAAGAAGAAGAAGAAGTAAAAAGAAACAAAGTTAATTTTTCTCCAGTGAATTTAGAAGCAAAACTACTCAACCCACTCAACCCTAGAAGGGCCAAATTTTTGTAATGGCGTTGGCCTTCTTTGGAGGCATTCCAGGTTCACACTGACAGGATGATTTTGCCCTGAGGCAAGATATCCAGAGTTTTCTCTAGAGGAAGAGTAAATATTGTCATAGCTGTTTGTAATTGAAAGCACTAGGAGAAGACATTCATGAGACTGTCTTCAGCTGTAGCAACAAAGGCCCTTGGTTACCACAGCCAGATGTCAATCACTGCCAGTGTGGGATCCATGACTGCTCAGTCTCAGGGCATTGGGGGATAGCTCTCTATTGCTTCAGCATTCTGCTGTCATCAGCAAAGCCAGCTGCTAACCTCAGCAAGCACCAGCTTAATAAACTGCCCTTCTTCCAGATACATCCATAAGGATAAGGRTTAGTGGTATCCTTATTGTATTTTCATTTGGACACACCTGGAAAATGAAGCTAGCAAACATCCATGCTGTTAAAAGCTGATTCCTTGCAGATTGGAAAACAGGGAGACTTCTCATCTCTGAAGTTTTTTATGGCTGGGAACAAGGTTTGGCCAGCTCTGTTAACTGATACAATTGATTAATGCCTGTTTTCCTACTTGATTTATCATAATGTTGATATCCAGGCTGCTGTCCTGCAGAGCAGAGGCAGGGGCCCTGATGCTCTTGAGCAGCTGGGATTGCATCCGGTAGGAAGAGTTCACTTAGAGGTGAAGGATTCATACCAATTCATGCACTGAGATCYATCTCAGTGTTTTATTCTCTAGTGTCATGTTGCTACAGGATATTGTTTGAAGGCTTAATCTCCTTGTATTGATTTGATGCTGCTGAGTAGATTCTCTTTTGTCAATGTAGGTGGGTTTTTGAAATTAATCTAAAAAAAATATGCATGTGAAGAGGCAGAGGTATTCCAAGGCAGATTTTAACAAAGGGTTTGACTTGACCATGGAAAAACAGTAGAAACTTGAAGGTTACTATTGACTATGCTTTCACCATGGCACTGCACAGTCAACCATTGCTAATGATGATTAGCATTCCCATTCTGTTAGAAAAGTAAAGCTATTCAGTATGAAAATAGTAATTTTTGCCCTAATATTTTAAAATTGTTGCAGTCAGTAATAAGCCTGAGATGTGTGAGTGGGTTCTGCCAAGCTATGCTGTTTTCAAATTATTTTCAGCCTTATTGTGGACAGCACTATATAGAAAGAAATTATTTTTGTATGGTTTTACCCTTCCTGTTTGTGAACTGGACTGGCTACGGATATACACAGGGATGTTGTTTGAAAAATCAGCATGTGCATGGAGAACTGACCCTTGAATACCAGCCCTCGGAAAAATATCTGTCAGGGTCTCATTCCTTGTCCCCCACCATGGGATGAACACAGAAGATTCCTTCATTAGGTGCCTTTTCATTACCTATTGCTTTTGCTCTTATGACATATCTGTTTGATGTTTTGGAATTTTATGTGGGTTAGTTGGATTTTTTAGTGCTTGGAAGATGCTCAGCTTAATGTATTTGGGTCCCTTGCAAACAGACTGGATGGACTGGGTTAGGTATTTATTAGTATGCTGCTTCCTTCCATGAGTAATAAAATTGTTGGCGTATATAAAGGTATTTGTCCTTCCTGAGGAAAAGCAGCCCTTACCATGTAAATGAAAAATCAGGCTCCATSATCACTAGTAGAAGTGTGAGATTTGCCAATCTGTGTTTGTCTAACAATGTTTGTTACTATTATTTTTCTAGGGTGCAAGTGCTTACATTCTAAACTATTTTCTGTACATTATGTGGGCTCTATGTTTTGCTTTCCTGGCAGTCTCCCTGGTCAGAGTGTTTGCTCCTTATGCCTGTGGCTCTGGAATCCCAGAGGTGAGTTTCCCTTTGTGCATGAATATCCAAAAAAATCCAAACCACAACAACAAAAAAATTACTGCCTTTTCCCATTCCAAACCTGTACTATGAGATAGCACAGCAACAAAGAAAATTGTCTTTCCATCTCATCTGCCTTCATTCCTTTTTTTATGCTTTTATRGTGATCATCTATGATTTTCATAGTAAAAAGTGTTCATATGTCACTGTGACAGGTTAATGCACGTACTTGTTCATTGCCAGAGCGTRAATTAAAAATCAACATCTCCAAGAGACATACTCACTAGAAGATTATAGAGAATTTTCCTAGGATGAAATTACTTGGGCCAGTTACAAAGCCAGTTATTTTCTAGGCTAGACTCTAAATAAAAGTGAAATAAAAAGAAGAGGGTGGGCTACAAAGCTAAGGTTTCCTAAACTGCTGAAGATGCCCATCATTTGGGATGCCTAAAAAGTGTCTGGTGCACATCTTTTGCAAACTGTTTTCCTAAAGACAGAGTAATGCACATGGTGCCAGCATGACAACATTATAGCAGCCAAAATATCCACTTGGTTTCCAGTATTTTACATATTGAGCCTCAGTCCATATTTAAGCTGCTAAATGAAGAASCTTGTAATTCAACCAGCAGAGTTATTAAAAGTCTTTGAAATCAGGGCAGTCTCTTGTTAGAAGTGCTATGGAACTACTGGAATTATTGTTTAGGAATGTGGCAGACAGAATTAACAGCCCAAAGCTTAGAAATCTTGGCATACTTTTGTTCTTGATCTCTAAGAGAAGCATCCAAATGTTTCAAAAAAACCTCACCACAAATAATTTAAAATATTTGAATAATTTACATGTTTGAAAGTAGTTATGTGTGTCTTTGTTATGTGTTTGATATATTTGTGGTTTTAAAAAGTTCTCATAGTTAACTACAAAGCCAGTTTCCAAGTGGTAAATCCCTCGTGTGAGGTGCGGCTCAGCTCCAGCCCATTTGCATGCCTAGAGTCCAAACCCAAATCCCACCCTGCAGCCTTTGTGTCRTGCACATGCATTGTGCTTTCTGAGCCACTCACTAGCAAAATTAAGACAAAATGTGTAGAAATATGATCTTTTGGACTTTCTCATTTCATAATATGTGCATGCTTTTATGGCACAGTGATTCCAAATATCTAGAACGTTTTTTGTGCGTTTTATCTGGAAAAAGTCTGTTGTTGTTTATTTGCTTTTTTTCTGCTTTGTTAAACTCAAACCCAGCTTAACTCTGATCTTGTAAGCCAAGGAGATATGTAAGAGTTTCATATTTCCATTGATCTCTGTGAGAGTCCTTACTGCCTGTTATGTGGACCACCCGTAACAGCAGTAAAAGTGTGGTCTGCCTAACCCCTGCTCAGATATTGCTGTGGGAAAGCTGCCCTACCTACAGTTTCTTTCTCTCCATCACTGTCTCTTTTAAAGCAGTCTGTAACTTTTTAAACTCTGCTGGAGTTTTAACTCCATTTGAAAGCTCAGAGTAGAAAAGGATTCTTCATCTTTTCAACATGTTCTTCCTGCTTTCCAGATAAAAACCATCTTGAGTGGGTTCATTATTAGGGGCTACCTGGGAAAATGGACACTTTTAATCAAAACAGTCACCTTGGTTCTGGTGGTGTCTTCAGGCCTCAGCCTTGGGAAAGAGGGCCCATTAGTCCATGTGGCCTGTTGCTGTGGAAACTTCTTCAGCAGCCTTTTCTCTAAGTACAGCAAGAATGAAGGAAAGAGAAGAGAGGTGAGCTTGGCTCATAAATTTTTAATTTCCCTGTCTGGATACTCAGGGTTTCAAACAACTCATGCTTTGTATGTAAACATTTGCTTTGTAGGTACTTTCAGCTGCAGCCGCTGCAGGAGTTTCRGTTGCCTTTGGGGCTCCAATTGGAGGTGTGCTTTTTAGTCTGGAAGAGGTGAGACCTGGCAGTTCACTTGCTTCAGTAAATATATTTCAATTTGATACCTTTCTCCAAGACTACTCGTTATTTTTCAAATATTTATATGCTTATTTTTCCCCATAACAAAAATAATCTATAAGTTCCAGTAATAAGAAATAACCAGGTATTTTAGCATAATCTGAGTAGCAGAAGGGCACTGGCTTTCTGAAAACAAATTAGATGACTCAGTATGGAAATACATCCCTCTGCTGAGGTTTCTCCAGCCTTCAGCTAGCCAGTGCATGGACCAAGCTGTCAAGCATTTCTTACACTCTCTAGATAGCAACCCTGGATTTAAATTTATCAATTTTAAACTAGTTCCTACCCCTTTTATGAAATCTGAAAATACCTTTTCTGATACCTTTGTGAACACGTTCTAGCTGTGGTAAGGTCTAGTGCTTACAGTAAGATCAAATGAAACAGATGGTGGTGGTGGTTAAAGGAAGCGCCCTCTGTGACATTCAGTGAAATGTTTATGGTCTTTGCTTGGTTTTAGGTCAGCTACTACTTTCCTCTGAAAACCCTCTGGAGGTCATTTTTTGCTGCTCTGGTGGCTGCCTTCACGCTGAGGTCCATCAATCCTTTTGGAAACAGCCGGCTGGTGCTGTTCTACGTGGAGTACCACACCCCCTGGTACATGGCCGAGCTCTTCCCCTTCATCCTGCTCGGCGTCTTTGGGGGCCTCTGGGGCACCCTCTTCATCCGATGCAACATTGCCTGGTGCAGGAGGAGGAAAACCACCAGGCTTGGGAAATACCCCGTGCTGGAGGTGATTGTGATAACAGCCATCACTGCCATCATCGCCTACCCCAACCCCTACACGCGCAGGAGCACCAGCGAGCTCATCTCCGAGCTCTTCAACGACTGCGGGGCCCTGGAGTCCTCTCAGCTCTGTGACTACATCAATGACCCCAACATGACCCGGCCCGTGGATGACATTCCCGACAGACCTGCTGGCCCTGGGGTCTACTCTGCCATGTGGCAGCTGGCCTTGGCCTTGGTGTTCAAAATTGTCATCACGATATTCACTTTCGGCATGAAGGTAAATCGGAGCACGGGCTGCAGATGAGTTGCTGTGGGCTCTCTCTGGCCCTGACCTGCCCCAGCCACGGGGCTGTCCCTGAGGTGCTGCTGGCTCCTCTCCCTGCCAGCACCATGCCCCTGTGGCAGCACAGGGATGAGCCATGCTTTTCCACCCTCTAGTCATCTGTGGCTTTGTTAAGTGAAAAAGAAATCTGTGTGGAAATTTAAACCCGCTGTTGCCAATAAGCAATTTCAAGATGATTCCCACTGCAGCTGTTTTTTAGCTCTCTCATGGATATGGGCTATTTACATAGTTGTTTGTCTTGTTGGATTAATTTCTTAATGTGCCTCAAGGTAGCCATACTCAAGGAAGTAATAATTTTAAATTTACTATTTTACACATTTAGAGCATCACAGAAATATAAAAGTGGCTGAAAAAGTCTATTTTTGCACATTTTTAAGCACTGTAGCTCAGAAAAAAAGGGGAATGAAGTAGAAGACTAACTGATGTGTCATTTGAATATTCTGGATTTGCAGCTTTTTCCTTCAGCAACTCCTTCTCCCCATAAATGAGTGATGAAAGGTCCAAGAACAATTTATCCAAGCTTTCCATATATACCAAGCTGCTTGTGGTGAACTCTATATATCTGGTTAATAGAGCACATAAAAAACAGGTTCTGTCTGTCTACAGCTCCCATTATCTGAGCATTTATTTGTGGATCTGGTGACTGCAGACAATGAGAAGCTTTTCTTAGTTATACACTATATTTTATACTATGCTCAAAACGAAAGCATCTCATCTTTCACTTAAACACTACACTTGAACTGAATGTAGCCTTTCACTCTAGAAACTGATTTATGGCTAACAGCCCTTTGTTATGCATGTTCATGAAAAGCTTTGGTTCTTTATTCAGAATGTGATTCCTTATTTATCCTGTATATTTAAAAAATGTTAGAAGCAATTGACAGTTTCAACCAGTCTGTAAAAGAGCAGACTGGTTTACCTTTACTGGTTTAGCTTTACCCACTAAATCTAGAAGACTCAGTTGAGCTGCATCAGCAAAGTTAACACAATGTGGTGGAGGCTGTTATCAGCCCTAGATGCTTCTGGGCTGTGTTGATGAGGTGATTAGTTAAGCTCTCTAGGAAGCTCAAGGTGTATTTTCAGACTAAAAAAGATAGTGGCTTTCCTTTCTGAAAACAGCAAAAGCTGCCTGCAAGCCCCTGTCACAGATCTGAATTGTCTTCTCCAGCAGGAAATACATCTCTAACTTGCTGGTGCACTTGACATCTTAGAGGAAATGCACTTATCCAAGGCAAAGTACATTTTCATTCTCTTTTYCCCCCCTCCATTCTCATTTAAATACTGTTTTTAATGATTTGTGACTTGTCTGTATAGCAAACAAAGTAATGATTCAGAGAGCTTCCTGGAAAATATATTGTAAACTGAAATGGAAAATTAGTTGCCTCTGAGCAGTCAGCCCCCTTTCTCTGAATTTTTATTCTTCATTTGACATTTAATTTAAAATCTGGTCTGATTTAACCTGGAAAAGTAGTAATAAAGCCATAAAATGCTCCATCTGATAGAGGGTGAAATCAAGATGTTATTTTCAGTTAAGCTTATTCTCAAGCCTATGACAGAACCATCAGCAGCTCCTGACCTCCTGCTGAGAAAGCAATAAAGGYAAAGCCAGGAACATCTTGACTTCAAAAACAACATTTATCTCTCTAATTCAGTGGGATGCAGCAGATAGGATTCAAAATTTCTTTAAAAATGCACTAACATTTTATAAAGCTATTAATACACGTGGGGATCAGCCCTGTAGGATGCCATGAGGCTGKGGAAATTTGGTTCTCTTACTGTTAATTAAAATTGTTTGATACTTGCCATTTTTGTCAAGGTGCTCATGTGTCTGTCTTTCATTCCAGATCCCTTCAGGCCTTTTTATTCCTAGCATGGCTGTTGGAGCCATAGCTGGCAGGATGGTTGGGATTGGAGTGGAGCAGCTGGCATACCACCACCATGACTGGATCATCTTCAGGAACTGGTGCAGACCTGGGGCAGACTGTGTCACACCAGGCCTTTATGCCATGGTGGGAGCAGCAGCTTGCTTGGGTACGGTCTCTGCTGGCCATTGTTTTGTGTGTGACCAACACTGGTGCTTGGGGACATGCTCTGGAGGGCCCTGGGTTGGTGTTAGCTGCTTGTGTTGGCATTTCTGGGGGCAACAGATGTTGAAATCAAGGTTTGATGAGCTAAAGCATGGGCAGCTTCCTCTACTGGTTGCTCCAGTGATCTGCCAGATAGTCAGCAACAGGAAGGCTTGCAGTCATCGATGTCTACTCCTTCTAGTGTGCCAAAAAGCAGAGAAAAGTAAAGAACAAATTGAAGTTAGGCTGCAATTTTCCAAGCAGGAGTACTTTTGCTTGCATTTTTTCCTTTTGATGTAATGAAATTCACTGTAACTGGACTAAAGCTACTTGCTTGTTTAGACTGTGCTCTCTCAGTGCAGGAAGAAAACATCTCAGTTTTTGCTAAATTTTAAGCTACACAGAGGCAAAAATTCTGGGTCTTATTGGCTGCATGTCATGCTATGGTCAACTGAGCTGTATTTTGGTTTCCATTTTGATCATAAGCCACTACTGGATTACACTCAATCAATAGGATTTATTGGATATAACAGCAGTGATCTGTTAACTATTAAAGCAAGAACATTGAAAAATACCTCACATATCAAATTTCTAGCCATAGATGCAAGAAGAATGTTACAAGCATACCATCTGAGCATATTTTTACCTGATCATATCTTTCCCCTCGTGTACTTGCATATTCTATCTCCTTTTGTTGCTGTTATTGATATCATCATCAGCGTATGAAAAAATAGTGGAGAGGCATAACACACCAGTAATGTGACTGGGTAGGTTTGAAAGTAAGATATACTCAAGGAAGAGCTGGAAAAATTTCAGATTTGGATGCTCATATTGGAAAAGCAGGATCATTTGTGTGATCAATAGAGAGGAAGGAAGGGTGGGTTTTGCTTGAAAATGTAATGTCTGTAATGTAGATATCAACACCTGAGCTTAACTGTCTTGATACCCCTCACAGTCAAAACAGAAAAATGAGGTATGGGAAAGATCAGTCTCATCTGCCAACACACATCTAAAACCAGGCAAATGAACAGATGAATTTGGCCTCAAAAGGCTCTGTTTTTATCTAGAGGTTATAAAGGCAATCTGGGTCATCCCTTTGGATGTGAACACCTACAGCAGTGTAGACATTTTTAAAAAAGCTGGGATGAATCTTACTGTCCAAACAAGTAAAGCACTTCCTCTTTACAGTAAATGATCTTAATATTCATTAAATAAATAATGCACAAAAATTTGGCTCTGGTGTTGCAGATGATCTGCTAGTCACCATAGAATTATAGAGGCATAGAATATGCTGAGTTGGAAGGGACCAATCAGGATCAAGTCCAAATCCTGTCCATGCACAGAACACGCCAAAAATCACACCGTGGGCCTGAGAGAATTGTCCAAATTCCTCTTGAACTCTGTTGGGCTTGGTGCTTTGACCACTTCCCTGGGGAGCCTGTTCCAATACCCAACCACCTTCTGGGTGAAGAATCTTTTCCTGATATCCAACATAAACCTCCCCAAGACAACTTCAGGCCATTCCCTTGGGTCAGCTCTCACTGTTCACCAGAGAGAAGACATCAGTGTCTGCCCCTCTGCCTCCCCTTGTGAGAATGTTGTAGACCAGAATGAAGTCTCCTCTTAGTCCTCTCCAGGCTGAACAGACTAAGTGACCTCAGCCACTCCACAAAAGGCTTTCCCTTCAGACACTTCATCATCCTAGTGGCCCTCCTTTGGGTGGTTCCTAACAGCTTAATGCCTTTCTAAAAATATTGTGATACCCAAAACTGCGCATAGGACTCAAGGTGAGGCTGAAATTTCTTCCTCTCTTAAAAGGTCCAAATTAAGGTGCAGTGGTTTTTAATAGTGTGGTGAGAAATACAGTAGAAAGGTCATAGCTTGTACTTGAGCTGTTCTGTACCAAAGACTGTCTTGCCTGAAGTAAGAGAAATGGAGTATTAAATGATCCTTACTCTGGTATTTGCTCTCAGCTTTTCACAGTCAGAAGTTTAAKGCATTCCTCAGATGAAATTCGTATCTGGATCATAGTGTTAAGTAATCAACAATTGAATATTTCTGTATGCTGCTAGATAAAAAGATCTTTTAATGACCTGTTTCTGATTTTTCTCATCTAAAATTGGGCTGTATTTTGAGCCCTAAAAATAGCAGATTTATTACATTTACCTTTTGAACAGAGGCAAAGAAATGTTACCTAATAATTCAGAGATACATACACACTTGTCCTCAGTTATGTGATCATTTTTATCCTTTAATGTAAACTGAAGGAGCGAGGAACTTGCTTATGAAATTAATATGGAAAGACTAGACTGAAAAATACAGCTACAACCCTGCCTGTGGCTGCGTGCCTGGATGGCCTCAAACCAAGTTGTACTCAGTTCAAACTGAATTACTATAGTGATGTCCAAAGCAAAGGTTTAAGCTGTAACATAGCTCTTGCAGTGGCCCTAAGCTGTTCCAAGGTAGGATTTTGTAACTGTGTTGTGCCCAAAGATAATGCTSAGCTTTCTCCTCAGTATGACTGCAATAGACAGGCTGGTGTGAAGGCCACCTCTCCACGTTCCTACCTTCCTCAGCCATGGCATTTAACTGATTCTTGGAGTCATTTAGAGGGCTAACAGCAGGATTCAGTTTTACTTTCTCAAATATCCATTAAAGCTGATTTTTTTGGCATCCTTTCTGGTTTTAAAGCTCTGTCTTTTAGCATTCATTGTTTGCTTTTCAATGCTAGCAACTTTGGCATGAGCAAGTTCCCTCAACCTTTGTGATGAAAATTGCAGTAGATGAAAAATACCTTTCTGCAGAGAAGCAAGCCTAAGAGTATAAGGGCAAAGTACTCAGCATAAATAATTACATGCATTTTTGAGTGTAAGGCTCRAAGATAAAAGTGAGTTGCTTAGTATGTATACCAGCCCTGAGAGAAACTTGAGTGTTTTCCTTGTTGGCAGGTGGCGTTACTCGAATGACAGTCTCTCTGGTGGTGATTATGTTTGAGCTAACTGGAGGCCTGGAGTACATTGTACCTCTTATGGCTGCAGCTGTCACAAGCAAGTGGGTGGCAGATGCCTTTGGGAAAGAAGGGATCTATGAAGCTCACATTCACCTGAATGGCTACCCCTTCCTGGACGTGAAGGACGAGTTCACGCACCGCACGCTGGCCACGGACGTGATGCGGCCGAGGCGGGGCGAGGCGCCTCTCTCCGTGCTGACCCAGGACAGCATGACCGTGGAGGACGTGGAGACCCTGATCAAAGAGACTGACTACAATGGCTTCCCAGTGGTGGTTTCCAAAGACTCAGAGAGACTTATTGGATTTGCACAGAGACGAGAGCTGATCCTTGCAATAAGTAAGTAGAGTGTCAATGTCCAAAAGATTGGTTTTGAAAGGAGCTTAGACAAGATAGGAGGTTAACAGTGTTATTCACCTTGAAGAATGGGTAAACAAGCACCAAATCTATCTTCAAGTCTTTTACTGGTTAGTAGGACATGGAAGCTTTTCTATTGCATCATACYGCCTGATAGAATTTTCTGGGCTTGACCCTTGTGGGCTTAATTTTGCTATCACTCAAAAGAGTAAAATAAAATTCTTCTAGAGACAACAGAGAGAAACTCAACTCATATGCCAGAATTTTTGTCAGAACCAGACCAAAAGCCAGTATAGTGATCAGTTTCTTTCCCTCTCCATGGGCTTCCAGAATGGGCTGGGGCAGTCACAAACATTGGTCACCCAGAGATGAAATRGCCTGTGCTCCTTTCTGTTGCTCTGTCTCAATTTTTCCTCACATGCAACAGGTACAAAGTTTTCTGCGCACAATATTTTTTTGGTAAAGATGGGTGAATTTTGTCTGGAATCCAGTRGATAGCTGGCTGGTTGCCTGAGAGTCCGAGTCCAGGTCACTAAAGATTTTGACTGTCAGGTCCTTTCCTGGTTGATCTGATGACTGAGTGGGGATTGAAGAACAAGTGTATTAGATGAAAGCAAGTTTTTCCAGCTTTTCTGGACCCAGGGCATCCAGAACTGCAGAGGTCTGCAAGGCTGACCCACTGTCTGCTCCCATTTCTGGCAGCCCTGTGGTGCTGAGGGCCAGCTGGGCAGGCAGGCAAGATGTCATCTRGGCATGGTTGCCTTGTACTTTGCAGGGGAGTGGAATGTCTGGTATATCCAGATCTCCTCGACTTGGAATTATTCTTCTCTGTATGGTTTTGTTTCATCCCTGTTGTTCAGGCACCTTAAAAAAGCTGTAGTCCCTGATGGAAATTCACATTATTTTTCAAACAAGAAAATTAATAAATGGAATAATTGTGTTATTTTTGAAGATCACTTTCCAGCTCAGTTCCCACAAAGCTAAAACAAAAATTGAAGTCTTTAAAGCACATGTTTTAGATGTATTTAGCCTACCCTGGGTCTGTCTTTCATACTGCCCATGCCATGTTATGGCTTTAACACTTGGTGCCTTCCTAAGTTAATAGTCTTTTGCACCTCCTTTTCAGGAAGGTATGTCAGTGGGAAAATTGCATGGACTGAAGATRAAGAGCCCTCACTTTAAAATCAGAAAGATCAGAGGCTGCTTGAAGTTAGTCAAAGAACTTTGAGGAACTGAGTCTTTTGTTTCAGGTCATGAAATGGCAGTGTGGCTGAACGGTCTTGCCAGAAGATGTGAGAAAATGTCAGGCTATGAACTGACAACAAAGAAATCAGTTAAAATTAAACTCAGTAAACATTTAGATCAAAATGCTTTCCTGTTCAAAAATTGTTTGACATCTGCATTTTTCAGAGGAAAAGGTACTGTTTTCTGATCAGTTCTAATTARGAGCATCTTTTACAGAAAATGACAGAGAACTTAGATTTAAAATTAAATTGTTATATGCATCRATAAGTTTTTCTAAAATCCTCAGCTACCAGTGATCTTTGGTAACCCTTTTCACCTTGGGCTGAGTGTGAGTGCTGTCATTCTGTGCTGACACCATGATAAATGGTTAATCTTTCCAGTATGGTTTGTATCCTTGAGACTTAAAATCTGGATTTGGTTTCGAAAGACACAGTATATGGTTCCAGTACAGAGCAGGGCAAAGCATGCTAGTAACCTTTTGATTGCTAATCCTCTTTCTCTGAAGTTGCTTTGCCTGAATTTCAGAGTTGGTATTGTTGATCACTACCACAAGGATAGCTAATGTCTTCTGAACCTTCACCTYAGCTTGCTTCATGGTTGTGATCATGGAGCCACACACAAATTCTCCTTAAGCCATAAAGTTGCTTAGTAAGAGAGAAATATCACACAAGGTGAAGCATCTCTGATTCACCTGTTCAGGTTCACCTGCTCAGCCTGACAGAGATACTGGAGTTACATCTCAGAACAGCATAAGCCCCATCTGTGCAGCCCTTCAGCCAGGGAATGAGGTCTYACCAAAAGCAGAGTCAGGCCCATTCCAGTATCTCTCCTTTCACCAGTATCTCTTTTTTCATGGCACTGTACCCTGCWGAATGCCTCCTCAGTTTGAACAAGCTCTGGCACCTCTACATAAGAACACTTTGCACTTCATAGAGACATGGTTTCAATCAAGAATTTCAGCTTCTTTCTCAGGCCCAGTTAATTGTGCATCAGTAGTATGGTGGTCTAGTGAATACTCTGGGGAAATACTCCAATTCCCTCACACACCTGCCTTCTTGGATGAAGGCAATAGCTGCTGAGTCTTGCATCAAATACCCATTCCCACAAAGCTGTCTGCCTCATGATTTACCCCCACGTAATGTTTTTCCTACTGAGTGGACCATGCTCTATAAATGCATCAAATACCTGTAAAGTGAATGGCAATGCCATTTCCAATTGCTTAGCAGCATCCTCAGGAGGATTGGGTCCTTCCATTGATCCTGTTGAGTAGTTGGCGGGCGGGGTGGCAGAGTCACCCTCTGGGAAGAGGTGTCTACATTTTAGATGACACCTACTTTCCAGTCTTACAGAGGGAGGGTTTTGACACTGTAAAGCTTTTCTTAAATTTGGCCAGCTCCAGAGGCACATGCAAAAGGCAGAGCCTTGGACAATAGCCAGGTGGCCTGTACAATATGYTTTTCCCAGTGTGAAGTTCAGAGATCAACATAGTTGGTATAGGCTGTGAAATGTGAACCCCTGAATATGAGAGGCTGTTTCACATTTGGGATAATTAATTCACTCTCTAGCTATGACAAGAGCCTGCATAGATTGCTCTGTAAAACCAGACATTGTCATCCATTTGCTTTGCTCTTTCTGTTAATCTCTATCTGTTTTTGTTACCCACTGACTGCAAAAATTATCTGCTCTTCTGTTTTACCTTTACTCACCCTCCCCCATCCAGTGAGACTGCATACAAAATCCACCATTTTTCTGATGCCACTGAATTTACTCCAAAGTACTACATCATTCAAATTTCTCTAGAGAGGTGTTTGACATGGAAGAGTGAAATCATGGCTTTGGCTAATCACTGCTGTTCAGGGTCACTGCTGCCTTGGGAACAGCAATGTGGTAACCAAAATGCTTGGCCCTATTTCTTAGGGTGCAGCTTTGGGAAGGAAATACCTAGCTGTCAAAGGTTTTTATCAAAGGGTGGGAGTTACCTTCAGTTTGATTAATGTTACCTCTTAGCACAGATCATATATCAAAGAACTATGCAGGCATATTCACACTTCAAATTGGCTGTATGAATTGAAACAAGCTGAGACAAAACTAACATCATTCCTGTAAATTGCAATAGGGCTTGTAATATGTGGGGTGAGAAGGTTGAGAATCACATACTGTACTGATGTTAGGTTTGAGCCAGCACTGCCCCAGTTCCAGAAATATTACAAGACAATGATCGTTAAATATAAAAAAAAATTGCAGCTGAAACATGTTGGAAACCATCACTGTCTACATTACAAGTCACAGGAGCAGGTTTCTCACTCTGATTGATGACACAGAGTTCCAAGAATATTTACATATGCTTGGAGTATGAGTTCAAGAGMAGAAGCAACCTATGTTAATTGAAAGTAATAACTATTTCCAAGGATTTATTAAAAAAATAAAAAGTTAAACCCTCAGAGCCAAACACATGATGTGCTTATTCTGGGAGTGAAAAGTTGTCTGTCATTTGGAAATCTGTCTCATATAATGTTTATACCCTGTAGTGTYGAGTAGAGATGAGGTAAACACTACAAAGAAAATAAAGTACCCCAATGGTAAGTCTTGGGCATGCTTTAAGTAGAAGGCTTATACTGATCATGCAAACTCCAGATGTAGCAATGTACACTTCATACTTTGATCCAAGTATTAATGATAGCTTTTGAACTTSTGAAAATGGTCACACATGTGCTGTTTACTGCTATATTTTCCCTCCCTTTACTATTTTCCTTTAAGTAGGAAGTTAATTTATTTTTCCTTTTAAAAATCTAGCTTTGCAAACTGTTTAAGGCATTAAGTGTAWACCCACAAAGTTTACCCTGCATGCCAGCAAGGTGTGCTGATCTAGAAAAACACCCACACCACCCCTGGATCCCTGGAATGTGAATTTGTCTTTYCCCAGCTTTGTGTTCATAAATCCATTCACCATGTCCACATTTTCCCAAATCCACTGAAAAGTTTTGCTCCAAGCCAGCTGGGATCTTGCACAGCTGTTGACTCCTCTCCTTCAGACATGTAATAAAGTTTCTGTTGTGATTCTCACAATGGAGGAAATTGCRTACAGTGATTTGAATTTGACAGAAATTGGATTAGTGAAGTTTGTGAATGCAATGAGCTGCATATTTATTCAGAAAAGCATCATGCCAACCAAGGAAAAATATGTGCCTATAAAAATACCGCATTTGCTTTGAGGGAGCGATGGCTCAAAGAAATTCAAGATTACCCAGTGACCCAAATTTCTGGGACTTCAGTACATTAAAGACAAAATCAAACCTTGCTTTCCAAAGGAGGGATTCTTTTTTATTACCAAACTTAATCCACTATCTGCACCAATTTTTGTGCTGTACAGAGAATGCGCGACAGCGTCAGGATGGGGTGGTGAGCAACTCCATCGTGTACTTCACCGAGGACCCCCCAGAAGTGCCACCCAACAGTCCCCACCCGCTGAAACTGCGGAGAATTCTCAACCTGAGCCCTTTCACCGTCACCGACCACACACCCATGGAAACTGTGGTGGATATCTTCAGGAAGCTTGGGCTCCGCCAGTGTCTGGTGACTCGCAGCGGGTGAGTAGCTGACAGCCAAGTGAACATTTTTAWTTTGTCTTATTTATGTGAGTGGATGAATAAGGGAACCTCACCCATGTCTCTCCAGGGCAGCAAAAGAAGTCAGACTCGGAACCAAAATGGTGCTTGCAGGGTGTTATATTCCATTCTGCTGTCCCAAATCCTTAGTGTATTCTCATTTAAATAAGGTAAAAATAAATACAAAATAAACTGTTCTGACTTCACCATCATTCAGTTTTCAGCAGAGGCAGATCTGGCAAGCAGTATTGTTTGCAAAGAATATGCCTGTTTTGAGACATCCAGCTAGATTAGATGTTTGTGAAAATTGTGATAAAGGTGTCACTGGAGGAWAATTACTCTGTTCAACTTTCTTTATTGGATAATGGAAAGGTGTATAAACCAAAGGCCCTCAACAGCTGAAGGAGGTGGGCAAAYATGAAATTAGGAGAATAAAAAGCTGCACCATGTGGACTAGACATAACATCCCATARTTCGAATGGAATTTGAGATATTTGGACATCGTGGCTCATCCCAGGATCTAGTGATTGCCAAACCACAGCCATCACTTCCAAATGTGGAAGACTAAAATATATTCTTCTGTTAGAGAGTCTTTTTGTTATTCAAAAGTATYGCATGTCAGTTGTTACTGTCAATGCAGGATCCTCAGCGTTAAGAAAATAAGAACCATTATTGGGACACAGATAAAGGTACTGATTTTAGGTGCCTGAATTCAGAAATTTATACCTGGAGTTTTAGAAGTTATGTGAAATGAAAGGTGGAAAAACTATTAACAATGACATAGTTTCAATATTCAGTGCCTAAYGGTCTTCAAGGACTGGAAGTAAAAAGCCCTTGAATACTGAGGGTTATGAATTTTTTTGACTCTTGGGGCCAGACATCCCATAGGCCTCATCTTTCTTGACAGATATACTTCATTTAGGTTCACATAAATGAGAAATTATCATTTAAATTTGAAGGAATTATGCTGTCAGTGAGARTTTCAGAAACCCTGTGCTTTAGCTTACTTTGTGTACTACCAAGCACTGATACCTTGGGTTTGACTGCTGGTCCTCACAGCCTGAGCCTAAAGAAACTTATTTTGTTGTACCAAGAATTAGTTGTTGTAGCTCCTCACTCAGTCAGCCTAAAGAAACTTATTATTTTGTTGTACCAATTATTAATTCTTGTAGCTCCTCACTCAGTCATGTTCCCAACAACAAGAGGTAATAAGCCAAAGTATTTCACTTAATTATAGTGGCTGGGGTAGTAGAAATACATGAGGTGTGAATACTTCTGTAAAAAGGTAATAACTGGGGAATACATGAGATGGACGGTACTGAGTGGAAGCACTCACAAAATGTCCCTGCAGCTGAACAGGGAAAAAACCTGGATGATATATGAGATTGTTGACCTTTCACTTCCTTTTCTCCTGTAGGAGGCTGCTGGGTATCATAACTAAAAAGGATGTATTAAGACATATGGCTCAAATGGCAAACCAGGACCCTGAATCTATCATGTTTAACTAGACTGGTAAAGAAGAAGAAAGTAACCCCACAGGAATCCYTTCTAGATTAACACGAAGGCTGTGTTTGCTGTTTCATCTTGCTTAAAGAGAAAAAGGTAACAGATATGAGGAATGGCCTGATATGCCTCTGACAGAGGGAGTGGATGCAGGACAGCACTTATTTAATGAGAGAGGCGGTTTAGAAGCTCTGAGCAGCTGCAGACATCAAGCTGTGTTTCCTTAATGAGGTTCCCAACAGCTCAATTGGAGCACTSGTGGGTGTAAGTGATGCTGGGCTTAGAGAGAAAGAGCCACGAGCACCACTGGGAGGCATCAAGGTCACAGTAACTCCTGAGGCAGGTGTGAAGAGTAGCAGACACTGCTCATGTACAAGCTGCTAAGAGATAGGAAGGTTTGTGTTCCAAGCCATTGAGTGTAGATGAGTAATGTCAGTTGCTTTTGTTACTGGAATCATGGCTGTTTGTTTGCTACTGAGTTATACCATTTTCATGACAGACAAAAATTGTCATATTTTTAAATGAAAGACTTTGTCATCTTCATTTATTTTGTAAATGTTTAATGAATCAAGACTGGAGTTAAGTCCTAAGAAAAGAGTAAGATTATGCCTCAAATAACTTTAAAATGTAGTGTCCCTTGCTCCCTGCTTTAGTCTTTTGAATTTTATACTGCTTAGCATTTCTGTCAACCAGCTTTCCCTTATAAATGTTGAAATGGGATTTATTTGTAAGAATTTATTATCTCTCTATGCAATTTTGCATACAAGTACTGTAAAATTTAGTATTTTGTGGTTTGCTGTGGTAACTGGAAAAAACATAGAAGCCCATAAAATAGTTTTCAAAAGCACTAAAAGGACAGTGGTATCTGTCTCTCATCAGTGTTAGTGACAAGAGATTGAATCCCTCACTGTCTTCCCTTATGTACATCACAATTTTTCACWAATGAATGACATTCTGCATTGATTCTTGGTTGTCCACTTAGGTCCTTTTTGTCATTGCTCTTTCTTGGCATTTGTCTGTACTTGCCAAGAGATGGCTGAATTTAATTTAACAGTCATAGACACTTATTCTGTAAGAGATCTACTTTTTATGCACTTGTCAGTCATACGACTGTGGAATTCCTCTCCGCAGCACTGTGACTGGATAAGATCAGAGGGACTGAGAATGCAAATGATCATAGGAAAGCTTTAAGTATTTATCTGTTTGCACCAAGAATACAAGATTTACCAGACCCTGGTAGAGACCTCTAAGTCACTCAGGTAAAAGTGTTAAATTTTCCGAAACCCTTGTTCTGGTCCTCTGTGAGATAAAGAGGGTAAACCCTTTAGTCAGTWCTGCTATCAGTAACAGAATACCAAATTGTACTCTCCGTAACATATAATTCACACTGCCCTTGCTTTATAGATGCAAACTTAAAGACTGGGAAAGGTCGTGCTCTGAATCCCCTTCAGACCTCCTGGTCCCTTCATTTAGGCATCTAAGACCTCTGGTATTTTTGTTCAAATTCACCCAGATAACTGGTGGTGTTTGGATGCTCCTYATGGACAGAGATGACCTTCCATGCCAGAACTGCCTGTTGCTCACTCCAGCCCAAACCCAGACTGTTGATCTCATGTGGGCAATGTGCATGATTATTGTGTCCCTGAACTGAGACAGMTGCTCAGGTGCACCCTGAGTTAGATGCTGAAGTTCTATGTCACAAATTCCTCCCCTTATCTCCATTGACCCTGCTTCCTTCTGGCCTGTGTCCCACTGCATTCACACAGAGTATGGCCTGAATCGCTGAACTCAAAGAAACGGAAGCAGAGGGATAATTTTAATCTCTTAAGCACTCCACCTAACAATGGTGTTTGCAACAGACTGACATAAAGATACGTAGCTCTGGCCAAAGCCCATAAATATTTCAGTGTATACTTTTTGTTAACTGAACAGCTGCAGTACAATGTATTATTTAAAAGGATAATATTAACACCATGTAAACTATAGGACTGAGCAACCCCTTTCCTCTGAAAATRGGAAAGAGAACATAATGTGATTATTTCTTACATTTTTCTGTGAAGCTGTCAGCAGCCAAACTCATAAAAAAACCAACCAAGTCAATAACAATGCTCATAAACACTAGATTCCCTCATTTGAACAGAGAAGCCATCATAAAATCAGTTCATTCCCACAACTGAATCCAAATGGRGCTTTATACAATTGTCAGTCTCTACCCGTAACTTCTAGAATCTAAGGGATGTAGACTAAGCTAAAAAGGCTGATTTTTGAGAGCAATATCATTCTTGGATTAAAACTGTATGACCATATTCTACTGTCCTTTTTTGCTTACAGCAACCAATACAGTGTATCAACACTGAAAAACATTATAATTTTATGCGAAAAAGACACGGACTTGCCTAACTGAGGTTAATCTGGCTGTGAATACAAATTCACATATATATTGACTTGTTTTATCAGGTTAAACTCAATCTGTGGTTATGCATTGGCATAGACTTGTGTGGTTAATTCCCATTAATATCCAGAGGCCTGATTTACTGAAACCAAGTCACCCCTGTGATAGCTTGTTGCCTGGCCTTATTAGACTACTTGGGAGGAGCCCTCAGGGCTTAAAAGCAAGATCCAAAAAACCAACATGGTGATTTGTGCAAGCACCAGCAGAAGGAATTGAGATTTATGTAGTTGTTGTGAATGCAGTTTGACCCTGGACTACCACCCAAGTAAAAGGCAGGTAAATGGGTGTACAGCTCTCTTCTGTMAAACACATTCCTCTCTAGATGGAAAGCTTTAAATACCTAAGGGGTCAAGGGAAAAACCTTTGGACATGTAACSATGCTGCTCCTTGTTCCAGTGTCTGTTCAAAAGATGTTAAACCAGAGCAGGAGCTGCTATCTGGCTGTCCAGGAATGGCACACTCATGGCCAAYGTCAGCTGCTTAGTGTTATCTTCAAGGCTGAGGCTGATGCTAGAATGACATGGAGGGCTTTGAGACAGCACAGACTTTGCTAATTAGAAAACTTCCTCCATGCTACAGCCTTTATTGCCCTTCACACTGGTGTCTGAAAGGGAACACTCTTAATGTAAATTAATAACATGCTTATCTCAAAAAATGCCGTTATGATGTAATGATTTATTTCCCCATAACAAGCCCATTATCAGGCACTGTTTTCCATCTGTATTCCAAAATTTGTTTCAGAAGGTACTGAATAGACTCCAAGAGGCACAGATCTCAGCCCTATTTGTTTGAATTTGTAGAGCTCAAGGTAGTCACATAGTGTTATCAATCTGAATTRCATGAGTATTTTAGTATATTYTACTGAATTATGCAACCTCAGTTCAGTCCTTCAAGCAGTTGGCTTTCAAAAATGCCCAACTAAACCAAGCAGGGGAATAAAAATCTTTGAATGATGGAGGTTCAGTATTGTACCTTKGTTTTGCATGAACTGTGTTAAGTTACATTCAGCTTCTGATGTGTCCTTGAAGCAAGCTGTACTGGAAAGTTTAATAATACAGTACAGAAATGGATGACATTTGAAAGACCCTTTGGCTGTCCCAGTGACACTAATTATTAATTCTTATTCGTTGAAGAAGCAGAAAAAGAATGTTTAAGGATTACAGAAGACTCATTAATTCTGTATTTGAATGACACTATATTTATGACTATAGTTTTGCTTTGGCTCTGTTTGTTGTTTTGAGTTTTTTTTAATTGTAGAAAACAGTGTATCTGTTGCACCTTATAAAAAACAATGTTTGGATTCTATTTTTTAAATAAAACTGACTTACAGTACCAGAAACATTTCTTGGCTATCTTATTAATTAGAAAATAATTTAACTTAATGTCTCTATGATTCTTATGTTTTCTTTTCTTACTTTTAGGGATAACTCAAGCATGAGATCTAGAGATCTGGGATATCCAATTAAATTATAGGTTAAGTGATATTAAGAAGGAAGTTAGTAAAGTTTATGCAGTGGACTTCAGAGAATCAGTCTTGACAGCTGGCTATTTTATTTTCAGAGAAAAATGTTTTTTCTTCAGCATCAGATATACCTTAGAAATCTAAAAAGAGAAGAAAAACCATTTATCTAACCAGGTTGTTCTGTCTAGAATGATGATGAAACTTTAAAAGTAGATGTTGCAAAGCCCCTGTATTTTTTGTGTACATTTTTCAAATGCACTTTAATTCAGAGCTAAGATCAAAGACTGAAAATGACAAGTTCAATCATCTCCATTTAATTGGATGAAACATACCATAAATCTCTGTCAGAGGCTAAATTCTAGGTAGTAGCAAAGAATRTGGGCTTGATCCTGATCAACACTAACTAAGGTGAACATGCCAGCAGTATCCTAGCTCAAATTAAATGCCTCATTTCAGAAGCTGGTTTTGGCAGCCCCATGGCCTTCAACTCATTCCATGGATTGCTGTGCCTTTAACACAACCAAAAACACACAGCATAACCCAGGAGTCATCAGACATGCTGCAACTTGTAAGTAAGTTGTAATAATTCCTGTAGTTTGTATTTGGTCATGGGGTTCTGAACTTTGGACCTACCTGTCATCACTTGTGGTGGAGCAGCTGGGAAATGGAATAGAAACTGTTCAGAGCATTCAGCACTGCTGTGATGCAGCTGTGCTCCACACACTCTGGCCTGCCCTCCAAATCCAAACCCAGCAGCCTGTTGTCATCCATGTGCCTTCTTGCTCCTTTAGGGGAGGCTCTTCCTCCACATCTATTTCCTTGTGCTGTTCTACTCCTCTGCTCCAAATGTGATCCTGCTTGTAGCTCCTCACTGCTGTGGTGGCCCACTAAGCACAATCTCACAGGCACCATATCCCAAATAAGAAAGGTGCATCTCCAGTGCAGGGCCTCTACTTGTGGCAGAGAGGATTTTGCACTGCTGCTCCCTGGAGGACACGGCACACACAGTGTTGCTGGAATGCTGCACAGAGTTTTTTGATTGTTTTTTTTTGGCTTGCTATCTCTTAGGATCTGGTTATTGAGTTGTCTCTGCTCGAATTAATGTGCAAAMAGTAAATGTCAAGTAGAAAGAGATAGAAGAGAGCAGGGGAAAGGGAAAAAGAGTGTGAGAGAGAGATTGAGCAAAGATATCACCACCACATGGAATCCTGTGATGTCCTGCTGGACCTTCTTCATCCTGGCCTGTTTGCTGGTGGGGGTTCCTGTGTTCTTGTGGAGGTACCACTTTTCCACAGTCCAAGTCCTTGTTATCCATAAGGCATGGGTGCTGCTCCCACCCGGCATGGGATGGCACTTATGTAAGATACTTCCTTTCTCTCAGTTTGCCTTGGTGGGAGCTTTTGTCCAGAAAGTTACCCAGATCTGCCTCACCAGGCCTGGCACCATCCTGTTGTTGCTGTCAGTGCTTTTTTTCCCACAGTTTGCACAGCGGAATTTTGTCCTGTGTGTTAATTCCAAACTTTCACCTCTGGTTAGGTCTGGTATTACTGCCTTCCTTGTTGCCATCTGTTGTTATTCTAAGGTCCTGTTGTGGTGGCTTCCCTTGTGGGAACTTTCTTGTTTGACAGTGTTTGAGACTGTTCATTGTGCTTCTTGAAGTCCTCACACTGTCTTAATGCAATATCAAAAAAAACRAACTTCTGAGAAAAATAGCTGCTGCATTTCACAGATCAATTTAGTATGTTCACCATCTCAACCAGTAACTGGTGACTTCCCAGTGAGGTCAATATGGAGCTGGGATGTGATTGTGAGAGCCGTATCCTAAAGCAGTTATGGGCTCTTAGGCAGAGTGAGACAGGAACTGCTGACCTGTAGCTGCAGCATTTGGTTAACTCTCCATCTCTCCTTTAACCTTATTGTATTCTGAGCATAATTAATAATTTTGGTTGGAGCACATAATAAACCCTGTTTTATTACAGTTAATGATTTCAACCCTTGTTATTTTTCAGAATTATCTCGTATCATCAGGATTAAAATAATCTGAGTGTTCCTACTGGCTTTGCCCAGSCACAGGAGGTAACTGGTTAGGAAGACATAACCGTATGTAACAGGCAGCCTGGGCTCAGTCAGCATTTGGCACTTCAGCTGTGTTTCATTTGAGAAATGATTGTGCAGCCTGAACAATCAGTGCACAACTCTCTGTGGGGATTTGCAAAGCCTGATGACTTGTTCCTGGCTTGAACAGCATTTAGAACAATGTTTGTGGCCAGCTGATGTTACATACCCTTCAGATTATCCAGTCTTTCTTAATCCACAAAGATTCAGTAAAGGGCACTGAATAAAATGTGMAGATTGCTTAGAAAACTAGACAATCAAGTATATTAGCTAGGAAGAGTTGTTTTATTTTCTCGAAGTTTTGTCCACAGAGGCATCCCACTTTCAGGAGAACCATACCATACACTGGCTGGTCTCACTACTAGGAAGGAGWAATACCTAAAATATAAAATTATATCTGTATTGACTGCAACCAATACTATTGTTTTTCTTTCCTACTGCATTCTAAAAGACAACTTTTTTCCCTGAAATAAGCTTGCTGTTTCTACAGTTGCTAGTGAGAGCTGGACTGTGGCCATGCACAATTTGATGTGGAGTTCTGCAGGACTAGTGAATTAAATGCTAGTTGAGTGTTTATCCTTTGATAAATGCCGTAAAAAGGAGTGGATGTCACAACTGTGCCATGCAGAAGGACCATTCCAAATAATTAAAAACCCAGATGAACTGTAGTTCTCTGCAKCTAAGGATGCCCAACAGGTAAGATTGAAAGGTTGTGAAGCCTTATGATTAGATAATTTCCAAAGTTGCAATTTGCCTAAAGACAAATTTTAATTACCTAACTCTCAGATTATGTGACCATTAGAATCCAAAATTTCTGAATGATGTACAGGGAGCAACCAGACCCTCGAAGTCCCCGAGCCTGGGAAGAGAGAGAGRCACACCTAAGCTCTGCTGTGGTTCACAGACGAGGGAGAGGACACAAACTCTACCAAAGGCTCCAAAATTACCCCAGTCAGCAGTGAAGATTYGGGAAAGAAGCACAATATGTGCCATCATCATGGCCTATTCCCTTCCCTTTTTCACAGTAACCTCATGGCTAAAGACTCTTTGTTAGGTAAATATCCATGCAATACAGGTCTTGTAGGTGTTGATTTAAGTGCAGCTCACCAAGTTACCATAGTGCAGCTCCTTTCTTGCCAACTTCTGCTCTGGTGGGCCTTCTGCCAAGCCAGAAGGAGCATTCTCCTAAAAGGGACGTTTGGAGACTTAACTCAGCTAGCAATTCTAATCACACTGAGATGCAGAATCTGTATCTAAATTGTTATAGGAAACTTAGGCTTCTTCTGATACTCCCATTTTTCAGATATTGGGATGTTYATCACATTTTTAGGCCTTGCTGTAGCCCAAACATAGTATTTTGCTTCATGTAATTGAAGTTAAAGTCTAACAGCTATTTGTCACTGGCCAGAATATTTAAACATGTAGTCACTGCTTGAGATCAATTATCATTTAGATTATTGTACTAATTCTTGATTTTTAATCTCTGTCCAACATTTAAGTACCTGAATAATAATAATAATAATAATAATAATAATAATAATAATAATAGTAATAATAATAATAACAATAATAATAATATTCAAATGGAACAGTAATTAGAGGTACAATAAAGCTATAAATAGTCTGCCTGAAGATTTTATACATCATAGATAATTAATATTGATGCTGAATTATGTTTTGGCCCTGTCTCTAACCTTTAGGGAACACTACTACAAAGCACTAGTTGCAGGAACACAAGGAATAAATCATAAGCTCCTCTGCACCTCTTCTTTCCAAGCCTGTGGGAACATACATGAGACCATTCCGTTTCTCTCTGTCAGGCCAGGTTTAGGCAATAGAAATCCCTGCTCATTAGATGACTACAACAACTCCTGCTTAGTAAATCTCTCCATGTCAGCCTGCTTCCTTCCAGATAAACAGCCACCATTCCAAGAGTACCAGTTTTCCTTCTGTGTAAGCATAACCAGGTAGGGGAGGTAACTGACACCTCCATCCCTTCCTCTTCTCACTTTGCTGTTTTTCTCCTCATTCAGTCCCAACCATCCAGTCCCAACCATCCAGTCCCAACCATCCAGTCCCAACCCATGCTGCCTCTTTGCTGCAGCTTTTCTGTAATAACTGAAGAACTCCCAAACAAATCAACACATCTGCTCTTTCTGTTCACTTGGGACTTCTGCACAGAATGCAAATATGCCRGCAACAAAGTCAGTAGCTAAGCTTCAGTCTAGCTACCAGCATTACTTTCACCAAATAAATATTCAGTGTTCACAAATTGTAAATGACAAACCATTGAGGGACTAGAACCAGGGGCCAGCTCGATCATCTGATGGCCTGGTACATACAGACCACAGTAACATATACTGCTTTATTTGCTCTTTTTCTGGCTTCATGTTAGAATTCTGCCTTCTTGCTGTTCAAGCTTGAACAAAATACAGGACAGGAGAAGTTCCTTTTGCCAAGATTCCTTTTTTCCTCAGAATAATGCCCCATTCATRAAACTATGAAGTTTTTTGCCTCTCTTACTGAAGTTTTTCATTCCTCATGAACATATACATTAGTCCAGATGAAAGCAGCCTTAGCAGTGGTTAYATTTGCTCACACACAGAAACAGCAGGTGTTCCTCTCTACCTTGTGACGCKGGAAAAGCAGCTGGAGCAGCAGCACAGACACCTCCTCCCCAGCAGAGCTGGAGGCCGCTGCTGCCACTCCTCCCACCTTCATTGGAACAGGGCTCTGGGAGCAGGAATGCACAGAGGAGAAGGTGGAGAGCTGTGATACTTGGCTGATGATACACCCTGTWGGGACTGACTTTTAAGCTGGTCCTCAGAAGTTCCGGCTGGCCTCTTCCATCCCACTGCTCCCTCCTGCTAAGCTCCCAGTTAGTCGGGGGAGGAATTTTCAGTGAGTGACTGCATCACACCACACAGCCACACCAGGAATTGTGTTTAGCTTTTCTGCAGTTGYACAAAGTCTGCCTTTCTCAGATCAATGGGAAACCAAATCCATGGCTGTGTCTGCCACAACTCCATGTGCACTGAGCACAAGGGGCTGGCAGTTCATCACAGCAAACAGCCATGGTCTATCCTCATATCTTTCCTGCCCTAACAAGAAGGCCCCATGGTTTTCCTTACATTTGGATTTTTTCTGAGCTTCAAAGAGAAGATATTATCAGTTATAACAGTGTTCAAGTACCAGAGGACACTTGAGAGAGGCCAGCATCCTCGTGTGATAAGGAGAGCTAGCAGTGCCACACAGGCAYGCTGTGCTGCCTCTGAACCAGCCACTGATATTTTGGGTACATCTGCAACATGTTGGGGCAAACACTCCCCAAGGGGTAATGGCTTTAGTCTGAAAGACAGCAGATTTAGACCAGATATTAGGAAGGAACACCTTACTGTGAGGGTAGCGAGGTTTCCCAGAGAAGATGTGGATGCCTCATCACTGAGAGTGTTCAAGGCCGGATTAACCGGGAGCAATCTGATCAAGTGGAGGGTGTCCCTGTCAGGTGGGCTGGAACTGCAGGATCTTTAAGGTCCCTTCCAATCCAAACCACTCATGATTCTATTATTTCCTTCTGTGTGTACCGAATGCTCGGGGTGTTTAGTGATCCACTGCTYCAGGCTCTAAATTTAGCTGCAGTGTTTATTAATCAGGGTGAGGACAATGAGCAGGGATTGAACAGCTCCAGTGGGTTGGAGCAAAGGGGTCCCACTAGGKGGCAATCCAGCCCTCGGCAAGGCTGCGGCGGCAGCGCCGGTGCCCCCAGCCGCGCTCAGGCTGACAGAGGCCACCGCCGGGTCCTTTCTGTGCCCTGACTTCTCATTCTGGCAGGAATCAAAGCTGTATTATTGTTTGCTCTAAATGCGCAATTTTCCTCATGAGTTTTCGTAGATATGGCAATTAAAAGCTATTAAAATCGTATTTATTTATGTATTTATTTATTTTAGCTATATATATTCTGTCAGGAAAGGGGGAAGAAAGAAAGAAATCTTTTTCTTTGTTTGGAATACTTGGCAGGGCTAAAGCACAACTGTCTGCTTTGGCTCCTTAAACCACATATCACATCTGTAAAAACATAGTGGCAAAAGGAGGAAAAAATAATCTGCGATGCTTTCCTGGTGGTTTCTATGAGGCTTTCATGTAAACAATACATTTTCATCAATTATGCATTTAGGTCACAGGAAGAGCTGGTTGAAGGAATTCTTTTGCCATTTCAATGTCACTGTCAGGAAGAAAATATAGCCAAGCTGATGGAGCTAGAAGAAACACAGTTTTGTTCTTCTGACCTTATATTTTCTTCACTTTCTTTACCATCATTCCTCTTTGCATAAGTATGTCCTTCAGCATAGCAATATCTGTGTAGGGAATGCAGAGAGGCCCTTTGAGCATGGAAAGGTCTTACTTTGCAATGGCAATTCTAAAACACATTATTATTTATGTTGTTTACATAAAACAACATCAGAGAATTGAGTAAAATGCCTTCCATGTAAAACGTTTGGTAAGATCTGGAAAGCAGCATAYGCTCCTTGGTAGCATTACCATATGTAACCTTTAGGCTTCTGTGCAATTTACAACCCCATGTTACATCCTTAAATATCCTTTTAAAAGTATAATGAGAATTAAGTGCTGAGAAACAGGTTTCACAGTAGCTACCACACAGAACACGCAGCAGCTGGTATTAGCTAACAAAAAATGCCAGAGAAGGCCTTAAGATCTTACCTCTTCCCTRTATTGGTAATCACAGACATCTCAGAGCACTCACTTTCTTTTTTTCTTGTGAAAAATGCCTGAGAACTTGTGGAAATGCCTCTGGTGCTGTGGTGCATCTTACGTGTGCTTAGAAAGTTGAACAAGAAACAGAAAATCAAGGGTCAGGGCTTTTCACTGCTACACCTAAGGAGGCTGACCCCATCCTGCAAACCCTGGCAAAATTAACACATAAAGGCAGAAGAGAGAAGASAGAGATTGCTGCAATTAGTAGGAGAAGAAAGCTCTGCATTCCCACTTCTTCTCCCATCTCTCCTTATGTATTTTATTTACTTTTCTCAAATGTACAGTCTATTACCAGCCTTGGGAATAGGGACGAAAAGGAAGTCTCCCACCTCAGAAGTAAATGCCACTGCAGTTAGAGATTTCCTGAGCATACTGTGGCCAGCACCACACATTCCTGTGGCCCAGCTTCAGCAGAAAAGGGAAAAGTCTGCTTTTCTCTCCATTCTTTCCTAACCTGAAAGTCAGGGCTCCAGACCTAGGAGGATCACAGAGCCAGATGATGCTTTTCTAGTGCATTCTTCCTTGGGTCATGTACCTGAAAGTAAGTAGGCTTGACATTCAGCAGTGCCGGAGCCCCAGCTCAGGCTGGGTGACAGGAGGCTGGCTTGGCTAAGACAGACCAAGTTGTCCCATGTGCTGGAGGCTGTGTCCATGAGCTTAGGGACTCATGGCAAAGCACAAAATGCTTGTTTAGAGATCTATAGGTGGTCTGAAACATGGCTCCTTAACAGTAGTCTACTTGGGCTAGGAAGTGTGGGGAAAAGATTAGCTGGGAGTAAGTGCTGAGCCCACRGAGTAAGAATACCCAGGGACCAGGGCTGATGTCTTGACATAGCACATATTGCCCTGTACTGCTTGTTTGGACCAGTATATTTAGCAATGAGTAAATTGTGTCCTACTGACTCTGAGGGATCCAAGAGGGGTGATGGAGACTTTGTGMAACATCATTTGACGTTGTCAGGGACCAAAGCCCCTTATTACAAAACAGGTACCTTAACAGCCGTAGTCTGAGGTGCTTCTCTACTGAGAATGAAATACCAAGTATGCCTCTAATCCAGAGCAATTTTTATTAGTTTGTTTTCATTTTGGAAGTGAAGAGCTAAGCACTACTTCAAAGGTTAAGTTTAGCATATTTGTACTAGATATGCATAATCATTTCAGATATTTAAATTGATTCTCAAAATAGTCTCACCACTAAGAAGAAAACCTCCTAACTGCCTTAAAAGTAAAAAAAAAAAAAGTTAAATTCTGCTATAATTAAAGTTACACATGCAAAATTAGCAGTTCTTTTATGTTTATGAAATAAATCAGTCCTCTGAGACAGGGAATTTGGAGGCAGGGCTCTTTCATGCCTTCCTCTTGGATGTGTCCTATTTTCCACAAACACTTAAGTGTGCATTTCACAGTATGAATGTGACTTTAGCATTGGAAGGGCTGCCAAGGAAAGTGGTGGATGGACCACCCTTGGAAGCATTTCAGAAATGACTGGATGTGGCACTTGGTTCTATGGTTTTGTTGAGATGGCGATGGTGTTCAGTCAAACATTGTACTCCATGATCTTGGAGGTCTTCTCCAATCTTAATGATTCTTTGATTCTGGAGAAACCTCTAGGACTTTATCCCTAAAGCCTCTGGTTCTGTTGCTTGCTGGTTTTCTTCAGTAAGTTAAGAATAAAAACATACAAACCAAAAGTTTTATCTGATACCATCTGCTAATCCTGGTATTCTCCCGAGAACGACCCCTAAATCACTGGACTGCTGACTAGCCTTAGAAAGAAAAACTGGCATTTCCGAGAGTAAAAGTCTTCATTTCCTTTACTTTTCTTGCAAATGCAATAAAGTGGATCATGCTGAAGGAAAGAAAATCTTTTTGTGACATTTTTGTGAGGAAAAAGCACTCCAAAATATTGCAGTCTCCCCCCACCCAAGAATGTAGTTTTATTGCTTAGTCAAAAGCATAAGTCATTTCTACAGCCCCTCTTAACCCCTTGAAGGCACTTGGACTCAGATCTTACCATTTCTTCCAAGGCTGTATCTTACTAAATTGTGGGAATGAAGTCTTGTCCTTTGTTAGAGTACTAAGCCATCCATTTACTTTGTAGGGCCTAAGATTTACAGCATGTTTATGAAAGATAAGAAAAATCAGGCTTTGAAATTCCCACTGACAAAGTTTGCAGCAGTGGAAATATTAGCTTTTCCCTTTTACTTATTCTTACTAGGAATTAATTCTGGTTTACTTTGCTCAAAATCCTGTTTACTTTCTGTTTTCCAGCATTGCTAACAGCCAGAAATTACCTTTCACCCTAGAACTGTATTTTTTTCTATTTCTGTGCAACAGTATATATTAAAGCATGTTAAGTGCTTTTAAGCCATAGACTGGCAGGTACTATATAAATATTTATCTTTTTTATGATTGCTTAAAGCAGAAGACTCAGAGGTATATAAAAGAAAAAAATAAAATAGCCTCACCTTTTGCCCTTAGTTTTCACATCTATTTCAGTTCAGAAAAAAAAACCCTCGCAGAAAGGAAATATTCAAACTGCCTTGCAGCACAAAACAAGGATAATTTTACTTCATGGTAAATTCCCACATTTGCACTCACAGATTATTTAATTTTGAAATGGCCTTTGAAACAGTTTATCCCCAAAAAATGTAACCGAAGGGGTTCATAACAAAACACTCTTTTTTATTATTTTCTTTGYGATCAATCCATATTCTTTCTTGCTTTTGTTGAAGGGCTGTTTATTCAGACTATGTGAGCTGGTGGGATGGTGGAAATGGGAAGGATGCCTGTCTTTGGGAAAAAAAAAATCTATGTGACACTCAGCAGAATATGTGTTTTCTGGACTGTTMTTTTACTATTGTTCCAAGACCACTAAGGTTTACTTAAAAACCCAAAAGTTTCAGAGAGGCCAGGTGCCTTATATTATATGCTTGAGTGTTCCTTCCTGACTGAGTTGCTTTTCCCATTAGAGATTTTTGTCCCATTCCCATTTGAGGTTTGTTTCCTGTTCCTTTTCATTTCACCTTAGCTTTTCATGCAATGACATCCAAATAGAAAGAGACAGTCATTGCCATGGTTTTCACTCTAAAACTGAACTTCCTGGCTTTTATGGCTCATAATCAATCCCATAATGTCCTGTGATTTCTATGTATGAGTGGCAAGAAGTAAAAGGGAGTTTATTTTGCCTGTATGCAGACAGGCCAACTTTCACACATTAGGAGTAGCAACTAATCACCCACAACATTTCCTAAAGTTTATGGTGCTGGCAGACAGCTGTTTTTGTTCCAATGTGATGGTTTCTCTGCAGACTCCTGCTGCCAGCAGTGTCTCAGCCACTTTACTAGTGCTCCATGCACCACACATCCTGGACCACTGCCTTTAGAGCTCCTTTCTACTTTATACAAACAAAAGCAAACTAGTCTGCCAACAAATACTAAGGAGACAGACACATTGTTACTGTAGCCATATGCTCTGTGAAAGGGAAATTTCAGTTACCAACACCTAGAACTGAAAGAACAAAATGAYAGTATGGAGGCATGAACCTCAGCTCCTTCAATAAATATTTTAGCCTTATGTTTTGTTTTGATTTTTCCCCCTTTTAAATCTTGGCCCTTGGAAGGATGAAAATTCACTAGAACTACTACTCATGATATAGGAATTAAAAAAAAGGTTACCTATATTCACTGAAAGTTAACCAATGTTACTGTAAATGCATTTGTTCCACGTATGTTGTAAATGTATAGAAGTGGGGCCTTGCCTAAGCAATTGTTGGTAACAATATTTAACAGCCCTTTAGTATTTGACTTAACATGTAGCTTAAGAGACTGAGGAAAGCATTCATTTGATCTCTGCAACGCTTTGTCTATAATCTCCTATCTGCAAACTTGTTCTGATGCTCCTGGTCTTCAAAGACTTCAAAAGCATGTCCTTGAAGCTGAGAATACACCCCACTGCTGACAGCCCAAGTGTCTGTCTGTAAACAGAACTGGTGCTGGAAKATTGGCATCTTATGCTATGGATAGTGTGAGGTTGAGCCCACAAACACCAGTCAGCCTGAAGATAAAACCTTCTAGAAAAGAAATTGGTGAAAACTTTAAGAAATTCAGCAGAACCTGAACTGCAGTCAGTTACTAAATACAAGAGAAGAARCAAGTGGATTGAGGAAGGAGAAAAATTCCCTTCATCAAATCATTAAACAATCATCGCCAACTAATGAGGTGTAAAACTGAAYATTTGAAGTGGATTCACTTTCCTTCTCTCCCACTGATACAGACACATTTGCAATCATGTATATTTGTTCAGTACAGTCATGCTGGTTTTAACTTCCATCTAATTATTATTTATATGATAATAGTTTCTAGGAGCCCAGACACAGAGCAGAAGGTAGCTGTGCTAAATGTAGAACACTTGCAAAAAAATTTATTGAACCACAAAGATGACAGGAAATCCACCCAATAAATTCAGTGTTGGTATGGTAGTTGCTTCTAATTAATCTCCTACCAAAAAAATACAGTAGCAAGCATAATTTACTAAAAATKAAAACCCCCTCAATATTAAATTGCATGATTTGTTGGAGAATCTAAATGYATGTTATATTTTAAAATTCATTGAAAAGCTTTAAGTATTTTTTAGAAACCTTACAGCCACAGGTTCAATAAGTAACTGGTGAAGGCGTTACTTTATTTGTCTTTTATGTGAGCAATTGTGATTGCATGGAAAAAAAAAGAACAAGTCCCAAATGCAGGGATTTGAGTGAAATTCTGTGGGTCCTCCATTATACAAGAGCTTGAACTTGTCAGCTATAATGGCTTTGTGTTACTTCTAAGGGACATAGATTTAAAGAAACTGAAATAAATGAATAAATAATGCTTCTTTTGGAAGGTACCTAATGCAAAAAAAGAAAACATTGTTTCAAAAGACACCAGAAAGCACTTTTCTCAAGCAGGAAAGAGCTGCTTGGCTTTTGCAGGACTGCTGGAAAAGGATTATGAGAAACTACTTAGCTAGACATCAAAGTATGTCCTTCCTCCAGGGAAGTTGAGTTTGGACATTAGGAAAAAATTTCTTCCCAGAAAAGGTAAGCACCACATTGGAACAGGCTGCTCAGGGAAGTGATGGAATCACCATCCCTGGAAGTGTTCCAAAGTGTTCCACATGTGGATGTGACACCTGGAGGCATGGTTTAGTGGTGAACTTGGCAGTGCTGGATTAACAGCTGGACTCGATGATCTGAGAGGTCTTGTCCAAACTAAATGATTCCATGATTCCTCAGGTGGTTTCTCCAGTGACCCAAAGGCASTGGCATAGCTCCTGCCATGCTCCTTTTCATGAGAGCATCGGAGCTACTGTGACTGGGCAACACCCACTCAGCTTTGAACAGCCTTTGGTCCCAGCCACATGCATCACAGTGTAAGGCTATGGTGAGAGTGGGTTTGATAATCAGGTGGGGGGAGGACAGAAGACATATCCCAGCCATGTTTTAACTGCTAGCCACAGGCACAGTATAACCAAACTTGTAGGTGCACAGCTGGCTGAATACAACAGGTACTGGGAACCACTTTGACATCAACTAGATTGCTGTTAAATGCTTTAGTGCATTCCTATTGGGAATGGTGCCTGGTGGCTTGTTTTAGGGCTCAGGCCACATTAGGCAGAGCATCACTCTAGACCCCGGAGAGATGAACCCCCTCCAACAAGCCCAGCAAGTGCAGCCTCAGCAGAACTCTACAGGGTGTGATCTGTCTCTGCTCCCTTCCCAGGCTTTGTTTTCAGCCAGTGGGCAGATTTTCCCTTACCCAGAGGAGGACAAACATCTCTAGTGATACTACTTCTGAATCCTCAGGGGTCCCCCACTGTTAGCTGTCTGCCTGAGGAAAGTCACTGTGCCTCAGTAGTGGAAACATGGGCTCAGAATTAAAGGCAAGAGTAGAGCTGAGGCCCTCCTATGGGCCACATAACATCCATCCTATGGATGGGCACAAAGCAGGACAGGTAACTCTGGAGAGGCACCCTTCATGTCAGGCCCCTGACCAGGGTGTGCCTATGCTCCTGGGATCTTCTTGCAATCAAAGAGGCAGCAAGCCTCTCCTCTGAGCTATCTGCTGGATGCTGTGCTGTTTCTGCACTGGCTGCCTAGGGAACCAGCATCCCCTGCCTGGAGACATAAAGGTCTTAAATGCCTTAAGTAGATCGTGTGAGAGACTCCCTCCTCTGCTCCACCTCATCAGAGGGTTGGCAATTGGTGGTAACACACACAGGTGAGAGGAGAACAAAGGAAATCTGCTTTATTTCTGGAAGAAGAAAAAGAATGATCTATTTTTCTTTTAAAGTACACAGGATTACCAATTCATTTATTCATAGTACTTGGGTTTTAATCTGTCAGGGAATAATGACCCATTATTTTATACTTATGGGAAATGACACTTTCTAGTACCTGGTATTTGCAGCTGTCAAATTATATATGTCAGCATCTGTCACTCTCCAGCGTTACTTAACGAATGAGTTTTACATATCCCAATGAGCTTCTACTAGAATGGAGAAAAATATTAACACCTCTTCTGGCAGCTGTACAGACTGACTGCTTTTTTGGCATATTAACTTCTGCTCTGTATAGTCTTACCATATACAGCCTAGGCTGCATTGTTACAAACGTTGTAACTGGCCCATCAAATACACTAATATACATATTTCTGCTTCAATGAACTATTTTGCTCTCCTAATTCGACTGACTTAATGAAAAATGAAAATGACAGTGTTAAATAACAGAGAATCACAGAGAATCACAGACTCGTTAAGGTTGGAAGGGAACTCTGGAGATAATCCAGTCCAACCACCCCCAAGGCAGGGTCTCCTAATGCAGGTGACACAGGAACATGTCCAGGTAGGTTTTAAATGTCTCCAAAGAGGGATATTCCATGACCTCCCTGGGCAGCCTGTCCCAGTGATTGCTACCCTCAATGAAAAGAAGTTCTTCCTCACGTTGAGATGAAACTTCTTGTGTTTTAGTTTATGGCCATTGCTCCTTGTCCTGTCTCTGGGCACCACTGAAAAGAGCCTGGCACTATCCTCTTGGAACCCACCTTTGAGATATTTGTATGCATTAATGAGATCTCCTCTCAGTCTTCTCTTCTGCAGATTAACAGGCCCAGCTCCCTTAGCCTCTGCTCAAGAGWGATGTTCCAGACCTCTAATCATCTTCATGTCCCTCTGCTGAACCCTCTCCTGTAGCTCCTGGACCATACTTGGAGTATCCAGTTTATAGCTGATCCACACACAGAGGCAAGACCCTTCTTTTGTAGCTATTCTTTACACAAGCTAACAGAAAGAACCCTTTTCTTCCTTTGTCACAAATTCTTCATATTTTTCTACATTGCAAACTGATACMAACTTTTAAAAACAACTTATCTACTGCAACATAGAACAAAGTTTACCTGGACACAATATACCAACCCCAAGTGGGCAAGCACACCACTAGCACAAGGGAACAACTTTGCTTTCAGGCTCATTGCATCACTGTGATTCTAGTAAAGCAAAACAGGACAGAAGCCAGAAAAGTCAAAAGGCAAGGAACAGGTGATGCTGCTCCAGGGAGGAAGTATATTTTTACCATACTAAAAGGCATATTAGTATTTTTTGATTTTTTTTTTATATAAGAGAGACTCCAATGACAGCTCATATTCATCAGTAATGATCTTTCCAGAACTACCCTGGCTTTTGGGCTTTTCATGCAATCCCTGGACCTGTCTTAGAGACATGAATCTACCCTCAGGCTAGAAACTTGGAAAGGGGCAACATATGGGACTTTGGTCTAGGCCTTTGCTAGGGATGGACCAATAAGCTGTTACCTTGATTTTAGGGAAGATGACTGCTGTACATTGAAGAAACTGTATTTTTTAGTATTGAGTTCTGTGCATTCTAACATGGTGTGTTAACTTTTCTCACTGGAATTTCTGTGAGTGAGAAGTGTGATTTCCTCAAGTGAGTCATGCAGGGGAAAATTCCTGTTGAATTTTCATGTTCAGACACAGCTGCTCCTTGTGTCAGACACAAACCCTAGGTATTTCACAATCAGCATSTGTATTTTAAAGAGAATCCTGTTTGCTGGGATTCCCTACTCTGATGCATGGGATTTRACAAATCTCAGTACACTATTGGCACTTGACAAGTCTGTGAGCCTACGTGTGTTCCATGGCTAAACWCATGGAAGTGCTCAGGGCCAGGCTGGATGGAGCTCTGAAYGTCCTGGCCTAGTGAAAGCTGGCCCTGCCCAKTCGGGGGRCACTGGAACTGGGTGATCTTTAAGGTCCCTTCCAATCCAAACCATTCTGTGATTGYATGACTGAAACACTGAGTTRGCAAGAAGCAGGACTGRTCTGCCAGAAGTCTGYTCTCACCTTGCTTCCTTCGTAGACCTACTTTTCTGCAGTTCAAATAGATGAAAATTGATGCACCAAAAAGGCATGAAAGTTACTGGATCTTTCCTTACACCAAATTGAACTTCATATYAGCACAGTTGAGTCCTGATTTCATAAAGTTTTCTGCTGATGAGACTGGTGGATGCTGTCCAGAGGCAGGAGAAATCCCTRCAGGTAGCTGAGAACTGGAGGACGAGGTAGTGAAACTCATTATCCTGCAGAAAGTCCCAGAAAATAAAGCTGGCTTCTAGTTCCAGTTTACTCATACCCACAAACATCTGTGTCATTACACAATACATTTAATCAAGGAAATAATTTAAGTTGTTCCCTTGGTCATACCATTTTAATAATTGAGCAGAAAATCAACTCTGATATGTTTCTTTCCCCATAGTATTACATATGAAACAATATATGTCTGTGAGCTAATAGCCAAAATGGAAAGCCAAGATGAAGACAGAGCAATACTACAAAGGAAAATAAATCATTGATGTCATGAGTTCACCAAGTACTGCTATTAAAAAAGGAAAATGATTTTCTGAAATTCTTCTTCTGTTGTTTCCCTGGCCAAAGTTGGTTATCAGATTCAAACTGGATTTATGAAATTTCTTTATATCCTGAAAGTAAAATTTTTCAGCAAAATTGATATTCTTAAATAGCAGCTCTTGGACTACTTAAGGACTCATAGAATTGTCTGACATATCCTAATAACCGTGCTTCCAGTTATTTATTTTGGAGGTTGATTTACAAAAAAAAAAWAAATTCCCTAGCCCTTTACTTATGCTTGTGTTGACAAAAGAAATAATAATATAAAAACACCAGTATTCATAGTGACTGGAACATATTTTAGCAATATTTCAGATATTAGCCATGGGATTAATCTGATTAACAGAWACCTGCAATGCAGATGCCTTCTATCTCTCAACTAATAAGCTTTGGTTTCCTCAATGTGGAAAGGAATAGAGATATTACAGCACAACCCTAAAGGCAGCATCTAAAATACAAATCCAGGGAATCTTACCACTCATCCAATTCTCTCTGTTAATGAAGGAAGAAACATGGAGGAATGAGATGAGCTGTAAGCATCTATGGGATAGAAATCTAAAGTAAACTGAGAGGAATTCTAAGATCAGAAAATACAAAGATTMATGTGCATCAGGTTACCCTCATGTTTATAGGTGATCAGCTCTGTAATTATATGCAAACCTGAGTACTCAGTGTTCCTTTTTATGGAATACTGTGGGCAGTAGGGATTATGTGAGCAGCATGTYTAACAGGGAATAACAAAGTTTGCTAGATCAATAAAAATAAGTAACAAGAAATATCAACAACAGAGATGAGCAKAGTGGATAATTGATCTCAGCTGGCAAAGGCTCAAATAAAAGCACCTCAGTGAAATCACCAACAGTAAACCATGAAATCAGAGCCACTGACCTGAAGCATAGGCTAGACCTAGCATCACAGTATTTTTACTCTTCTAAAATGCTTAAAGACAGTCTTTCATGTTTTAGCCATTTGGACATTAATTCACCATGTTTTAGTGTGCCTACAAAACCTTTTTCAATTGGGCAAATGACCAAAGTAAAATATAAACCAGCAGTGAACTAATGTAGTTTGTGTGGCATTAAAGAACATGCATGATAAATTTTGGATTTTAAATACAATGAATCAGTCATTTAAATTTAATATAAGCAGCATAATTTAATTCTGCTTCATTAGCCTATATAAACACAATAAAATCTGTCAAATGCAAACAAAGGGCCTCCTAGAGGTGATATTTTAATTGTAATAAAACTGTCATCTAGATTAATAGGCCAGCCGAMCAATTAATTTCTTCATAGAAGTTAACACCGTTCTAGAAAATGAGCTTTAGCTTTAATTTCTCCTGATGCTTTTGTGCTCAGGAAACAAGAACTTTGCTTTCAGTAAAAAGCAGAAACAATCTGCTCCATAGACTATCAGAAGAAAAAGGAGGCGAGGTGAAGGTCTGGGTTACAGCACAAAGCTCTGCTTCTACTGCTTCCTTTAGGCTGCTGCACTTAACATAAATGAGCCTGTAGTTTAGGGATGGGATTTAGGGGAAGATCTTTTGAGCCAGCCAAACATCATCCAGTATACTTTAGCCAGGTAGGAGGAGGGGGTTTTCCCATATGCCCCCTGCATGGACCAGGGCACCACAAATGCTCACCCAGAGCCCCCTGGARTATTGCCTCCCACAGGAGTCCCTGTTCCCTCAGATGGGGGGTAAGTTACCCCTCAGCAACACACTCACTAACAAAATTGTACCTGCATTTCCTTCTGGTTGCCAGTGGAAAAAATATATTGGTTTTAGGATTTTTTTCCCCTTAAAACCTTAATACAGCTTGTGGCTTATTTTAGTTGGCTGAGAAACAAAACACTCAGTTCTTCCACTGATTGGCTTTAATTGCTTCACTAGATGCCTTTCAGCTGGTGACTATGAAACATTCACAAGTGATAGAATCTAATTCCAGCTGGGACAGTTGACTATCAGAGTCTAATTTTATTGGATTTACCTCCCCCTCCCCTCTCTTGTCCATACACATTGGTGCTGCTTTTCCATATTTTATCGCTTCATCTGAGATCCTTTGTAGTCTATACAGGGGAAAAGCAGCRAGGGCCTCTTTCATCAGCCCGTTGTGAGAGCACTATCCTGCACYGAAGGGAAAAATCATCTTTTGCGTTAAAGAGTTATGTGAAATTGTTTACCTTATCCTTTGAATTTTAATCCCTAAAAGCATTTCTTTCCTAAAAATAGAGCTGCATACTTTCTAAGCCATTTAGCAGCCAGACAGAAAAACACCAGTGTGCCTTTGACTCTGTTTTATTAATATCACACTTAAAAAAGAAATATCTCTGTGCTCTGCTGAGCGACAGCAACAATATAAAGATTTAACAGGGGACAAGAAGCATCGTAATTTCTTTACCAAAGAAAATAATCTGCCACAGGTTTTATGGATGTATTTACAGTTCTTCAAAGCTGATTTTTAAACTGTGTCAGTCCCTTGGATTTCTTCATCCTGGGCTGGGTATCTCTGCTGTATGCAGGGGCCATTATCTGCTCTTTTATTTGACTAACTAGGCACCTGTTCCAGCCATAGTCATTACCCAAAACATGCATAGCTGAGAAGGAACTGTGAGAGCTTAAATTTCCAAAGATTGTGATTTCAAGCACTAGAACAGCCTCAAGATTTCTGACAAGGCTCTCCTGCATGTATTTCCAGAGCCTGCACACTTGTCCCCCAGCTGCAGGTGAGGCTTGGGTCCCGGAGCCAGTGCTACTCCCTGCACTTGGGGGCCCGGGGGGTGTTTGCAAGGTTGCCCATGGAACAGGTTAGACAGACCCTGATGATTGGTACAGCCCCTCAGTGTTTTTTTCCCTCCCTTCCTCAATGCATAGCCCTCCCTGTCAGGTRTTGGGTCTTGGAGCAGAGAGAACATCCATCTTCCAGTGACCCAGACATGTTTTTAACAGAAGAAATATTCTGGAAGGTAAAGTGCTATATTGGCCTTACTAGATAAACTAGTAAAGAAGTCTTTCAGATATGTTAGACACTTAATGAATCAGAGAATGATTTGGGTTTGAAGGGTCCTTAAAGAGTATCTAGTTCCAGCCYCCCTGCCATGGGYAGGGACATCTTTTATTAGACCAAGTTGAYCAAAGCCCCACCCAATCTGGCTTTGAGCACTTTCAGGGATGGAACATCCACAACTTCTCTGTCAATCTGTTCCAGTGCCTCATGACCTGCACTGTAAAGGATTTCTTCCTAYGATCTAATMTTAAACCTRTCCTCTTTCAGTTTGAAGCCATTCCCCCTTGTCCTGTCACTACAAGCCCTTGTAAAAAGTCCTTCTACAACTTTCTTGCAGGCTCACTTCAGGTACTGAAGGTACTACTATAAGGTTTCCCTGAAGTCTTCTTTTCTCCATAATGAACAACTCCAAATCTCTCAACCCATCCTAATGAGAGAGGTGCTCCATCACTCTGATCATCTTCATGACCTTCCTCTGGACCCACTCCAGCAGGTCCAACTGAACCAAACCATTTCCATGTCCCTCTGATTTTCRTTATTGTGGTTTTCTTGGCCCCCAGAGGACGCCTGAAGATTCAGAATTAATGGGCCAGTGTATCAAAATATCTTACAGGGTTACCAGATCTCTAGATATCACCTTTATTTTGTAGATGAAGGAAAACACAGTTTGTGCAAATTATAAACCCATAAGAGACAAAGACAATTTTAACAATTTCAAGATGATGAGTCTCTGTCCTTGAGGAGCTGGTGGGCCCAGTGGAGTGGGAAAAGGAGAGCTCCCCACCACAGCCAGCCATTGTGCTGTCCCAAAACCCCTCTGGGCTCACCTCCTGGGACATTGTGTGTGCTCATGTCAGCACTCACTGGGCTGAGGGGATGGAACAGGGGCTCAGGTGTCCCTCCTGCTTACCCTGAACCCCCAGCAGGCATCAGAGCCTCTCCAGCATCACCCCTGCCGTGGCCCCAGCCGTTCCCAAATGTTTCTGTGTTCACAGAATCCAGGCTAAATCTGTAAGCCATTACAGATAATTTCAGCCTCCAGGGAAAATGTAAAGGTTCTCTYTAAACTGGTCACATTCCAGTTGAGCTGGGAGTGCAGGAGTACACACTGGCCCATGCCTTTTCCTCTGAGGTGCCTCCAAACCTCTCTACCTGGAGCCCTGGGGCCAAGACACTCTTGTTTTGGAAGCAGCTGAGTCCCTGAAACAGGTTGGGATCACAAAAGCCCATGAAGTACTCTAACAAAGTCCACCTGGCATATTGTCACATTGACATGATTGTATAGCTTTAGGAAGGGAGTTTGTTTTTAGCTGGCCACTTCAGACAGAAACCTGTATAAACACAGTTCTGTGCAAATATATATACAGCCTGTGCAAATATTAGGATACTATGCATGCAAACGACCATATCATTCACTTCTCCTCAAAGTAAAAGGTCCCTGGAGCAAACATTGATAATTGCCTTTGTGAGAGCATGATGTCATTTTTTCAGTTGAATTTAAAGGTAAAAATGAGCTGCAGTAAAACTTACCTTCCAAAGGTTTGGTTTCAAAATGCATCATCACAGAGACTGTCAGACTGTGGTCAGTTTATATGGGACTGAAYATTGTTTAATTCAATAGAATATTTAGCAATACAATCAGCTAATGCCTTTCTTTAGACTTTATGAGAGTACTACCAGCTGAAATCAGTTGGTTTAAGTAATTGATGCAAAACTATGGAAAACATTTTCCCCTTTCTTTGTGCTCTCTTTTGTTTTCCTGGAGCTTAAAATTACCCTGTTTGTGTGAGCCTTTCATTTAGCAGGAGAGCAATGGAGTAATTCCTGCACCTTTTTATAGCAGGAGGTAGTACTGTAAATAAAAGCAGTTATAAATTCATCATAAGGGGTTTATCACATCAAGTTCTTCCTAAAATAGCTGTGAGTCATTCATAGTCCTGTTGGCATATTACAGTTTTAGCCATGGGGAATCTTTAAATGCTCTCTCACATATTTTTGATTTAATGCTAGAATGAAACCAAGCAGTAGGGCAGCAACCAGCCATTTCCAACTGGTTGAAATTCAACAAGTTTTTATTCGGATCACTTAACATAACTGCAAGTCACTTGAAGCACCTGTATGATTAACAGTATGCTTGGCATTGTTAGGTGGAGTACCAGCAATGATGCCTTTAAGCACTGACATTGGCATTTGTATCTTTTTTTGGCTTTACAGATATATCAAGATCTGCTAAATGTATAATGAAATTCATTCAGCTACATGCAAACATTTATGGTTCTCCTGCTTAGCAGAACCAAGGACATGGGGTTTGTTCTGCAGTTCAGAATTGTCCCTGGCTGTAGCACACTGGCTATTACATACCTAACAAAGAAGAGATTTTTTCTGTTGTAGGACCTCCAGACTGAAATTAAAAGAGTGACATCTTCATCAACATTAATGAGTAGTCTCATCTCTTGGCAGTAGAAAATCACATTTTTGGATCCTCAATGAATGTAAGATATAATGTAAGAGCAGCTCCCACTAAAATAAGTTGAAAGTTTTTGTACAGATACCACTGGATCAAGATTTCATCAMTATATCACATATAACTGCTAGCAACAGAATTAAGAAGCAAAGTATTTCTTTCTTCTTTGATCATTTGTGAGGTTATGGTTTATTTTCCATCCAAAAAGGAAACGGAGAATCACATTTACTAAAATTTCCATTGTCCAGTAGCCTGAAGTATTTTGCTTTGAGCAGGGAGGAAAGAAGAAAAAAGGGGAAAAAGAAGATTAATAAAATGGAAATAGCAGATTTGGTTCTGTCTATAGATGTTTAAAAGACAAATTTCAACTTTGCACATGTTCACAGAAATATTTCAGTTTCAGCTGACTTCTGTATGGTTCTCTGGCTGCATGCAAAAWCAAATTTAATGGCAAAACTTTTGTTTATACAAAGTGAGTACAAGAAGGAAATGTAGGTCAAAACCAACAAAACCTAGCTGATATTTCTCCTGTTTTGTTTCACCCCCACCTTTTCATGGCATAGTGCACAGGAAAACTSCTGGACTCAAACCAATCCTCATCCATCATTTAGGAAATGCAGAAGCAGGAGTGCTGTGGGAAAATGCAAAGGTCKCTTTTTTACTTGTACTTGGATTTAACAGATGGGATTTTCCTACTGGGTAAGCCAGTGTAAAAAAAACCCCAAAAACAAACAACAAAAAACCAGAGGATATCTGGGACAAAGTCACTGGAAAAAATAATTAAAGATCACAGATGTATCAAATATTTGGTATGATGATATCAAAGGACAATGTAGTTTTACAGCTTGAGACCTGGGGATTTCATTATTTTCTTAGAAGCCAATTATACCAATGTAAATTGCTTTTTAATTAATTCATGTATTTTTCCATAGGATTAGAAAATTCTAAAAAAAAAAGTTAAAGGATATATTTAGGAATTTTCAGTTGTTCCAAAATTTTTCTTCTTAATCCAGAACTGGACACACCATACTTTATCAAATAAATGAATTGAAGGCAGCTTGTGTGTGTTATGTGCTCTGCAGTAGTCAAATGACTGTCAAAGAGAAAAAATAGTGTACTTGAAGAGAAAATACCTTTCTACTAGAGAAAATTAAGGTTCATATGTCATTGAAGTTTATTAAAGCTGGGCTCAATGCCATGTTTTGYCTTGATCCTTCAGATTCTAGTAAAAGATTGATTGTTTTTTCCCCAACAATTAAACTCCCCTGCTATTCTTACAATCATGCAGAATGATACCTGTTAGATTAGTAATAAATTGCTTACATTTTTTTTTGAGTATGAGGTCTGTTGATTTTGTAACATTAARCATTTTCTTTCTTTTCTCTGTCACGTATTTTTGTCTGCTTAAGCCATACAGAGGCATGTCATGTATTTGTCCTATGACAAATTTGCTATTCTTAGGGAAAACCACACTGGCTGTGTTGGAGGTAGAATATGTGGACAGGGGCCACTATTCTGTGGCTTTTTCAACTTTTTCTGGTCATTGCATACAAAGACAAAAAAATGTGCAGACAAAGCTATTTCTGTGTAAAACTGAGATATTTCTCTTTGCATGGAGAAGAGAACAAGGCCCCCAGCAGAAAACTCAGCCGTGCAGCGTAAGAAGAAGTTGTATGTGATTAAATKAATGAATGCACAGTTTATTTTTTCCCCTTGTGGAGATCTACCTGCCATAACCCTTTTACCCTTTAGCTTTATGCCCACTGTTCATGTCTTCCTCTTCTAGGCTTTTTTTTACCATTTTCTCTGAATGCTTCATTGGAGTCCTTGGAGGAGATAATTCTTCTGGGAGTTGCCTGTGGTCAGTGCAAGAGGGACAGAGGGACAGAGAGCTACAACCTGAGAGGGCAGATCCAGCAGGTCCTAAAATACCTGTCTAAGAGAGATGGCTGAATTATCTTCTTAAGCTTTCTGGCATTCTTTCAATCAGAGGATGAAAGTTTAAGTCAGCTCATTTTTAGGCATATGAAGATGGTTCTCACTTGGACTGAGCAGTATGGGCATAAATAACCTGTCCCAAACTAGTGAAGTAATTTGTCTGGGCTTTATCCAGTCTGAGATACAGAGATCTGGTTGTTATAGCAGCTCAGAAGAGCTTCAAAGAAGTTATTTCCCACTTAAATTTTTCAGTCAAACTATGAAGGCTTACAAATTAATAATTCCCAGATGGCATGAGAGGAGTTGCTAATAAAATCCTTTTTTTCTTCTTCCTTCATCTTTGTAGATTTAAGCAAGACATGGATAGCCACTTCAGACTAACCATCAGCATCAAACCTTTAAACTGACACAGTTACATCCATTTTTCAATTCTATGTCTAGCTGCAAGAAAGCTTGTAAACTGATTTGGTGAGTCCCACATGCATAGTGGCGGCTGTTTGCTCACCCCRACAAAATCCATGACCATAGAATCACTGGATGGTTTAGGTTGGAAAAGACCTCTGAGATMATTAAGTCCAACGATTAACCCAGCCCCTCCTTGTTCACCAATAAACCATGATCACAAGTGCCACATGCACATGCCTTTTGAACACTTCCAGGGATGGTGATTCCACCACCTCCTGGGCAGCCTGTTCCAATGTCTGATCACTCTTCCACTGAAAAAAATTTTCCTAATATCCAATCTAAACATTGTCTGGCACAGCTTGAGGCTGTTTAGTTTTGACTTGTCACTTGGGATAAGAAATCAATCCCCACATCTCCTTTCAGGAGTTGTTGAGAGAGAGAACATSCCAGTGAACCCTCTCTTTTCCAGGCCGAACAAGCMCAGCTCCCACAGCCACTGCTCATAAGACTCACTCTCTAGACTCTTCACCAGCTCCACTGCCCTTCTCCAGACTCACTCCTGCACCTCAGTGTCCTTCCTGAATTGAGGGACCCAGAACTGGACACAGCATTCAAGGTGTGCCTCTCCAGTGCTGACAACAGGGGGACAAGCGTGGCCTGGTCCTGCTGATCACACTGTTTCTGGCACAGAACTTTGGCCTTTTGGCTACCTGGGCACAGGCTGGCTCAGGTACAGCAGCTGTTGATCAGCACCCTCAGGTTGTTTTCTGCTGGGCAACTTTCCAGCCACTCTTCCYCCAGTCTGTGGTGTTGCATGGTGTTGCTGTGACCCAAATGCAGGACCTGGCACTTCACCTTATTGGGACTCACACAATTGGCCTCAGCCCAYTGATCCAGCCTGTCCAGATCCCTCTGYAGAGCCTTCCTACTCTGCAGCAGATCGACACTTTCTCCCAGCCTGGTGTTGTCTGGGAACCAACTGTCTTCAATACACTCATCCAATTAATTGATAAATATATTGAACAGGACTTTTTCCAAAACTGAGCCCTGGGGGGAGCACTGATTGGTCTGTGGTGGGAGTCAAAGACTAACTGTGTGGAGAGCTCAATTTTTTTTAAGACATGCTGTCAAGCCTTAATGCAGTCCAACATTTTTGGCCTCTGTCCTCCTGATGAGCAGGTAAGGAATTTCATGCCTTCCTGACATCAGTCGCTGCTGAAATGACGACTGCCCTCTCCTGCCCTTCTCTGCAGCACCTTACATGTGTTGAGAATTGTGGCTGTGCACAAGGAAAGCACTGCTGTTCACACAGTTTGGTCTCTGGCTGCTTTCTTCCAGTTAGCGTAGTTGTAAATGTCTTCATTATCTACACACACATATAGAAACTGCAGGAAAGAAATTCCTTCACAGACCAAGTACCAAGAGACCAGGGGTGAAGGACTGAGCTGCTTTGTCTCATGTTTCTTCAGAGCTGGGGGTACTTGAGCAGTGAGAGCTTCAGCTGGAGAAAGCCCTGGAGATAAACTTCTGATCTTGCACGGGTTGGGATTGCTGGCCAGGAGATAGCAGATGCCTCTGGCTGGAAAGTGCTCTCCTAAAGACTATTTCAGCATCTTAGGTTGTTGTAAACCTTCCATTTACATTCCCTGCCTACAAAGTCTCCCATATGAAATATCTAAGCCTTGCATTAGTAAAGCAGACTTGTGTATAGACTRGGTGCTGAAATTTTCATCTAGAATCTGCTTTGTCTTGTGTATTTTTAATCGCTCATTTACAAAATAAAAGTGAGGATATCAGCTGAATATGTTGGTTTTTTTTTTCTTTTTCTTACACAATTCACATGGCTCCAAAACAATTAAAAGAAGACAGACAGAAAACTCCAAAAATTAACACTGCTGCAAATACCAATATAGTCTTCAGTGAGTTGAACTGTGAGGCTCTTCAAGGCTCAGGCATCTTCTCTTCTAAAATGTATATGTGAAAATGTGTATGTATTTCTTCTCTCCTTACTCAAGATATTCACAGCATTGTTGCTTATACTAACAATTGTCTTCTTTTGCCTTTGGCCATTTTTTGGCATAATTCCCTTGAAACAAAGAAATCAGGAAAAAAAAAAAGAAAAAAGAGAAAAAAATAGAAAAGAATATTGGTAAGGGCTCCTGTTCTGTCATCTGGGGATTATTAGTTTACAAACCCTCAACCTTTGACCTTGGCATTTTTGYTGAAGTCTGAGTGAAGAACAAGCTCCCTTTGAAGCTCTCCCCATCATGTCCCCAGGAATGCAGGATGGCCAGGCTCTGACTGCTGAAAGCCTGGATGAGTTATTGGAGCAGGTTTCACTGGCTCAGGGCGGGGGCAGGCCTCCTTCCCCCTATGAACAATTRAGAGGGATCCATCTCATTCATGTTTTTTTCCTTTGTACAAGCTATTCTCAGTATTCTCAGTGCCTATCTATTCTCAGTATTCATCAAGGAACCCTCCACGGAGAYGTGCAGGCACCCAGAGAGAGCATTTCAGCTGACACAATAGGATGTGCCTGGAGGTGATTATTTTTCTCTGCTGAATGCCGAGGGAGACCATACAGATGATGTCTGATCAGACAAGATCAGCCAAGAAAAGATTCCAGTTTAGAGACACAATTTGAAAGAAGGCCAGACCCTTTTTTCTTCAGTGTTTGTAATACCTCTCTGTTACCTAGCACTGCCACACTCAGCACTCCAGACAAAGGACTTTGGAATTACTTCTCCAAAAGAAATATGTTCATCTGTGTCTATTTAGCCAAGCTTGGTATAAACCATTAAAAATCTAATCTTGGGGKTTTTTTCCTTCTTGTTCCAAATAAGCAAAGAAGGCTGAGGGAGTCTCATTTCCTATAATTTGCAAAAAAAGATGGTGAAATCTTGGTACTCCAAACAGAAATGCTGAGTTTCACCATTTCTGACAAATTCTGAAATTTCACAAGAATTTACACTACTTACAATTGTCTTGAAATCATCCAATATTAAAGACTTTCCTTTTTTTAAGAAGAGAAAATAGTGTTTTAGCCATTATGATTACAGAGAAAAGGTAAAATATGCATATGACTGAAGTGCWCTTTAAAATGTCATAAATGTTAGAATAACCCATGTTAATTACATTAATATGTTCAGTCTGTTCTAGTCCATTTTGTTCTGCTCAGCKTTACTCTATTCTACATATTTACATTAAGACTCAGCCAGGAGGTAATGTGTACGTGTTTTCAGAGCAAGGAATAAATTCATTAAAATAAGATCAAGATCACAAGCAGGGCATAGAAAAACAATCATGCATGAAGAAATAAATATATTCCACAGGAAATATGCAAGAGAAACAGCAGTTTCCCAGTTGCTTCAATGAGTATTCTATATGCTATTTCAAGGACCTACATTTTCCCAAAAATACAGATGTCAACAAGCATACTTTTCAGAGATATGAGTTTCACTCCTATGAGATATTGCAGAGGGAAAAAAGGTATTGAATAAAAACAATGAGACCTATTGTTTGGAATAGCRTTATCTTTTATAGTCACTTTATTATTGGAAAACTAAAAATTTGCACTTGTTTTATTCTTTCCTAATTTGAAAAAGCACTAAATTGTTACTCTCTAACAAGAACCTAGCAAGTGTATCACACTCTTAAAAATCTGGAACTTACTGAGTGTGAAAGGAGAGTCCCTTTTTGGAAAGAAAACCGAGTACTTTGGAAAGAAAAAGAGTACTTCCCATTTGTCCCTGCTTTATTCTAAAGGGAATCCTAGTTTAAGGCACTACAATATATGAAGTTAAAAGACACAGGGGCAGTGGGCACAGGACCAGCCTGGATGAGGCTGGAGCGAGGCGTGCACAGACAGCTCCGGTCACTCCCTCGAGCTGGGACACCAGGCAGCTCTTCCTTCCCCACAGCTGCCCTCCCAGCAGCTGTCAGGTGGAATCAGGCTCTCAATTTGTAGCACATTCTGAATGACAAATCATCATATGTTTTACCCAGGAGACATCCCCAAACCAGACAGAAATTCCCCGTGTTGCACAAGACAACTTCACTAATGCACTGAGGCTGAAATGGAAACTGCAGCCAAATGTGGTAAAAGAGGAAAAAAGCTTAAAAGGAAGCACATTTGGGAACACTAACAAATGATGCAGACATGACAATGAGTGCAGCTGAACACTTTTTAACCAATGGGGAAAATTGGAATAGTAGCAATATCCCAGAAGGCAAAAAAAAACCACCTTATCAACTAGGATTATTTGGTATTAATATAACTTTACTATAAAATCCAAACAAAAAMTGAACAAAATGGTGACCTCTTATGTTTGTGATTTTTGGGCAAATGTGCAGTTCTTATCAGAAAGGGGGAAAAAGGCAGTTCAAAGACAAAGGGCTTTGTGGTAGGTAACTATAATGTATTGATTTTTTTCTTGACCTTGGCCCTGTGACACAGTAGGTAGGAAGATGCATGAGATAGTGAAATTCGTTGGCTGGGTTATGCTCTCTGCCTTTACCACCATTGCTTTAAAAAGATGAAAGACATTAAAAGACTCCTGTCTTTGTTTTACCATTAAATGAAGACTGATGATGGCTCTAAGGTATGATATGGGTAATGTGGATGTGTTGTCTGGAAGCAATTCTGGAATTGGAATTCATCCTACCTGACTTGAAATGCCATAAGGACATTGGCAGTACCTGGGTTGCTCACATATTCCTCTTTTCACAGTCAGAGAAAAAAAAGAGGCACTCATGGCATTTGGCTCTAGTATCAAGTATAGAAACATACCTTTGGAAAGGAATTACCTATTTCCAGATGCATTTTGCCTGTTAAGTCCTTCCTAKGTAAGACAGCAAGATGACAACTCAGATGCAAACATCTGCATCTGGTCAGATAAATCTGCACATCCTATTGACTGAATTTCTAGTGTAATGTGAAAAAAAATGCATTGATGTCTGCARAAAGATGAAAGGGATTAGAAGGTAACTGGAATTTTCAAATATGCCTTCCTCATTTAAGAGTACACAAAGCAATTTAAAGGAAGAAAGTCTTCCTTCTGGCATAAGGTATTCAACATTTTCTAAAATGTCTTATTTTATCATGAATACAAGATCATGTCAAGAAGAAACATGTCAGTGGCTGTTGTACTCCTGAATAGTTTATGCAATTTCTCTTTTCAAAAGACTACCAATTCTTCTACAGGCATTTTGTTTGTTTGTTCCTGACATGTTTCTTGATAACTTTAATTTGTGATTATTATCTCAATTTAAAACCTGGAATCCCAACGGAGCAGACAAATGGTTGGTATAACTCATASGTTAATGTTGCATACATTGGACGTGGTCTCTGAGTGTGGAATTTTTATTGTGACATAGAGAATGCAGTTCTGCTGCTGCCTGCCCTGAACTATTGGATGCAGATCCTGGTGTCCTTATTTGTCTTTTCACGCTTGTCACATTCCTGTCCTACACTGAGACTTCTTGCAAGAGCAATGCACTTCTTTAAAATGTAACATTCATCATCAAAAAGTAATGTACTTTACACAGTTCTAAAGCAAGTCCCAAGAGATTTATGCTACTTTTTCTTCTCATCTCAAGGCAGTTTTTTCATATCTTCCCAATAAATTTTTTGTATTATTCTTTGCTTGATATGACTGTACTAAGAACAGATAAAAATCAATATGGACTGGTTAGAGCATAACACTTAATAATATGAAAGAGTTAAAAGCAATGGAAGAAAGAATTTAAATGGAAGAGGCTAGGTGAAAGAAATACAGTGCATCATGCACAGAGAATGTGTTTATTGGAGTAGTCCCAGGTCCACATCAAAGATATGGCAATAGTGGCTGGAAACTGYAAAGTGTTTTCAGCCGTAAATGTTTCACAAATCCATGCAGGGACATTTAGGATGTTCCTATTCAGTATCATTTTAAAAGAGGAAAAAAACACTAAACCAAAAAAACCCCTTAACACAGACTAGAAATTGTTAAACCTCTGATCAAGATTTCCTATGTTCTATAAAGTGCTAGAAGGCAGTTGTTTCAAGTACAAATTCTGATGTGAAGGAAAAAAAAGAAAAAGAAAAAGCTTGGAATAAATGCTGTCTGCTGAACAGCAGCCAAAAACTGCAGCAGGAGACTCGGTATCAGAAGCATGAGCAATCTCAGATGGGTGCAGAGCAGATCAAGGGAAAAACTTTGAAGCAAGACTTTGTGTCTGCTCATTGTGACCTGGAGTTGCCTTTGGCGGGGGGGGAAGAAGTCCAAAGCAAGAACCTGGCCGTGCTGGAAAGGTTTCTGGAGTAGGACATGGATAAGGCCTTAGCAGCTGTGTTGACTTTGGCGGTGTGTTTATATGATAACTAGAAATTAATAAACCTGTCAAAAGAAAGGCTGTGGAAGACAAACTAAAAAAGTCTGGTGTTGAGGTTTATACTAAGCTGCCAAGGTCACTTTGGGCTACTGGACAAAAGTTAAGGAGGGGACTTATTTCTGAAATATTTCTCCTCTAGCAATGGGCAAAAACATGGATGAGCAACCCAGATGAAGGAAAATTACATGCTCCACCAAAGCATGAGAACCCGCACACAGAGGAGATTGTCCACATTCAGACATACCCCTTCCTGCTCCGTGGCTCCTCCAGCATGGCCACGGCTTGGACCAGGGCTGTAGGAACTCMTTTATAGAGCTATCTTGTAAATCACCATCTTAAATATCACTGTCCCCTGAGRAACATCAGATACAATCTGAAGGAATGTAAGCCTACCTACAATGTTTTTTACTATATTTTTGCAAGGTAGCTTTCCCACTTCCCATCCTCTCGTGTCTTTGATCATTTGCTCTTGTTCTTGATATCAAAATAAAAATATTTTTGTTTGGGAATTTTATCTGTTTATGTACCAAAATTTCTTTTTGGTCAAAACATCTTTTTTGCACTTGCTTTATACTGAAAGGCAGAGACTATTGTGACTGAAACAAGGAGAGTCAAGTCAAGGCTAGATAAATTGTTGCTAGACTTCATTAGATTGAAGGTACTATTCTGAGTTTGAAAACTATTACTTCAAGGTATTTCAGATTTTACGTCCTCTCACCTAACTTGAGAGAGATTTCCAGGGGCAGTTTGTCACTTAAAAAATAAGAATTTAGTACAGGAAGAACAGCTGTGGGAGAAGAAGACAGACTTGGATAATGCATCAATGGAATATAGATTAAATATAGTTAACAAGGCCAAACAGTGAATTTTTATTCAACTGATGCAGAGTGAAATGTATTGTCCTGAAATGCCCAGCTACAGCCCTCATGGATTTTTTCCAGCAGTTTCTTCCAACTGCTCTCTGGAGCTCAGAAAAAAATTCTGTGTGCTGAACTGTTTGGAAACACTCCCTTGAAAAATCCTAACTAACATTTGAAAATCCAGTAAATTAAAATCAGCATATTTCATCTTTCACCTGAAATTCTTGATATCTACTGAGCATTTGAAAACTAATATAAGGTATGGTTTCTTGGTAGTTCAGACCAGAGTTATATCTGATCTTCAATCAAAAGTTGCATTTTTTATACCTGGCACCCTCTTTGCACATTTGGTATTGCTATGACTAAATAGGCTGRAATTATCTATTTTGCAGGAAGTTTAGAAAAAACCCAAAAATTTCCGTGAAAAGACTCTTCAGTTTCTGGTCAGCACTAATAGTATGAAGTCTATCACCAATTATCATAAAGCTTGTCTGCCTGGTTTTCTCCTGGCTCATTTTTAGATTTGACCTCATCTCCATTTTCTGCAAACCCAGGTCAGTAGTCAGATGTCTGATACCACTCTGGTGTTGTATCTCTTTGCTTACAGCTTTACTTCCCTTAGAAGGAGCCTGTGCACATCTAAAGCATTTTGAGGTGCCAATAATCACCTTTGCATTTGTCTTCACAACCCTGTGGAGATAAATGCACACACACAAAACACTATCTCAACGAGCCTGAGCTAGTGGGGACTGAGCACAGCCACTATGCAAATATCTCAGCAGAGACCATAGAGGTTTGGCAACCTATTCAGCCAGCAGAAGAGGCCAAGACCCTGCTTGAGGAGTAAAATCCTTACATTCAGTAAAAAGCCTTAAAATGTAATTTTTTAAACCTCAAAATTATCTTGCTCAGCTCTGTTAATTTTAGTAGTTATTGGTGGACTGAGTTCAGAGGTAGCTATACCAAAGCTCCACAAGAAAAAAAAACACTCACATGAAATTCAGAGACAACTAATGTCAAGAAATCTTACAGTAATGTTTGTCCCATGAAGATATGTGACAAGACTCTCCAGTCAAAAAGACAAAATTTGCGTAATGAAAAACATCCAAGCCCTTTGGAAGTCCATCTATTGCTTCTGCATCTCCTAACCTTTACAAAATAAAAAGGAAGTTATACATAGTTTACTTTTATACAGGTTTTGTGATTCTGCTAGCAATTAACAATATCTCTTTTCAGAGAAAATCTTATCTGGATTTTGATGTATTAATTACTGTGTAGAGCAACTTGCTAAGATTCAGTCTGATGACTCAGCACTCTGAAAAAAGAGCTGTTTGGGGAGTAATGCCTATGAAAGGTATTCTTACCATCTATTTTTCATATGCCTTCTTTGCTTTCTGGCAGGCAAAGACATTGGCCAAAACAAACCTTGTAGGCTTGACAATGAAAGTGTCTCCAGATTCAACCAGCTCTTTATAATGGAGCTTGTGCAAAATTTGGTGTTCAAAAGTACAGGTTTTTTTCTCCAACTGCTTGGTCTGTGTCCAAGAGGCATTTGGCAGGGGAACAACATTAGGACCTGCAACTACATGTTCCCTCATGCAGTGTTTATACAGACCATCAGTCTTGGCTAGAAATGAACGTCTTCAGTATAAGAACACATTCCTTGAGTCTGTGCCTTTTCATTAACAAAACCACAGCATCTTCACAAGTACTGTGCCTTTGAGTGAGATTCCTCTCTYCTGACTCTGGATAGTGACTGAAGATATTTGCGCCTGAGAACACTGAATTGTCTTAAGCTTCATTTACAGTCAACAGAGAAATCATCTAGCGTGTGATTCATCTGGCTTATTTGAGATTTCACAAAATGATGAATTGCACTTAGATGAACATCCTTCTTTCTATTGACTGCAAAGTGAGCCTGGAATGTTTACCTGAGGTGTTATTACCCAGTGCTACGCCTGTATCATGAAAAGAGGGAAAGCGATGTCTTGTTGGAATAATGCCTTATAATATAAAGGTCAGTACTGGTACTTCAGGTCTCATAACTAATATTTCTGACTGAGATCCTCACATAGAGAGCTTRGTATTTCTGCTGCCTCCTTTTAACTTGTTTATTGGGTCACTTGTAAGAGCTTATCCCTTGCAATCCCTCTTTTTCTGACTACTGTTGGCCCAATTGTCCAAAACTGTAGGATCTGATTCATGACCTTTCTTGACCTCTCATTAGGATTAGAGCTGGGCTCCAGCTTATCAGCAACAGCCTGAAACAATTTTAATCAGTGTTGACCCCCCCCAGCCAAGCAAGCAACCCTATTAAAATTAATGAGATGGCAATTCTGTGAGAACAGGCAAGACTGACTGATGGGGAAGCTACCTGATGGCAGCAGAGTCTCTTGGCAAATCAGACACACTCAGATGTCTTGTCAACTTTGCACTCACTTTATTTTCCCACATGAGCCACCAGAAATAGACACTTCTGCTTCATTCCACCTAGCACTCACTTCCTCAGGGTGAACAACTGCCTGGAGCAGTCCAGTCCTATTGCTCTCAAAGGACCATATAGGAATTATGCAGCTATGCCACAGCCATGTAACTCTGACAATCTGAAAGAACAATTTGTAGCACAGTGAGACACAGAGAAAATGCTACAATAGGAGGTGGAATTTTCCTCATTCAGCAACAACAACAAAAATCAACAACATTTTTAAGCTGTGTATTTTCAAAAGCAGAATGTTGATTGTTTATGCCTGTTGAAAGTTCACATTAAAAGCAGTATATCTGGTACTGAAGAGTGTTTGTAAAAATCCTGAGGTAGCAGTGGTGTCTCTGGAGAGCTGCATTTGAACACTATGTTCTTCTACTTCTCATTTGGTCAAGGTTGTTTTTCTTCAAAGCACATAACAGCGAGGGATTTCTTTTCTCTTGAGAAGTAAGAAAATGAAAACTCATAGAAATTCAATCAGATAAAGAAGAAAAATAAGAGTGAAAATTGTTCAGATTCCCAGAGAGGCTTCTCTGACAGTTTCTTGAAAAAATAATTTGGAAGTATTTATTTTTCCATGAAAAGGGAAGCTCTGTCATCACATAGATGTGTTTTCTAACCATTTGGAAATGTTAGGGAAGGGTCTACAGACCCTGTGCATATACAGCCCAGATTTACTTGCTCTGTCATGTCTTCAATGGCTCGGTATTCCATCTCATGGGGTATCCCACCTAACGAAAGAGGTCATTTTCAAAGAAGTATCTGAAATATTCAAGTTCATTAACTGTTGGAGTGAGGTGGGTTAACTCCACTAAAACTAGCAGAAAATGCCTCACATGTTACTCCTGTCTAATTCTGAGCCTTTATTATCTGAAACCCCAGCACATACTGGATGTTGGAAGTTCATGTTTCTTGGCTGATGATAGGTGCCAGTGATTGGAGAATTCCTCTGGTTAGCATCAGGGACAAAGCTGGTGATCTCTGGTTTTCTTCAGCCCTAATCCTTTAGCTGGTCAGGAAAGCTATTTCAGAGAGCATTAGAGAAGAACACAAGGAAGGAGGACAGAGGCTTCTGCGCTCTCCAGCTTTCACATCCTGGGGGAACCATCAGGTAGGCTGCAGGGGACCCTTGAAAGGGTGACAGTCACAGCATTATTTTCAGAGCTTTCATGCAGGGGACTGACTCCATGGCAAACTAATGGAGAGCTGGAGAAGTAGCTCAGAGCAAAAACATTTTATGTTTCTTATCAAACACTTCAAGGTTATCAGAAAGAGTCTCACACATTTGTGCTATGGRGCTCCATTAAGTGAGATTCCTTCTCTAACAACCCCCACTGCCCAGAAGTTTTTCTCAACAGTTTTTTGTCTGACATTCTAGGTAATTGCACATGACCTAAAAATGGAGAGTGGTGGGGKKTTTTTTTTAAGTTTTTTTTTGTTTGTTTTTAWAATTTTAAATTCAGTGAACGATAGGGTTTGCCTTAAGTTTTTGAGATTCAGCATCTTGCAGGGGCTGACATTAATATTTAAATTCTCTGTGGTTTGGGTTACCTTTATATTTTGTGCAAATGCAGCATAAAAAGTGTGCAGGAGGAGGCAAAAATGCATCAATGGGTTTGTTTTCAATTTTTAAATAAGCTGGASCATATTTAGACATCAGTACTTTCTGCAATTGTCTTAAAAAGAAACTTTCTTAAATATTGTAGTAGGTTTTATATTATTTCTGCAAACTATAAAGAAAAATACCCAAGAACTCTGATGGATGCCATGACCCTGTSAGCTCCCTTACAGCCATTACACAGGCAGTTCCACCACCAGAGAAAAAGTATTCTTCAGTATTCCAGACTGAATATTTAGGAAGGTTCCACAGAGTGTCACATTAAAAATACTGCAGCTCCATTTGTTTATGATCCATGGAGTGAGCTGGAGCAACCAAACTCAACCTTGATGACAGAAAGAACAGGATGGTAGAAGCCACTCCTGAACACAACAGCCTGGRAAATCCCTTAGGAGCAGGCAATAAACAAGCAGAGTTGGGTTTCTGCARTCAGGAAAGATAACAGGACAGCTACAGATAAACATGGGGGACCCAGGCAACCCTGCAGAGCATCTAATAATAGTTTGCTTCCTGTACCTGGAGACAACAGAACTGTATTCTAGAGGGATAAAGCATGGAAGGGATGGAGGCAAAGGGTCATTAAAGGCAGTTTGCTCTATGTTTTATATAATCTCCTTCTTCCTTATGTCTTCCAAATCTGGGGTATTGAATTTGCTTCCTTGAGACAATCTGATACAATCTCCCTATTATCTATATACTCWCCCTTTCAAAATTAAATCAACTAAAAGAAAGGAACTGATGCCCTGATTACTGGGGATGGGAAAGAGGAGGCCTCTGCTGTATAATTGGTCTTGGCTTTSTATCGGACCTTTTTCCAGCCATCACAAGACTGAGGTATTGACATGGCCTAGAAGCATGAATTCTCTGCTGCTGGAGACTGAGCAAAGTTGTTTTGTGAAGGAAAGCGTGCAAACAGCACTGGTGACTGCTGTCATTAAGTTGAGCATGGATGTGGAGAGCTTGTTGCACTGTGACTGGGACAAGGGACTGTGAGTGGCTGCCAAGTCACATGGCAGCWACAGATTCCTCCTATGTCCCTTTTTTACCCATTCAGTAAAGCCATCACTCAGGTGTAAGTAAGAAACACTGCTGTGAAAAGTCAAAAGAGAAAGCAGGATGCTAAGAGCAGAGAGCATACYGAATGTACTTGTCTATTAAAGCTAGACCTGAGCCAGAAAAGTCAGTGAGACATTTCATGCCCAGTTATGTTTCTTCAGAAAAACCCTGCAACATGTCTTTTAACCTACAGGACTCACGGCACAGCTGACATTGGGAAAAGATATATGTATTTTTGACAAGGCATGCTCAAAGAGCTGTGAGAGCTGTGGGGTGCTTGTGACAAGCTCCTTCCTGACAGCACCAAAAATTTTAGCACTGCAGCTCCTAGATAGTTGCTTTGACAGAGAGAAGCAGAGTCTCATGGTCTCTCAGCATCTGTTGCACTGCCACTACAGCAGATTGCAGTGGTAATAAGAATCAAAGTTKGACATCTTAGAATACAGTAAAAGAAAGCACAGGATGGTTTAAAATCTTAACATCAATTTGCTGCTTGGTTCTGAACCAGTATGTGGGTGGATGCAGTCACGAGGGAAGGAGAGCATGCTAATCAATGCTCTGCTGCTAGTAACTGTTAATAAAGGAAAACCAGAATATTGGTGTTGATTTTTGTGATTAACTCTTACCCTCTTCTTGAAATCACCAATGTCCTGGAGATTTAATGTTCCTGAAACCTGGGATAATTCACTCTGATCTTTTACAGTAAGATTAGGAGTGGAGGGAATGCATAAAAAGAGTCAGCGTTGATCTGTAATGTCACGTAGTCTTACTGCCTTTCAGTGTCTTTGGAATTAAAAGCAGACTGCTTGGGTTTTTTGTTTCATTTTGGTTTTGTTTGTTTTTCTCCTTTTTTTTTTCAGTTTTAAGTGCACTAAGTTAAATCATAGTGCATTGGTTTGGCACAGCCTGGTTTTGGGTAGCAGGGGGGCCACAAAGATGGCTCCTATGGGAAGCTGCTGGAAGCTTCCACCATGTCTGGCAGAGCCAGCGGCTGATGGCTCTGAGGATGGACATGCTCCTGGCCAAAACTGGCCCAATGAGAGGGCCTGGTAATGCCTCTGTGATCACATATTTAAGAAGAAAATCACAACAAAGTCAAAAGGTTTTGGCTTCTAGTCAGAGAAGAGGAGGTGAGAGCATGTGAGGGAAACAACATGGAGACACCAAGGTCAGTGGAGAAGGAGGCRGAGGAGGTRCTCCAGGTGGCAGAGCTGAGATTCCTCTGCAGGCTGTGGTGAAGCAGCTGTGCCCCTGCAGCCCCTGGGGATCCATGGGGGATGCAGAGATCCACCCATAGCCTGTGGGGATCCATGGGGGATGCAGAGATCCACCCCCAGCCTGTGGGGATCCATGGGGGATGCGGAGATCCACCCATAGCCCATGGGGATCCACAGGGGATGCAGAGATCCACCCACAGCCTGTGGGGATCCATGGGGGATGCAGAAATCCACCCCCAGCCTGTGGGCATCCATGGGGAATGCAGAGATCCACCCAGAGCCTGTGGGGATCCATGGGGAATGCAGAGATCCACCCACAGCCCGTGGGGATCCATGGGGGATGCAGAGATCCATACCCAGAGCCTGTGGGGATCCATGGGGAATGCAGAGATCCACCCATAGCCCCTGGGGATCCATGGGGGATGCAGAGATCCACCCCAGCCCATGGTGGGGTGCCCAGGCTGGAGTGGGTGGGTGCCTGGAGGAGGCTGTGATCCAGTTGGAGATCCAGGGGAGAGGGGTCCTGGTTCCAGCTGGAGCCGCCTGTCCTTGGAGGGCTGCACCCCGTGGGAAGAGAAGCCCACGTCAAAGCAGTTTTGGGAGGACTGTGTGCCCGTGAGAGGGAGCCACGTTGCAGCAGGTGCGGTTTGGCTGCTGCTCATCAGAGTGGACCCACACCAGAGAGGTTYATGGAGAGCTGTCTCCAGTGGGAGGGACCCCACAGCCTCCCAGGGGAAGGATTCCTCTCCCTGAACAGTGGAAGAAAATCTCGGTGATGAACAGGCCAAAACCCCAAGCCCTGTCTCCCTGAGCTGTTGGTGTGAGGGAAGGAGGGGATGGGGGGAAAAAGTATTTTTAAGGGCTTATTTTACTTCTCATATCCTCCTCTGATTCTGTTTGTAATAAATTCACTTTGCAACTAAAGTTGAGCCTGTTTTGCCGTTGAAATATTTCTCCTGGTYCTTATCTCACTCATGAAGCCTTTGCTATCTTTTTTTTCCTTCTCTCCCTCTTTGCTGCCCAGCTGTGGTGTGGGGAGTGTGTGAGCAAGTGACTCTCTTGGGCCTGGTGTTGGTCCACTGTCAAACCACGACACATAGCATCATAGCATATATCTCACTGAATTTTACTTCTGCTTTAGGGTGTTTATGATTCTGGTGGCAATGCAGTTATTTGTATCGCAGTCTCAGCTCCGAACAGAATTTAAATTTTTTAGTTTGACTCAATCTAGAAATTTGACATTAGTTATCCATAAAGAGGTCTTCAGCAGACAAGAGAAACACACTCAGTATTACAATTTCTCTGCCTTCTAAATGGTGACCTAATTGTAAAAGGAAAAGGAGATGCCCACTCTGAGCTGAGACTTTGTGTTCCCTCTTCACCTGAGACTGGCATCTATTCCCTTGGCCCAAGATAGTTTTCTACAGAAGCCCTGATGTAAAATCAGATTCCAGAAGCTTCTTTTTCATATTATTGAACCCTTTATTTGTTTTTGTTTCTTTAGAATTTAGCTTCTTTAAGGTATTTGTTCTTTCTCTGATTTTGTCACCTACTGTCATTCAGCACAGAAAACATTTTCTCCATGAAACAGTAAGGAGAGGTATTTTTGTCTTCTTCCTTTCCCAACATACCCTAAAATCTGAAAGCTGCCATAAGTTCTGGCTTCATGTCCTGACATGACAGCCTGGAAAGTCCCAAAGCTGGAAAGGTTTGAGAAGTCAGTGATCCTGAGGATCACTCTTTACTGTCAGGCAGGTAATTGCATTAGAAAAGGAAAGAGTGCTTGTAAAGACTCTGAGCTTATTTCTGAGCTTATTATCTGGGTAGAGGAGCTCCATGGAAGGCTTTTTTTTTTTCCTTTGTTTGGATGGAGGGAGATGTAGAGAGACTTCTGCCCAGCAGTTCCTTTCCTGTGATGGCCAATTTTATGTGACTTGTGTATGTGATCATGACAGAGACACCTTCAGCCAGCCAGCATGGTGGGACAGCTTCCCAGGGAACTGTGGGAGTGCTTCGTGCCTACACTCACATTGTATTCAAAACTCTTAATCAAAGAAGAATTTATCTTGATTAAAAACAAGTGGTTTGGAATCACAGGCAGTAACAAACAATTTAAACTCTTGTTTGAGGCCCAGAGATAGAACAAAGAAAGAAAATACAGTGAAAAAATTTATATAGTCATGTATTCTTTATTATTTAGCCTTTTGATTTTAAAAAAGACATTGCTTTCTTAAAGTAAAAGGATTTTAGCACATGAAGACAGGATTTACCCTGAGTGTACAGAACCTTTTTTGAAAGATTTAGGTGCATATTGCTAAAGGCTAAGAAGCATGAGATTTAAAAACAAGTTGAACAGGAGGAATGCATCAAAGTTTTTGCAGTCTCCTTAAGTTTTCTACATCAAGTCATTAGTTAAATTCACTTTTTTACTTTTGAAACCAAAGTTCCATATAGTTTGCGACAATTTAACTCTCTTCAAGAAAAATTCATTGCCATATGCAGCACAATGCAGAGACAGAGAAATATATTTTTAATGTCAATGAACTCTCATTTTGTAAAGATTTGATCTTCAAAGTGATCTGCTTTAAAATAATGGGTCTTCATTAGCAATGACTGGCGATCACACAATATATTTTATATATTTATAGAGCTGTACAGCATGTTGCATAAGTGACCATATAACTATGGGATTGGTAGGGATTATAGTCCCTAGTTTGTTAGGTGAGGCAACTAAATCATAGAGATGGTAAGTGACTCATTCATTATGATATACTACACAAAAATAAAGTTTGCCAAAAGATTTTATAATGTTCCAAATGTGAAGAATCAGTTATGTTAAAGGAAAGTAACATTTTAGTTATCCTAAAAAACAGTTAAGAAACTGGTCCCACTGCCCATGAAAAGAATTATACAGTGTACATAAATTATTAAATCAACATGTAAACACCAAAAAAAAACCAACGGTGTGGACAGTAGAACAGTAAGAATGGAAGAACTGATTCATGTGGCATAAAATACTCAATGATACAAAATCCTACCTAGGACTTCTATAGAAAAAGGTAATGAGATCCACGCGAGAAACTCAATCCATGAAACAGCCTCTGTCAAATAGGTGCCTTTGGTCTGAATATGTTTTTTGAGTAAAGTTTTGCAAGAAGTCACAAAAAACCTCCTGAGCTCACAATGTTAATAACTATCTGTTTTGAGAATAATTTCATAGCCATAATTAAAACAGTAGATGCAATAATTTCTAGGAAAGCACGTTCTTTGAAATAACATTGTACATATGAATATCTAAAATGATAAAATAGAAAAATTATCAAACTATCAGTACATTCAATAAATTAATGTTAAAAGGGTAACAAAAACAGTTGGCACTAAGGAATATAGGCAATTTATAAGCACAAGAAAAAGTACAAACTCAATGTCCCCAACATATTAATGTTTTCCAGATGTTGACACTATGTCTTCGATGACTAGACAAATGTTAATTCCAACACAAGTGGCCAACCAATGMAAGAATACAGAAGCCATCCTATTAAACCCAGCCAAACCATAGATGCAGTGCTGACAAGAACATATTTGCTCAGGGAGAATAAAAAAGCCTCAGAGGAAGAGGCAGGAGTTATGTCTCCCTTGTGGTAGGCAYTGTATACCCTTGTAATAAAGAAGACTGTCTGCAACTCAGCAGTCTTATGTTTCATGCAGCTTGGCTGTGCACAGTGAATAATAGGTTACTTCAGCCTTGTGAGGTTCCAATTTTGTACAGTTCTTGGAGATTTTAGAAAAAAATCACTGTCCATTTAGCTGCTCATCTTAAGAGTTCCGAAGAAGCAAAAGAAAAACAATGTAATTTAATTATTAAGTTTTGAAAACACTTCATATGGATATCTTCTCAAACAGGAATACCTACCTGTAAAGATACAAAAATCACTGCAATGCACAGAGTCAACATATATGACAAGGGCTATAGTCCAGTTTTATCACATCTCCATTTTGCCAAGATCAAAAATCTTAAGAGCAAACCAGTTATTTACTTCACACAGTACTTAATAAGAAATGTGAAACTTATTGCCACAGGATATTGTAGAAACTGGAGTCAAATATGACCAGAAAGACAATGAATAAGTCAATAAAAGAAAAGATAATTTGTAACCGTGAACCCAGGGTAGGTCAAGATGGAAAGAGGGTGTATAATGAATGGTTCAGGCCACTTGTGAGAAGATGGTTTTAGATGTCTGCTTTATGCATGGTTCAGAGTATGCTGAAGTGTGCATTCCTGTTTAACCACTGGAGAGGCTTAAGCGACTTCTGAAGATTGTTCAAGTGCCTGAAAGTAAACGGTGCAAACCCACTGGGATAGGTTTCATCAGCGCAGAGSATCAATGTTTTTAATGTTCTGTGCCCATGTAGCCAAATGGAGAAGCAACAATTGAAAGGTCTTGATAAGAAAATCCTTTAAATTCCTTGTTTCACCCTCCATGTACCTCACTCTCTAACAAGAAAGAGATACGAAAGTAGCCTTGGCCCTTTATCACAAAGTGCATATGCTAGTGTACATATGAATATCTAAATTCTGCAGCCCATTAAAGAGCTTGTAAAAGTCAAACTCTTTAAAAATTGTGTTCATAATATAAAAGTCTACATTCAGACTGACATTTTTGCATACAAAGACAATTTCAAATGTAGCTGCATATCACTCCTTTGTTAAGACATGAAACCTTTCTATCCATAGTAGGAAAATGCATTTGTAACAATTTGCTTTTTGTTATAACCACTGATTTAGGTAATGCCTAATATTGCCATGTGTTTCAGTTTAAAATATTCTTGCTTTCCTTTTTTGTTTTTAACAAAATATTAAGCATTTTTTATTCTCTCTGTGATTGGTCAGAGTTTACAACTAGGTTTGAAGAACGTTCCCACTTTTTTGGAGAAACACCTGCTTTTTAATTTAAAGAGCTCAAACTGTAGTCCAAGTTAATCAGCATATAGATTTGGACATCCAGATGTAGGGCATGTTAAATCACTGTGGTTTTTAAGTATACAGGAAATCCTTTTGCAGATGTTCAGTGCATGTGGTACTTTTGATGTTCAGTTTAGTTTTCTTTCTTCTCTTTCCCTCTCCCCCAAACTTTCTCCTGTGCTTTTTGCTTGTATTGTTATATGCCACTTGGATGGAAATGCCAGGGACTTTTGAAGACCATTTGGATACATAGGTGCACGATTCTGCATCAGATGACAAAGTTTATCCAAAATTTGTGCACAGAAGCAGTAGCAGCTTCTTTCTTCTTTTCAGCATCCTTGTAGAGTAGCAGAACCCAACAGCACCTAAAATGATTGCATGCCTACATTCAGCAGCTGAGTGCTGCTGTAAGTGTTGGTAAATGTACATACATCTACCTCTGAGCTGGGTGTCTAACTCCATGTTATAGTCCATGGTCAGGACTCGGCAGGACTCTTTCCATTCTAAAGCTGGAATCTAAAATGTGGAGAGTCATGCCCACAGGATCCGTTTCTCTCCCTTGACTATGAAAGGTGTAAACTCCAAAATCTAGGTATCATGATTTACACCTCAATCTGCACATAAACTGCAGATTCTGTGGTATATTCTGTGAAGCTGCTAGCCAACTCAAGTTTTACTTGGTATGAACACATAAAAAATGGTCCTGCATTACCTCGTTTTTATCTAAAATTTTGTATGATTAATTTTGGTACTTTAATTCCTTTACTTGCCCTTAATTATGGGAAATAAAATGTTTTCCCCTTTTTTATTCACATCTTCATTTGGGTAAATGCATTTTTCAGAAGAGAGGAAGTAACCAATCCTAATTGTAAATTATATAAATATTCAGTGTTATTTAACTACTCAGACTTTCACAATTGGTATTAAATTAATGATAGTTTCTCACTACTGAATTTTTCTGTATATTAATATGTTTATATGACATGATGCAAATAGGATGCTACATGGTCTTTACTGGGGAGTATTTTCTGCAGTTCCTAGGGTACAAGTACCTTTACAAACACTGTAGTCTGCAAATGTTTCACAGACTGAATTTTTGTGAGATCACAGAGTAACAGATTATATAAAAGAAGCTCTAATGTACTGCAGCCTTCAGTGCTGCTATATGAAATATGACACACACTTCTTGTACTGTATATGAAACATATGCCTGTTCCACCTAAGAATCCAGAGCACAATGCTTTGGGGATATACACCTGTTGCTAGTCTATTTAAAGTATGACTCAGGTGAGACTGTGACATGCTGCTATCCCCATTTTAGTGAACAGGCAGACAGCACAGCACAGGTTGGCAAAGTGAAGTCCCAAGGCCAGAGGTGAAATTGAAGCTAATATGGGCACTGGAAAATTTATAGACTACCCAAACTTGCATCATACATAATCTGAAATTTACTTAATCTTTATATTCTTCTAAATCTCATTATAACATTGCAATAATCTTAATCTTTGTTACTGGTATTACATGCAAGATAAGGCTTACTACTTAAATTTAATGGTCATCACAATGTATTCATAAAGGAGTAATGTAGAACTACCCATTTTTAAAAAAAAACTTTGCTTTGTATTATGGGGTTTAATATAAGAGGATATTGAAGTCTATTAATAATGCTGTAAAAATAATCAATCGGTTTGTATTAATCTGGACAGATTTGGTCAGGAAATCAGCAATGTTGCAGTGGATTCCCTTTAGGAGTGAAAGGACAAAAAGCTCGGCTGGTTTGAGGGTGGTTGCTCAGTTTACCAGAAGCACTGGCTGAAATAGCAGAGGATCAGATTCAGTAACACAGCAGGCCTTCCCTCCTGCGAGAGACTGCAAGTTAAGGGCTCAAACAATTAGCCATTTGCAAAAGAGGCAGAGTGCTCTGCTGATGATGTTCAGGGTAACAGACCAGGCAGAGGGCATGAGCACCAGAGGAGACAAATTAACCTTTAGCTACAAGTTGGGTTTTAAACCAGATAAAGGAAGAGGCTGACAAGAAGCAGATCCTGTGAGGTGTGATAGTGCTTTTGATCATGCCAAGGTCCCCCTTACACAAGTGGCTCAGGTGTAAAACTGCTCCTTCACCCAGGAGAGATATTAGGACATTCACACATAGGACTGGAGGTATTCACCACTTCTCATGGGCATAACTTGCTCAGCTACCTTGGTGTGAGAGGCAGCTGTCATGTCTTAGAAGGTCTCATAAACCTTCAAAGACTCCTAAAGCACCCTCAGACTCATTTCTGGGGCCTCCCACCAGAGGACTGAGTATGATCCACACACAGTGTTGTACCCCCCAGGGCAGGTACTTGGGCACTTCCACATAAATCTAAGAGTATATTAACCCAGTGAACCTGGAGTTTTGTGGGTGTCCCCCACTCCAATAGATCAAGAGACCAAACAACACTTTGATCAACAGACATCTAAACTGCAACAATCAAGCCTTGTTGCTGGATCCATGGGAGATTATATATTTCTACTCTTATTCTTTTTTTTCCTTCTTTTTCTCTTTCTTCTCCTATCTTCTCCTCAAAATACATTGTAAGGCAGACTAAAAAATTCCAATTTTCCAGTCAATGCATTGTTATGTGTGGATAAGTTGGCTAAGTTTAAGTTTGCTAAATTTAGTGAAGTAACTTATTTTATTTAGATACTGTTGTAAAATTGCCTAAGTATCTTGTTCTACCTTAATGTTCTTAAGTTTGTAAATTGAAGTTTGTTATTGAACCTCCCGAGAATTTTGCTTGTCCCATGCATCATCCAGAGTGAATCAAACAAATAACCCCCTAAACCTTCCTCTAAATCTGCAGAGCAGACCCAGGCATACCAACTTGTTTGAACCTCCACATTTCCTGCCATTTGATGACTTTCCTTTTTAAATTCCTTAAAGGAGACCTCTTGCATTTTCCTTTCTAGCTTTTTATTTTTGTTTAAAGAGGGAAAATATTATATTTAAAGGTTGAAGGTGGGCTTCACTGAACTATCTTTTCTTGATTTCTTGCCTTACTTTCTTTGGCATCCTTTTTCTAAGGCAGTATTTGTCTATTTCTCATTAACTCTCTCAATTTCATCAAACAGCTTCTTCCTTTAATTTTCTGCATTACTCATTCTTTCAAAGCATTATATATCTGGAGGAGATGAAATATAATGCAGCTTCAGTGAAGCACTACAGATTTGAGGAGGAGTTTGCAAAATTAGGAGAGTCACATTCATAAAGAAAATCCAAGACAAGACATTTTTATTAAAACCAAGCCTCTGGGATATTATTTTTTTTTTTTTTAATCCAGGAGAGAGAAGGATTTCTGGTAAAAATCAGAAGTCAAAGGCTATGACTATTTAATTTTTTGTAAGGTCAAAAATAAACAAAGTCTCCCAGAGACAAATTCAAAACATTTGGGCCTTATCCATTAGTGTAGCTTCTCAGCCTCATGTGTTATGGAGTCAAGCAGACATTCCAGAGCAGGAGCTCCTGTGAATCCACATAGTCCTGTTCTTGCTGAGAGGACAGAAATAGAGGATGGAGGATCCGAGTGAGTCTATTTGAATGAGACTCAGTTTGAATGAGTCTGTTCCAGATTCTGTTTCTCATTTACTATTATTTACTATTGAAGTGGTGCAAACTGGAAGAAAACTCCTTAATGCAGTGTGATAGACGTTGGAAGGCCCTTTTTAGATCATTCTCCTTAATCAAGGAACAGCAGAACTTTTTCTAATGTAAGGTAAAGGCAAGAAGCCAACTGCAATAAAAACAGGGTCCAAGCCAAGTCTGAAAAGAATCAGCTGAAGCATTGTGCACCACTCAATTCTTGGATACTGCCCTTCTCAAGCATATGAGTTGTGCTGATTCTCTGATCACAGCAGAGATCTGACCTATGATGATGCAGAATTTCCCCACAAAATGTCTGATTATAAGACCTAATGGAACAAACAGCTGAGCAAAATCTGTTGCTCATGACACRTATTCAAGAAAAGTGAAAATAGGGCCCTTCATGTATCTGGGAGCAATTCAAAGGAAAATAACAAGAAACCTATGTGCTAGACTTAAGATACAAAAATTGAAAGTTGCTGTAAGAGAATGGAAACAAAAATCCTTAAATATGGCAGATTTCACTTGTTTTTGTTGTTGTTTTTTGTTTGGTTTGGTTTGGTAGGGGGTTTTTGTTTGGTCGGGTTTTTTTTTTTAGGAAAAGTGACTAAGTTGTTTTAAAAGGGGATATTCTAAACAATATTTAAAATACATCATGCATAAAAAGTAATCACATACATGTTTAGAAATCCAACCCAACAGGCCCTGTTCAGGCAAAAGCCCATCCACCAGTAGAGTGGTTCTTGCCTGAATAAAGCATGTTGGACTGACCCTTCCTGACTGACATACAGCAGGAGGAATATCAAGATTAGGGCATCAAAAAAGGAATAGCATTAGCAACATGCATGCCTGTGGGTAAATGTTTAAACTTTATTTTAGATGTTGTAGGGCCTTTTGCTTAGGCCTGCTTCTCCAGAATTTTCCCCATGGCATGTGTGTCATGCCTCCTGTTCCTTTATGGCTTTGATTCATGCCATGGCATGTCTCAATTGACATGAGGCTGAGGGCTGAGGTTAGCAATGATTTTTTTTCTATAGGTCAAACATAATYACCTCAATTCACAAGTCTCAATCCCAGGCTGAATTCAGCCTCCATACTGTCCAGTACATCACTGGAAAAGAGCCACGGGGACATCACCTGTGTATAGTTCTAACAAAATAAATCAAGCAAAGGAGCAGAAACATAACTTGGCAGAAAAGAAAGATAAGAAGTCATCTGGGCAAATTGCACTAACCTGCAAAAAAAAAAGAGGCAATGAGAGGACAGTTAGACAAAAGCATGAAGCAGAAAGAGCATTTTGTTGATATTTTTTCCTAAACCACATATGAGAGTGCATAGACTGCTGGAGTCACACGCTTCTGCTCTTGAAAGAAAAGCAGTGGATGGAAGCTCAGCAAGAGTCAGAGGAAACCTGACCCTCTTGCCATCAGGCAGGAGGAGGGGAGTGGAAACAGGGGTCCCTGCAGGAGGATCCTTTTCCAGCCTCCCTCCATTTCCCAGGTACCCTTATGGAGTCTCTATGAGGCTCTGGAGCTCGAGGGTCAGGAAGGTCTACCTGGGAAGGTTGCCCAGAGCGTCAGTCAAACACAGGGCTTACAAAAATGTTAAGAAAGAAGGGTAGACGTAGGAGAAACCCTTCTGAGGGGAACTGAGAGTTGTCTATGCCAACCAGACCCACTGCACAGGGAATGCTGCCGCCTCCCTGGAGCTCAGGTAAGAGATACTTTTTATCAGTCCCTGGACTGATTTGGTTCTCTGATTATTACCCACTTCTGGTTGTCCAGGTCAGCAGTGATGAGGTTGAGGAGAGAAGTTTTAGGACAATTAGAAAGGACTCCATGGTACTGGGATGACTGGTTGGAGGGACAGGAGCACAGATAATGTTTTCCTCAAACACTTCAGTAGGAGAGAAGAATGCTGAAATTAAGAGGAGAACCCATCTGATCAATAGGTGGCTTAAAGGCTGGTGTCATGGGTGGAATTTTGGCTTTTTCAGTTAAGGGTTGGTTTACATGGCACCAGGCCTGCTGGAGGCAGATGGTGTTTCCCTGTCTAACAGGAAAAAAAGGAATCTAACCCATGAGTTGTCAGCACTGATTGAGAGGGCTTTAAACTATGTWTGAAGGAGAAAGGGGATAAGACCAGGAGATGAGCCTAGGGGTGACATGCTAGTGCTGGGAGTGAAACCAATAGCCCAGCTGAAGTGCATGCACAGCCATGCATGCAGTATGGGAATCAAACAGGAGGAGCTGGAGACCATTGTGCAGTGGGARAGGTAGGAAGTAGTCACCATCACGGAAATGTGGCGGATGACTTGCATGACTGGAGTGCTGCAATGGRTGGGTATAAGCTCTCCAGAGGGGACRGGCAAGAARGGAGAGGCAGTGGGTTGGCTCTGTATGCTTGGGAGCGTTTGGACTGTATAGAACTCCAGGATGGTGGTGACAGGCTTGAGTTCCTGTGAGTAAGAATTGGGGAAAGGATAACAAGGTGCACAAAGGATAACAAGGTGGGGGTCTGTCAGAAAGTCCCAATCAGGATGAGGAGGCAGATAAAAATTTTATAAACATGCCRTATCACAGTTGCTAGTCACTGTTGTGGGAGACTTTAACTTGCTGGAGATTTTATCTGCTAGAAACTCAGGAGGAAGGAGGCAGTCTAGGAGATTCCTGGAGTGTGTGGAAGATAACTTCCTTACCCAGCTCGTAAGCAAGTCTACCAGGACTGGTGTCCTACTAGACTTGCTGTTTGCAACCAGAGAAGCACTAGTGGGAGACYTGGTGGTTGGAGGCCATCATGGGCATAGGGACCATAAGATCATAGAGTTTTCAATTCTTGGTGAAGTGAGGAAGGGGCTTGGACATCTGGAGGACTGTGACCTACTCAGACCCTAGTTCAGACTCCCTTGGGAAACAGCTGTTTAAAACAAAGGGGTTCAGGAAGGCTAGACATAATTTAAGACGGGAATTTTATAGGTGCAGGAACAGGTAGGTCATCCCTGTGTACTGAAAGGTGAGCTGGCAGGTTAGGACTGGCCTGGCTGAACAGGGAACTTTCACTGGAACTTAGGGGAAAAAGAGAGAGTTTATGACACTTTGGARACAGGGCAGGCAATTGAGGAAGAATACAAGGATGTTGTTAAGTCATATAGAGRGAAAATTAGAAAGGTGAAAGCTTAGCTAGAACTCAGTCTGGCCACTGCTGTGAAAGATAATAAAAACTGTTTTTATAAATCCATTAACAACAAAGAGAGGGCAAAGGCAAATCTCCCTCCTTTATTGGTACACAGGGAAATGCAACCCAGGATGAAGAAAAGACAGAGGTAAAGAAGACAGACTTCCTGCCTTCTTTATCTCAGTCTTTGACAGGAAGACAGCTTATCCTCAGGGCTGGTAGACAGGGACGGGGAGCAGAATAGACCCCTGCAATCCAGAAGGATATAGTTAATGACCTACTCAGCCACTTAGACACTCAGAAATCTATGGGGCCAGATGGGATCCTCCTGAGGGTATTGAAGGAGCTGGCAGAACAACCCACCAAGTCAGTCCCCCTCATTTATTGTCAGTCCTGGCTCACTGCGGAGGTCCCAGATGACTGGAGGTTGGCCAATGTGACAACCATCCTTCTCATCCAAGAAGAGCCAGAAGGAGGATGTGAGTAATTTCAGGCGTCTCAGCCTGATCTTGATGTGAGGAGGATTATGGAGCAGCTCATCATGGGCTCCATCACATAGGACATACAGGACAAGCAGGGGATCAGGCCCAGCCAGCAGAGGTTTGGGAAAGGCAGGTCCTTTAGGAAAGGCTTGAACAACCTAATCTCCTTTTATGTGATCTACCTAGTGGATGAAGAGAAGGCTGTGGATGTTATTTACCTGGACTTAAAGCCTTCAATACTGTCTCAGCACATTCTCCTTGAGAAATCTGCAGCCCATGGGCAGGTGCATTCTCTGCTGGGTTAAAAACCAGGCCAAGAGCAGTTGAAGAGGTTCAATAAAGCCAAAGTGATGGGTCCTGCACTTCAGTCACAATAGCTMCATTTATAGCTACAGGCTTGGGGAAGACTGGCTGGGAAGTTGCCYAGCAGAAAAGGACCTGGGGGTGCTGGTTGGCAGGCAGCTGAACATGAGCCCTAAGTGYGCTCAAGAAGGCTGATGGCATCCTGGCCAGTACCAAAAATAGTGCAGTCACCAGGACTATGGCCGTGATTGTCCACCTGTACTCAGAACTGGTGAGGCCCAAATTTGAGTCCTGTRTCCAGTTCTGGGTCTCTCCCTACAAGAAAGACATCGAGGTGCTGGAGAGTGTCCAGAGKAGGACAGTGGAGCCAGTGAAGGTTTAGACACAAGTCCTATGAGGAGCAGCTGAGGGAGCTGGGGTTGTTTAGCCTGCAGAAAAGGAGGCTCAGGGGTGACCTTATCACTCTACAACCACACAAAAGGAGGTTAGATCAAGATGGGGGTTGGCCTCTTCTCTTAGGCAGCTACAGACAGGACAAGGAGAAACAGCTCAAGCTGTGCCAAGGGAGGTTTAGATTAGATACTAGGAAAAATTTCTTCACTGGAACTGTGGTTAATCATTGGAACTGCCCAGAGATGTGGTGGAGTTGGCATCCCTGGAAGTGCTCAAGAAATGACTGGATGTGACACTTAGTGCTATGATTTAGTTGGCATTAGTGTTTGGTCAAAGGTTGAGCTTGATGATCTTTGAGGCCTTTTCCAACGGTAATGATTCTATTCTATGATTCTATCATTTTACAAGGAAAACCTTCTGTGAAAGTATAAAATAGAARAATTGAAGACAAGGAAACTTTCTCTAATATTTTCAATGTTTGGTATATCATATCTGCTATTTGGTTGTGTAGACAAGTCTGAAGACCAGGTGGCACTCATGATAAAATTTCACATAGCACTAGGTCCMTAGTTATTCATAAAAGGTCACAGAAATAAAGGTAGGTTGACTGAAGGAAAGTAACAGAGACATTCCTGTAAGGAAGTGTGCAGGACAGATGCATGAATATTATTAGAAAAATTCATGGTCTGTCCCCATGGTGAAATGAGCAGCAGGTGCAAGGTTGCTGCAAGGGAAATTAAACAGGCAGTTTGAAAGGGCAGATAGATACCATAGCCCTGGGACACATTCATTATAACAGAGGAGATGTGAATGTTCCCTTACTACATGCAATTACACTCTGCTGATTTGAAAACAACTGATTTTATTGTGAAAAATAAAGTCATAAGTGGCCAGAGAGCCAAAAGAGCTCTCTTGAAAATTTCTGAGTACCATTTTTTTTATTAAATTGGAGCACCAGACAAGTTTGGAGGAATTAAACCAGGGCTTCAGGAAAGGCATTATTCTCAGCTTGTGGGAGAGGAGCAGTGGAGAGTTCTGGTTCAACAAAAATTCCCAAAAGCCAGAGGAAATTTYTTTTTCTTAGAATAGAAAGCAGTTATTGGAAAGGACTAGGAAGATGCGAATAACACTGGTACCTCTGCAGAATGAATACTTCAGTATAAGTGTTTCTTAAATGTTTCCAACACATTAATCCTATAAGGTGGTAAATGAAATCCTATTTTAATGAAGGCCAAATACTGCTCCCCAAGAGATAAACTGAGAATAAATTCACTGATCTCAGTGGAGCTAGTGTGGATTATACAATCATGTCATGAAATGAAAGTTCAGTTTGGCTCTTTCTCAGCTAAGGGAAATGTCAACTTTATAAATGAAACCAGCCACATAGCAACACCCTGGTTTCCCTTATCCTGCACAGACTCTGCTTTTAATTTCCATTTGTATTAAGGAAGTTTTATTTGGGTCATTAGGAATTTTTGTTTCAGCACATCTGCTTTTGACTATAGAAACCAGTGATATGGCTTCCAAACCTAGCAGTGAAGGAAGAAAAAGGAAGATYGAGGAGAACAGCTTTAAAATATTGTAAAATGTGTTAGTTATTACTAATTACTTTAATCCATATATTAACTGGCTGAAAATACAAGATGAGTTGCAAGATTTTATAAATACATCAAAGACTTCTGGTTACATCAAAAGGCATTCACATTCTTTATCTATTATGCTTAGGGCTTAAGGTTTCCTATTCAAACCAGTTGTCATTTTTTCCTTTGAAGAGCAGATGSTCTAAAAGAGCATTGATACTTCAAAAGAATGTACCTTGTACATCAAGTAACACTCAGTAAAAATTTTGTCTTATGTTCCTCTCTCAGTATCTTGCAGAAGAGAAACATGGAACTTGCTAATACTTTTTGTCAAAAACTCCATCACCACTATGTTAAATAGAAAATGTCTCATATTTTGCTCCCCTTCAGTCCATCCTATACTTGTCTGAGAAACAGGAAAGGTCTGTATTCACACTAAGCTGGACAGAGGAGCAAGACTTYATTACCCTTACACTAGTTTGTGTTGCTAAGCCTCACACTATAGATGTGGGGAACTTCACTGATGTAAAGTCATACTGCACTTTTGGTTCTGGAATGATTGGTACATTGGAGAAGGTCTGAATCACCTGAAGCTGAAATCATACCAGTGTTCTGAGAAATTTCCCACAAGATTTCGGTGAACTTTGAATCATTCCCCCAAATGTCTTATAAGTCAAGTAAAACAGAGAATTACATCTTAGAAATGTTACGAGATAAGAGTAAATGTTATGCTTTTCTTCATCAGAGAATACTAAAATGGCCATAGAGTCTGGAATATAGAATTGCCAGGGAACACAACTAATGAGTGGGAGACAATAAACATGTAGAGAAAGTTATATGATTGTAAGTGCAGAGCAAACCAAACCAAAACCTACCAAAAGGGCAATCCTTCTGAAGAAAGATTGCTACAAAGATGGTGGACCTAAGTCCTCTTAATTTAAGATAAAATAGAGGACAATGCCCACAGAGTGGGAGTTTGGTTTGGATGTTAGAAAACCCTGGCAGGCAGGATGTATGAAAAATGTAGTAGGGCAGTACAGTGCTGGAACAGGTGCATGGAGACACTGTAGTAAATCCCTCTCCAGAGGGATGTGACAATGCMAGCTCTAATTACTGACAGTGGCCCAGCTATTTGAGCTAAGTGGCTCCAGGGGCTTCCTCCAAACAGTGTTTCTACAATTGCTTTGGTGACTGAAGGGCAGCATCTGCTTAGAGTTGCCATGTGTTTTCTTGGAATGAATCTTGCTTACAGTATGGCAATACTTTGTTCACATTGAACGTGAAAAGGGCAGGTCGGGTGTACTGGGGTGTGTTTGTAATCAATACAAATCTGCCACTTTATTGGCATTTTGTTCCAAATTTGTGTAGTAGAAAGCTTGCAGTCAGCATCTCCCAGCGTCCTTGACACCTATGGAGAGATTTCAAGAGGATTTTCAATTCCAGGAATTACACTTTTAAGTACAGATGGGAGCTGGTTTTCTAAGTGTTAGCAGTTTCTCTAGCCACCCATAACAGTGAATTTCTTACCTACTGTACTGATTATTCCTGAGAAAWTGCTAATCCTAAGAGGGAAATGGTCATTAAAAGAAAGCATAGGTATTTCATATTTGTTATCAGCTTTTATATATTCCACTCCAACTTCTTATTAGAGAAACTAGCTACCAGYTTCAACCCTCTGCAAAAGAGTCACCACATTTTTTGCAGCTCTAGCCTAGAGCAGTCTGACTGATATTCAAAATGTATTCAAAATGTACAAGATATCCRGTAATTAAAAAAAAAAAAAWTTACAGACAGGATTACTGTGAACACCTAGTGTAACCTAAATTGTTCACTGAGTTAATTTCTTCTCTAAAATGATGCATACATTTCAGAAGAGCATGCAGTCCTTATTTTAAAACTGTCGCTGCTGTAGAAACTCACATTATTCTAAAAACTGTCCCAGAGTTCAACTATTCTGGTSAACTCACCTCAATTTTGTACTGTATTTATAATTTGACTTTATTTTCTTTCATCTTGCTTTCAGTGTATTTAGTTATATCAATGGTTGTCTCTGTGTAAACAATGTCTAAACATTGCTGCTTAGGTTGGTTTTCAAAGAATTCATAAGAGCACATGTTAACAATATGATATTGTGTCTTATGTGCTTGAAATTATACAAATGCTTTAAACACTGAATAGGAAAGACAGTTCAGGTTTCTCTTCCCTCTATTATTGCAATTAAATGAAGATCAAACAAACTCGACTGAGAAATGAAATCCATGACAAAAAGCACAGTACACGTACAAAAAGTCATTCCCATGAGTTTAAAATGACAGTAACAGTGGCTGGCTCATTGTTAATTTATATCAAAGGCAATATTTATATCAAAGGCATCTAGTGCAATTCAGTCAATGGGAGATCAGAGTTTTGTCTGAACTATTTAATTCTACAAGTTTAGAAAGGGAGGATCCCGGAGGTACTTTGCTTCTGAGTGATGAGCAGAGGTTTAACCTTGTGACTCACAGCAGGTTTAAAGCAGACTGTGTCCCCAGATCCCCACCTCTCACATTCCCACTCCCACTTGTTAAGAATAGYGTGTGTAAAAAGCAAGAAAACAAATGCACAAATGACTTGGTTTATGTTCCCACTTATGTATGAAAAGAGCTATGGTTTGTCTTTATAAATGTATTAACCAAGGAAATCCCATGGTGGAGAAAAGTGTTATTTGGGTTAAAGAACTTAGATAACCTGGCTGTAAAGAAGCTTACAGTGATAATTAGAATACTTCTAGACATTATTACAGTGAAGATCCGTAATAACTTTCTACTTGGAGGCATTAAGGCAAAAAAATCTAATTAGCTGAAAAATAGAGCTTGATCAATTATAAACCTATGGGGTTATATGATGTGGCTGCCAGCAATGACAGGGGACTGAACTCATTGAAGTGTCTCTGATGCTTTGATTCTTACTGGAATATTTCAACCCTTCTCAGTTCTCCTGCCTGTGAGAGAGGTTGTACCTTGTGTACTCATGGTATTGGAAGAAAACAAGACAGACAGTTTCACAAGATGTGTCAGTTCATTGCATCAAGTTCCTCTCTGATTCAAGTCCTCCAAAGCAGTACCTCTCTCATTCTCTTTTCACAGCAAAGTCTGCTCTTCTCCAAGACTGGTGTGAGTCTCTAGAACTGTGTTCAATAGGTTGGTGTAAATCTGTAGGTACATTTCTACTCTGCCTCACCTCTTCTGCTGTTACAATGATCCTCTTGGGTCCCCTCCAACTCAGAATATTCTGTGATTCTRTGATTCTGAAATAATGACATTGYTCAAGATTTGCATAGATTTCTTTGAGTGACRATTTCCCCCACATTTTCCTGATGGARAGTGAAGTTCCCTTTCCTCTATTCCACTCCCATGGGTACATACATTCCATTTTGGCATGTTCAGAGTATGACATCCCATCACCTGTACTTCTTACCTCAGACAACAAGGCCAGCTGCCTGTCTGTACCTTCACTGGCTCAGGYGTCCTCCTGCAACAGAGCTCCTCCGAACCTCAAGGATCCCAAGGATCCCTGTGACCATGTGCTTTCCTGATATTGTCCTCCATAGGGCTTATCAAACATGTTAAAGGTGACACCAAAGACAGCTCTCCTGCTGAGTCTTTGCTTCCAGAGGCAGACACAGCAGACAGGGCATTGACATTTTGTAGGTACTTTGGAACATCTCAGAGAAGATAAGGCTTTCCAACATGACAAAACTTTTGGCAAAGGACATGGACACAAAATATCCTGTGCCTCTTCTAAGTTCACACATGTGAAAACGATAACCTGCGGCTTATTTAGTAGTTTATATTTACTCTCTCGCTTCTACCTTATTATATGGAGTCACGCCCATAAATTTTCATGAAACAAGCCCATGCTATAAAGGAGTGGTTGAAAAAAGTTTTATCCCTCATAATTTCTTTAATTTCAGGACACTGCGACTAAGAAATTTTGAAATAGGACAGAATAGAAATTTTGTCTTATTATATCTTAATGTATTTTAAATTGGGATGCATAAAATTACCCTGGAAAATGCTTTGGGCATGGTATCATTCAAATCTGCTTTAAACAGGATCAGATAACTAGGTAGGAAAACATTACCTGCATTCTGTAAAGCCTTGTCTGTAATCACYTATCATATTTTACCTTGTGAAATAATGAGGTAGATCACCACAATAGTAGACTAGATGCATAAAATAAAGCAACAATTTCTCTTTAGAGGTTTGTGCCTTATTCTACTGCTAACTGCTTGGGGTTTTTCTGTTAGCCAACTCTAGTTTCCTTCTCTGAGATTGTAGAATCCATTCATTTGAAGGGGACATAAGCCACCCTAGAGTCATGAAGTTGAAGAGGTTACAGAATTTAATCAGCTTGTTTGCATTATTTATCTTTTTAATTTTTAACAGCCTACATTTTCTCTGTCGTTCTCCCAGGGCCTTATGGCAGTAAAGCTTTTCCAGATAAAGCTGCCAAGCCTGAGTTTTCAAAAGTTCTCTCTTCACAGCTTAGGATAAATTCCACTATGGTCTTACTGCGGAGATTCCAGATTAAAAGAGGAACCATTTCAAGCTGTAAAATCTATAATGGTAAAAGGGCTGAGCTTGCTGTGGAGTTTGGATATGTCTTTGGTTTTTTGGTTGGTCTGCATGGGAACATATCCCAGACCATCCTCCTGGTGCTTAGATCTCCACTGTTACGGAGGTCCCTGCCTCCCAAGAAGGCTCTCCAGAGAGTCCACACACCTTTCTTACCTCTCCTGCCTCAGCCCTCCTGGACAGGCAGTGACTGGGGCTGCCATGCAAGATTTGCCCTGGCATCAAGGGGCCCAGGAGATTCTGTTATTTTCTTTCCTYCATAGCTAGCATTACCAGCTGCCAYGGCAGAGAAGATTTTGGGAGGACAGGCACAAGAGAGAACACACAAGTGCGACACGCAGGGAGCTCATGGGAAAGAATAAAGAGCCCCTTTTTGGCTCCTAAAGTATAACAAGAAACTAAGCAAAACAAACCAAGAAAGTGTTAGAGAAAGACAGAAGAATTGTACTCCAAAAGTAGAATTGCAGTGTCTGATGCAGAGATTTGGGACCTCGCGGTGTGCAGCCCATGCCTGGGCTAACGTCAAAACCACGGCTGTTTGTGGAGTAACGACCATCTGAGGAGCAGCCTGCTAGTGCTGCAAGCTGTAAAAGCTGCAGATGTCAGGAGTGCCTTGAAGGGAAATAGCCTTAAGAATGAAGTGTTTGGAGAAATCTTGTTGAGACATACCACACTGAAGATAAATCAATGCAATCTTTCCTGGAAAGCCTGGCTGACAAATTTCCCTATCGCATAGTTTGTGGGGATAGCATAAAATGTTTCCTGCCTTACTGATGCAAGCATTCCGGGTAATTTCAGTAAGACCCAGACTAAATCTTGGAATGAAAAAAATAGGATTGAGCCAGGAGTTTCCTGGTGCTTATGAAAATCCCCCAGGAGTCAGAAGGAAAATTATAGCTGTATTAAGGTAGTCTAGAATGTGAGAGATAATGCTTGATATGGACTTTTCAGGGGAATTTCAAAATTGATTCAAGAGGTTTCTGATTAGATTCACTTGCTGCAGAGTGCAACTGCTACAGTGATTTTGGTTGGATAGGTTTTCCTCCATATTAAGAAAACAGCTTTCTAAAAGACAAAAAYGACACATGAATTAATATGGCATACAGTAATTGAAAAATGATGTGTCTCAGTCTCCCATACATGAAGCTGATATGGCTAGACTTATTTACAAACTGTTTTAGGTCTTCAGCAGAGGTGATACAGTTGCTTRTCACAGATAATAAATACATAGACTGAGAAGGAGTTTAGGTTCAGCTGCAAAACTACTGAACTTCTCACGACAGCATGGTTCTTCTGGAAAGATTCTGTGTCTTCCAAYCAGTGGTAAACCAAAGCAATCCTTAAGCAAAGGGGCCAGCTGCCATTTATTCCATTTAGGGAATGTGACTATCCATACATATTGGAAGTATTTTTTTAATGCTGAAAGTGTAATTCTTTCAGGACAAAACCACTGTTCACAAAAAGTTATCTGTTTTGAGGCAACCTGGTGCCTCTGAAATGCAAGTTGCCAGAAGTTGCTGGCAGTGAGCTGGATGTGGATGAGAGCTGAGGGGAATTCCAGGAGGAGCTGGGCTCCAAAGAGGCAGCATGGAAAGAGAGCATCTGGTGGTGGGAGCTGTGACCCCAGTCACTGTGAGCCACACATAGGGACACACTCCCCAGCACTTGCAGTCACATCCTTTCAAAGGAGATCAGCAATTCCTGTTATGAACCTCCTTTAGGGCTTCAGTAAATGMTGAGAATTTTCTTTTCATCCTGTTGAATAAACAGCAGAAACAGAAAATGTCTGAGGACCCCTTGGGCTTTCTGTTAGCTTGTTGGCTTGTTGGCTATCTAAGCACAGACACAGGATTATACAGCTGCGGGTATGGAGTCCTTGCTTGCATCAGTTTTATTTTATYGGTTACTTGTAAAGTTGTGTCATGCTGGTTGCTCAGCTGAAGCCACACAGTAAGAATTAAAATAGAAAAGAAAAGATGCAGCATTCAGGACWCAGTGTCCAGAGGTAATTATTTTGGTCCAGTCAAATCATTACATTTTTCCTAAGAAATAAGGAGGAAAAAAGACAATGCTTTTCCCCATGGTACCTTTCTGTGCTTCTGCTGCAACAATTAAYATATCACATCTGCTGTGCATCCTAACAGGGGAGGGTAGTCAGGATCCTTATCCAACTCATCCCAGAGCAAGAGGCCTGAGATGTTTCTTTCTATAACTCTACAAGCAAAGTCTTTATTATGGCTGAGGAATGTGACTGGTACTAATATCCTAGACCTTTTCTTTGTATCTACAATCAGTTAATATAGATTAGTTTTCTAGTTTTACCACTCCAACAGCCATAATAGTCTTTGGTTTTTTTTGTAGAATTCCTAACCTAAAGACCAGTGATTAGTGTGTACCCCACTGGCATTTGTCTATACATCTAAGGCACCATCAGGCCAGGAAATAAGAGCGTAATCCAAAATTAATCAATGAAATAAAAAAAAGGTCTGAAACTACTGTAAGTTTTTTTAGTAGTTTGAATTTTGAAGATGAGAGTTTGAATTTTTAGGCTTTCAAGTTACTAACTTTGACTTTTGGGGAAAAAAAAAAGAATCTAACCCTCCAAATAGTTTCAAGCCTAGTGGAAAAAGAAGTTTTTGGCTCACAGCTTCTAAAAGGATAATTCAGCCTAATCCAATCTTCAGGAGTAACTAAAATTGTGATGCCAAATTTCTGTTTCTAGCGCAAATTGTTTTGTTATGCCAAAAATGTGTCCTGAAGAATTAAACTGCCTGAGGTTAAAATGTTTTCCCTGATTTACAATGTTTGGTTAAAAATGTATTTAGGCCAATGACAAGGAAAGCAGGGTGTAATTTAACTTGAAAAGAAGTTACTATAATGCTGAAAACCTCTCTGAGAAACTTCGGATATATAAAAGATAAAGGGAAATGCTGACAAACCAGAACTATCACAATGCCAGAGAGTAAAATGGTCTTAAATAATGTGCATATTTTGTGAGGTACTCTTTTTATAATTGACAGTGGAAACGTGTATACTTTGCAAATTCTAATCATGGCAAGTGCTGCAAGATCAGCAAAGGTTTATATATAACTTCATCTGCATAAAGCAACTGCAGTGAGCTACATCCCATCTAAAATTAATAAATTTACAGATCAAGCCCAGTATTCAAACACCTGTATTTAAGTGCCTACCCTTCTCTCTGTATCTGAGTGAGGTGTTACATTGTGTTAAACCCAGTATCTAGAATTAATTTTCATCAGCTGAATAGCTCTTGAGGTCCAGGGAAGGGGAAAGTTCAGCTGCCTGAAGAGACCTTTTGAGATGGTAAATATTTCCTCTACTTASATATTTTCAATTATTCTACACAGCTTGAGCTGCTGCTGCAGAATATCATGGGCTCAATCTGCCAGTCCCCAATGGTGACAGCCTTGGGTGCCATGGGCCATCTCGCTTGGCACTGACAGCCTGACTCTGGGTAACTGAGTCTCACCCTTTGCTTACTGGGGTTAGTAGGGGCTCAATTCACTTGTATGAACAAAGGTGGGCTTAAAATAGGCTATTTCAGAGAGAATCAGGAGAATCTGCTCAGGTGCCACAAATATGGGTCAGRCCTCAGGGGACAGCTGTGCTGTGCTGGCCAGGAAGCAGCAGAAAGGCAAAATGTCTTACCCAGGTCATTTTAAAAGGCACTGGGTGCTAAGCTGGGGCAGCTGAATGGAGCTGTCAATTTTCATTAACTCTAACAGGAACACAAGRATCTGGAACTGAATTCCTGTCTGTGTCTTGTGTTTAAGCTGGTTATCTAAACTCCCTCCATGACCAGCAAAGAGAGGTGTTTCCATTTCTCTCCTTTGCCTTAGATGTTTATTTCAATGCGGAACAAATCTTTCTGCAGAAAATCCTCACCCACTCTGTGTTGATTAAATGGGGGACCTATATGAAAGGCTGCAGGAAAACAAGAAAGGGGAGATGASAAAAAATGCCAACTATATTGTGTATTTTTTTTCAGAATATCTTTTTATTAGTTCAGAGAAGGTCTATTGAGTTCTCTGGAAAATCTTTTAAGTTTTAACGAAAACAATTGTAGGTCCAAAGATACTTCAGGTCAATTAACTCAAAAGAGGTTTTGTGCAATAATACACCAGTCYATTCTGCTTTTATAGCCCACCTGCTTTAAGTGAAATACTTGCTGGGCCTGTATTTGCAATACAGTGAATTTCTGGGCAGTTGCTACAGGACCATATTTCAGTACCTGAATAGTTTTATCTTTTATGTTCTTATAGGGATACYTAGAGATTAAATTGACCAGTTCTGTTCCTCTACAGTCATTCACTGTCATTATCAGAAAATGCAGGGATATGTAAACTCTCCTGCATGAGCAGGTCAGTTCAGAAYTGAACCTCTGGTTATTGCTGCTGCCAAGCTATAGTAACCTTTTTTAAAGTAAGATTGGTTCTTCCCTTAAAAAAATTTTCAGGACAGAATCTGTGTTCCACCTTCTGAAAACTGGAGGTTGATAAGAGGTTGGTGTTGGTAGTTGTTTTTTGGATTTTTTTAACTGAGAAACCCAGATAATTTTGTGACTGCTTCTGGACCACACTTTGATTACAAGTCTTTGTAAGAGGTAAGAACCATAGCAGAAAATTGAAGGAGTTGTCTTTGTTTAATGGTTTTTTTTTAACACAGAAAAAAATCCAAAAGAAAAAGCCGCTTGCTGTGGAAAATACCATCTCTGCCTCTCTCTCTAAAACAATCTAAAAACTGTTATTCCAGCTCTCTGGTATTTGAGTAGCTGGACAGTTTAGGCAGAATATTGTCTTTTAGCTAAAACATACAGTTTCTAGGTGCCAGATAGCTAATAAAAGAGATTGACTAATACTGCTGTACTAAATTAAATTAAATTGCTGTGTTAACTAATTTTCCTCTGTACTCCAGATTAGATTGCTATGGATTTTCCCATAAAAATACTGAATGTCACCTTTATTTTAGTACTGGTCCAGACTCATCCTGACCAAGCTGTGAAGAATTTTGCTGTCAGGAAAACCTCACACTATTTGATTAAATGTGTTCACAAGACACGGTACTTCAAGTGATTTCTAAGCATGCTATGGTCATACTAGGTAAGAGGCACACATAGTTTAGGTTTACAAACATTTTAAATGCTATTTATCAGAAAGGCATATGATATTATTTCACAGGGTAAGGGCTTTCAGTAGGTTTTAATAAGTTCAAGTGCTACAATTTACTGTGAAATTGAAATTGTTTCATGCCAAGGGCATAATCAGTGAAAATAATATTGGGATTTGATAAAATATGAGTTTGAGGGAGTAAGTTGTACAGGGAGTTCGCAGTAGGGCCTGGCTAAAAATGAGCATCTTAGCTTTACCTTTTAGGAAAAGGAGAATACTTAATTTTGATTCAGAGCAGATTCATGTTTCAGCTAAAACTTCAGGCTTCCTTTTGATCTATTTGAATATGACAAAGGACTTCACTGGGTAAGACAGCAGCTGAAAATAAACCCTCCATTATTATTTACTTTCCCACAGTGATCACCCAGTAACCAGAGAAAGTGCCTTTGCAGGCTGCACCGCGGGCCAGGAGGACAGGGCAGCCCATCCCTGGCTGATGTGAGAAACAACTGCTCACTTGGAAAATTTAAAAAGCTTTATTAAACCTTAACAAAAATACAACAAAGGACTACATAAGGGAAAAGCTGCAGTGCTGGGAACTGCCCCTCATGCACACCACAAGGCCATTTTGTTTTCAACATGGATGCTCAGTCTTTTATACCCCTGGGGTTATAGCCACCCCCTGGCCCCTCCCAAAGTCTGTCAGTCAGCCCTTCTCGGCCATTTATCAGTGGGGACTGCTTGCTTGTAACCTGATTGGAGCTCAGGTGCTGCCATGCCTCACCCCCTATGCACCAAGCTTTTCCATTCCCAGCTGCCGCATGCAAGGGACAGCTGTGCAACCTTCTTTGTACCTGTGCTAGACAGCCCCGGCTGTCTGATGGCAGCAATACAGGGGGAAAAAGGGAACTGTGGGGAGAACAGAGCACATCTAAACTRCAATAACATAACTATACAGCACTAAAGCTTTTCTTAATAGTCACACAATAGTTATYTTTTAATTGCRAGAGCCAATCATCTCATTGTCCAGCTACAACACTGGGRCCTTCTCAGGGGAGGATCCATGGCGCGGAACGTGGGCCCTGGGCAGGAGCTGCTGAGGAGGTGCCTTTCAGGGCAGTTACAGAATTGCTCTTGGCAGCACATTTCTCAGGGACCAATAACAATTAATGCCCAATGTGRACAACACCAGGAGCTGTGCAGTTGTGCTCAGCTATATCCCCTTCCCTCCATGAGTTGAGCCCGTATTGGCTCAGTCCTGAAATCTCAGTTTGATGTTCTGATGTGAGAGCAGAAACTGAACTGAAYTGTGCAATAGCCACAGTGTGCCTGTGTGCCAGACTGCTGTGTGCTACCTCACCCTTTCCTCAAGACAGGGTGATTGCATTCTGCTCATAAAAATAGCCCCTAAATTTGTTTTAAACTCATACTTTTTAAAACATTGCCCTTATGTAATTCTTGACATATTGCAAAACACGTGTAACTGTGTTTGAGCCCCAAGCACTAATTTTTTTGTCCCTGAAGATTGGATTTCCAGCACTTGAAATACCCACCTCCATACCTGATATAGTTCAGTTTGAAATACCCACCTCCATACCTGATATAGTTCAGTTTATCACTCAGTTTTTCACTTACCAATGCATACAAATGAAGACCTAGGGAAACCTTTTCAGGATGCTGATGGGGAACTCTCTGGTTTGGCAGTGCTAGCAGGGTGCAAGGCCAGAGCAGAAAAGGAGGAAATCAGTCTTTCACCCTGGGAAAGCATTGCCTACTGATATAAGGAGCCATCTAATCTCAGCAGCCTTTTTAAACAGTTTACATGAAAAGAAAAAAACCCGAAACCCAACAAACAGAGGGAAGAAAGGAAGAAAGGGATTTCTGTTGCAAATTGACAGGAATGGTTGTATTGAGTTTCTGCTGATAAAATCTATCCACAGCAAAGAGTTACAAAGAACAAAAGAGGCTTTATGACTTTTTAGAGGGAGAGAAATGAGGACATAATGATGAGGCTGAATATGCAAGCAAACTTCTYCAAACTTACCTGAGTATTTGGGGATTTATAATTTATGTTTCTGCATAAACAACACATCTGCCTGGGGTTTTTTTTCAGTTWTTTTGGTGAGATTTTTTTCTGTATGTGACTCAGCTATTTATGGGTGTCCAAAAGAGAGATTGTGCTCTACAGTCAGAGATGACAGCAACTCACTAGGCTTTTAAATGTGAATTAAAAAATCTGGGTTACCATACCAGCAGTATGTTAGCAAGTGCAAGTTAGTTTAAGAGAGGCCATACAAAAACCACTTATATGTAATAACTCAAATGTTTGTCTTTCCTGCAATATCAGTACGCAAAACAGAAGGCATTTGAGAAATCCTTGAAATAAAGAATAATATATTTAATACCAATAGACTGCAGAGAAGAGAGAGAAACTTCTAAATGATCTTTTGGACATGAAATTAATATTCAATGGAAGATGGTAAAACCCTGAAGTTTAAAAAAATACAAATCTAAAATGTCTTCCATCTTTCTGGAACCATTCAGGTCAGCGATATCTTAAATTATGAATATTCATCCTTAGTGACATTTACTGGGTCACTAAAGCAGTGAATATGATTTGATAAACTGCATAAAGGATAACACACAAAATCTGAGAACTTAATTCTTGACTATTATTTCCTAAAGCAGTGAGAATGCCAAAGAAATATGAGGAGAAGATTTAAAGCATTCAAAAAGGGACATAATGACCYKGGATATGTAAATTAGATGTYCTGCCCTCAGGAACATGCAGGACCYATGACCCATGAAGTCTCTGGCAGCAATATTGGCTGCAGGTATTCTCATTGCTATCTTTTCTTGATTTCACCTGCACAGTTTCTTGAAATCCACTGGGGAGCCAATCATTCCAATATAGGTAATGGRAAGTTTTTAAGGTTTGGTTGTTTTTGTGGGGTTTTGTTTGTTYGTTYGTTKAAGTTCAGAACAGTTGCACAAAAGACTGAAGCTGAGCTGCCCCTACCAATTCACACTTTATATYATAAAATCTATTACCTTGTATCTAAWGGGTTGATAYAGCAMAGCTGGTGTCTTGTTGATGAGAGCAAAGACATTGAATGAAATAAATGCATTAAAACTGGTAAAAGATAACTACCCAGAATCATTGTAAAGGTTTGAATGCCATCTTGGTCTCTAACCTTCAGTCAACCACTTTACATCCTTAAATATGCAATGCCAGTGAGTGCTTCTTCATCCTTCACTGATAATAGTTCTGAGTTTTACCAGCCCCAAGGATTGCTGTGAGAACTTCAAAAGCTAATTTTATGCTTTCAAGAAAATTCCCAGCATATAAGAGTCTTCCTTGCCAACCAGATGTATTTTACTCATCAGAAATGTTTCTCTAGGCTGCTACCCTGCAAAACCAAACTGACCCATTGCATCTCAGAGCTTGGTGTTGCCCAGTTGTTTTTGGGGTTCTGGGCATGASAAAACTAGACTAATAACCTATTTAGAAATGCTCCTTTGGAAAACAAATTTCCTCAGGCGTAGTCAGCCATCTAAAAGCCTTATCTAACATGAAAAATTTGCAACATAAATAATTTTCATAATATTTGCAGTCATTASAAAGTAATTATGTTTAAAGAGAAGTACCTGGAGATAGATAAAACCCATGCCTATTGACTCTGGATTTTGGTAAGTTCTGTAAGGGTTTCCTACTGCTAAATTTCAACTAAAAAGCTGTTGGCTGTCAATGGGGATGCTTTTCTTCTAAATAGGATCATGCACAGACWCAAATTCCTTTTCATATATTTTGCTCCTAACTGAATGATCCATTGCTAAGGAACTCTTCCCAGCTGCTGCTTATGATTAACAAACTTTATCCAGGTGTCAGTTTTACCACATCTTGTAACTGCTGACTGCCCAATGGAGTCTTACTTCTCTTCTGTATGGAGATACTTTTGACTGTTTCTGGGTCAAGGTCAAGCAGAAGTCTTGCCTGTAAACATACCTATTTCCAGAAGATAAATACCATATCCTCCTAATGATATAGTACATCTGAGTGCTACTCAAGATTTTCAGAGAACTASTGGCTTTCTAGGCATAAATTCAGCACCAACTTGTCTGTATTATTTTTCAATAAAAAAATGGGAGTTTATATTCTTTCCAAGGCTCTGTATTTTTTCCATATCTATGTATTAAYGTTACCCTCAGTGTCTTTATTAAATGCCAYCKTTCCAATAGCCATTAATTCTGTACATGTCACAAATATCTTTTTGCAAGAAGTTTCAAATATAGTTTAGAGGTACTCTGCAATGTATAGAAAAATGCTTAATTTTGATGAATTAGTCATTATTTATTGCAATAATTAGCTCAGACAAGTGGAAGAGAGAAGATGCAAATGCAGAAATCATGATAAATAGGTGGTRTAGCATTCAAGAGGTACTAATTCAAACTCTGAAACAATGTAATTCAGATGTGAAATGAAGCAGAGCCAATGTATACTAAGGAGCAGATGGAATTGATGTATCTCAGAACAAATCATCATAGGAAACATTTGGAAATGATCAGGAAAAACAAACAAAGAGGTTGCCTTAAATCCTAGAGCTTGCTAATCACAAGCTATTGATTAAAAGAATCTGGAAAACAGAACTGTTGTGAACAAAAATGGTAGACAGTCCAGATCATCAATAAAAATAATAAACGGAATAAAGCTGTAGTACCTCTACACTCTGAAAATGCGTTTCTCTGAATAGCTTCTCTGGAGCATTTTTGATGCATTCACTGAGAAGATATTCAAGGTCTTCACTCTACATTTCAGATTATGTTCTGAAAGCCAAGCATCTCACATATATGTAACACCTTACATAACTTCCTGCTTTAGGTCTTCACTGATACTAGCCCTACCCCCTCTGTGGTTCTCAGACAGGGATTTTCTAATGATCCTGGAAAGTACACAAAACTTAATTTATTTTTTTTTTGCTTCAGTTGTATGTCACATTATTTTGAAATTCTCTGTGTTTTTAGGATGCCTAAATGAAAGATACTAAAGGAATATATTCAATAGAAGACATTTTATTTGAGCAAAGAAAGGTAGCTTTGAGTAACAACTATTTTAAGATTTATATATAATTTAAATAGTCAAGTCAAATAAAACAAACTCGGTCTCAGTTATTCCTTCATTTCTTTACCAATTTTATAGTTCCCACATGTGAAATTTGTCAGTCTTATGAGAATGGCCAAAATGGCCCTAAGTACCTTGGGTTTAACTAGAATTTAAATGCTCTAAAGTGCCTATTTTTGTAGAAATAAAATCTCTTCAGGGTTAGCTTATTATTTTTTTAATTTGATACTTTTTTATGTGTAGTATTTTGTTCCATATACTTCAGATTTCTTTTTCTAATTTAGATTTAGTAAAGTGGCAAGTATTAGTCTATAAAACTTTACTGTAGGAAAAAAAGTCTAAGGAAAATATTTTCAGCAGCAAAGAACTATGAAAAGTCTGAGATAGGTACCACAGTCTGGGCCAGACATTGTTGTCTTCATCACAAATTTGTTGTAATCGGAATGGAGACAATGACATTTTAGATCACATTGATATTCACATGACCAGAATTCATTTCAATTTACTTTCTAAATTTACTGTGATGCTCAAGGTTACTCATCTGCCAGTGATGTGTTGCTATACAATGGAAGCAGTAAAAATGCTGTGAAGAAAGCTCCCTTATTGTCCAGCAGTTTGTAACCAGGATCCTGTGCTGGTGTAGCCTCTGCAGCCCTGTGAGAACCAGGTTTATTAGCACTCAGCATTGAGACACACAATTCAGCCATGGCAGGAGAAATTAGTRGTTTTGCTTGCTCTCTCAATCAGATTGTTGTTCAACACCACCACCTGTCTGGAGCAATAGGGWAGCTGTTGGTAGTGAATGTGTAAAGTGAAGGGTGTCTGATAAACACAGCTCTTTCACAGAAGAATGAAATAGTGTATTTGGGTCTGTATTTTGTGTGCTTTTACTTCAGTGCCTTGCTTATCTTCTTAAAACCTTTTTTGGTCATAACAAGAAAGGGGACTGAGATTAGGAAATTTTACAGCTGCATTTTAAGAACTTTCTCAAAAAACAGCTTCCAGAAACTGTTCTAGGGGGACTTTGGAGACACATTTATTTCCAGATAGTTTGTGTTTGCTCCTGCTCTTATTGGGTATTCCCAACAAGGAATGAGCTTAGAAAAGAAGAAATACAAAACTAATTTATAGGAGTTCAGTAAAAGAGACTTGGATTTTTTGCCAAAGGAAACTGTTCTAGAAATTATTTGTAAGCATACTCTAAGTAGGGGAAATCCTCCTAGAATTCACTATAATGGATGTGTCCAACACTGAGGTGCTAGCTCTACCTTCATCGATGAGCTACACAGAAGATAAGGAAACAAATGGAGTTTTTTGTACTCTTTTGCTTCAAAATCTGTATTAATGGATTTATTCACTGTAACTGTTTCTCTTCTGTCTTGTTATGACATACATGAATAACATACATTATTTCATTTAAGATTTCTGGGAGGGAAGGGAAATGTTGTCCAAAATATAGAGAAGAAAATGCAATGATACTGGCCATACTGGTCTGCAAATTATTTAACCGAATGTGGTACAGGCGTTGAAATTCAGAGAAACCTTTTCTGTGGTTACTGTATTCACAGCCAGTATTGGAAGTTTTTCTCTGTTCTTTTATTTRTCTCCAGATTCCATCCAGTTATACTTTGAGAAATGCTAGAAAATTGGAGAATAACCCATTATTATTCCTTCTACTTTCAACTGTCAATCAAACTTCCCACACAATTCTCCATGATCTTCCTCCTGCTCCCATAGAAAGTATTTGGGTTGTTAAAATTTWTTTTTTTCCCTGCAACGTTGTTAAAACATGTATGATTCCATCCTTTCAGCTTGTAATGACYGTGATTCCAGTTGAAGGTCATTTTGAAGCATTTTTTTCCAAATGAAGATGCATAGTGCTATTTTCCCAAATTTGCATTGGAAAAAACAAGCTTATTCCAAACTAAATAAGACCATACTACAACAAAATGTTTTTTCCACCAGATTTTCTCTTCCATCCTTATCCATAAAGAATTTTTTTTCAAATAGGGAATCTTATCTTTGCTTCATTTGATTCACAGTTTTATAAGTATAAAGCTAAATATATAAAAGCAAAACATTTCTTAATGCAGTAAAGCAAAATACTTATTTTTAATGCATTTTATTTTTAATGCTTTTTTCCTTGATTCTCAATGTCAGAATTACTGCCTGCTCATTGAGCAGTGAAATGCATAAAAASTAAGACTTATGGCTGCCTGGTAGCAAGAAACTTCTCTCCTACTACTTCATGAGACAACGATTGCTTATTAAAAATGTCTATAATGGGAGGTATCTGCCTCTGAGGAGAAAGGAAGCTGGGGTGCTCTGGTGGCTCAAGCAGACCCTTTGTTCCCAGACTGATGGAGAAGTAGATGTATGTGGAGTGGAAAATCCCCAGCTCTGCAATTACCCCTGAGTTTATCTGGGAAAGCAAAGGTCTGCCTCAAGCCTCAGGTGAGGATRTGTGGCAGCAGCCCTGAGCACACAGCGGTGTCCACTCTCAGCAMGGAGGAGCTGATTTGCACCACAGCTTCCCGGGGGAATTTCTCACCCACAGCCCACCTTCTGCAGGGTAGCACTGCTGGGTGTCRCCACCCTCTGTCCACGGACTGGAGAGACAGAGGGTGACTCTTATGGAAGCTGCTGATGCCAAGGGACAGCAGGGAGTCCAGTGTGGCAGCCCTGAGGCGCTCAGAGCTGGCACAAAGGAAACCTTTGGAGAATAGACCAAGTGCTGGTTTTTGTCATGCATTTCTGGCACAGTTCCTCGGATACTATTCTGCAGCTTGCACAGGTAGRGGTTAGAGTCTGTGCCTGTGTAAGAGTGACGCTCTTAGAACATATCCAGACTTTGTTTTCTCTTATTCTTTGTTGGGAAGCTGCTCAGAGGCGAACAACACAAAGTTGAAAGCTGAGCTCTTTTCTTAGAGAGCTGAGCATGTGCAGACAAGCACAATATTGACTGTAAAGAACTCACTATGTCCATTACCATGAGAAAAATCTCCTTCCCATGTCTCTTTCAGGTCTCAGCAGTGCAACCAAAACCAAAGTCATGCAATACTAAAAAATTAACATACTATTTGCCTGATATTCACCATTATAGATCATTAAATACAGCATTGCACTCCGTCTCCGGACCTTAAAATCTTCAACGAATTTGTAGTTTGTTTATTTTTTTTCTCATTACAGACARAAGTCTATATCTCTGTTACTCTTTGGTTTGAAATGAAAAAAGCACAAGCTTRTCTTTGCCCAGATTAGGACCACATTTTAACCTGTCAGACCAACAGGYACCTATTAAAAAGTCAGCACAAGCAGAAAATGAAACATCTATGTCTCTTCTCAATAACCACCAAATAAAAACCTTAATATATTTTTTCTTAGCCTTTGATACAGCTTGATATCTTAGCCTTTGAGACAGCTGATACTGTCTCCTCATCTAAAGAGAATCTTTTTACTTGCCCCATCGCTGTCACTTGGGAGAGGAGCTGCCATGGGGCACAACAGCCTCTTCAAAGGACCACTGGACAGTGACTCTGCTGCTTCATTTAACAGCCTTCCTGAGAGCAAAAACTCTATTTCCACTGAGCACATGCTACCTACTGCTCTTGGCAGATTCTACATAAGGAGACATGCCACCAGTGTAAGGAGGGGTGCTCCAAGCAGAAGAGTATGCATATGTTGATATGACAAATTTTATTTTGAATAAAGGCAGACTCTAAACACAAAACCAAAAGCTTAGAGATGGATGGTTTTACTGATGCAATGATTAAGTACAGGAAAATTTATGAGATGTTATGACATGTTTTTTGTTGAACTAAAAAAATTGTGTGGTAGATAAGAAATTACTATCAGGAATAAAACCCAAGTTCCCAGCTGAAGGTACTGGGAGCCTTTACCATGAAACYGAAAGAAGGATAGAAACTGTCCTGGCCAATTAAAAGAGCCTCCTACTGCTTATGTTTAATGTTAAAAAATCATGATACATCCACAGGGAGACAGCTGTTAGATGCTCAGAGATACTATTACTGACCTCAGTAGGAAAGGTTAACATGTACCATGAACCTGAATATCATCAGTGTGCTTGTGATAATGAAAGCCRTATGGCAAAATCAATGCTTCAAGGAGGTTTAATTTTAATGAAAGATCTGAAAGGCTCAGGACAGAGCCCCGAGGCTCACTGACACTCAGAGAACTTACAGCTGAAAAAGGCTTGATCAGCACTGGAACTGAAAGGGTGGTTTTAGAGTAACCAAATCTCCTTCCAGCCCAYGGAGCTTCTCAGACAACAACTGCTGAAGTGATGCCAAAAGCAGCTGTTCAGCTGAACAAACCTGAGGAAAATCTGAGGAATGTCACTCAGGRTCCTTGTTCCTTACAACAACTGTCGGAAAAATACAACTGCACCTTGTTATATGGTAAACAAATGGTCAGTYTGAGGCAGCATATGCTAAAGGATGTGTGGAAGAAAAGACCATAAAATATAAGTGTAAATGAACTATGGGAGATACTAAAAGCTTGGTTCCAGTCATAATGGAAGCTAGGTATCAGGCTTGGAATTCTGGTGTGAATCCTGAATGACACACTGAACTAATAAAACTGAGAGTTTTCAGCATAGTTTTCTTCTCTAACAGTTGAAACTCTTAAATTAAGCCCATCGAGCATGAATAAACAATCTTTTCCCACCCTAACAATTAATTCCCTCCCTGCTGATCCCTTACCTGACCAAAGCACACATTACATTGTGTTACTGACAGACAGTAAATGTATGGACACAGTAGTTCTGGTTTGAACCCTGATGCAGACCCCCAGTAGGGACACGTTGGGTGTGTTTAGTTCTATGCAAAGGGTCACATAATTTAAGTCATGCACATTGTGTTGCATTCCTGAATATTCWGAAGGTCAATAAACTTTTTCTTCTGCTGAGGCCTGTTTCTACAACTGTGCTATTCAACTCTGCCACYAAGATTTTTTAAAGGCCCTGAGGTCAATAGAAAGCAAGGCTGAGCTACACAGTTTAAAAAGAGRTGTATAGGGTACAGTCATTTGCAGATAAGGAAATTACTAATTTTGACTGGACTTTAATTTCAGTTCACTGGAATCTCTCAGATATAATATTTTCTGTCAATGACTTTTAAAGATCATGACATGCTGTAAGAAATTTACTTCAGAAATACAATTTCAGTATTTCTGATAGGATACAAGAATCTCTGTAAATCTCAGAATCCCAAAATAGAAATAAAAAATAAGTAGAAATAAAAAATAGCACAAGKATCCTTGGATATACTGTTCACTAATTAACAACCATCATGTTTTGGAGACCATAACAGGCAGTTGCAAATTCTGTGTTAGACTTGCCATATATATTTTCCATGGATAAATTTAGTAGGTAAGATTTTTGTAAATTATTGGTGCTGTGCATCCGTTGTCTTTGCTTGCTAATTRAGGTTTTGGGGCTTATTTCCCTGAACAACTCAGAAAACACAGATGAGATATTTTTGTAATATTTGTAAATCAGTAAGGAATCTTTCAGAAAAAAAAGTCTTAGATAATAGCAATAAGAAAGTTCACAGTTTTAAGGTAACCCAATATTCCTAGAATGTTCTCAGGAATATTSCAGTGGTGACTGGGTTGGTAACACCTACTGTCTCATCATTGCACCATTTATAAACCATTAAAATACATAATAAGAAACAAGTTACAAGCAAACCTGCAGTTTGGCTTTCCTGGCTGCATGCCAGCCCAGTTYCTGCAGAGAAGGCGATGAGGGGTCCCCTTCTCTCCAGGATCCAGCAGACAGGGTGCTCTCATTAGATGTGCCAGCTGCTCAAACAGGCAACACCTGTGATTCCAGAGCCCTCAGCTGGCTGTAGGAGCYACATAGCCCCTACTCCAGTTGTTCAAAGAAAGGAGATTTTTCAGGCACTAAATGCCCTATTCCCAGGACATCTATTACAGAAGTAGCTCCTTAAGCAAATACAGACACTGGTGCTCTGCCAGACAGGTCTGTCTTTGGTACCACAGTGCTGGCAGTGGCAAACCCCTGTCTGAAAGCCTAAAGTGTCCTCATACAGGGTCTAGGTCCCTTCAGGCCTCTAAAYGTAAATTTGGCTCTGGGCTTTTGGGCACTGTGTTATCTGCCACATCTCTGTGGGTCCCAAGCTGAGTGCCTTATTGGATGTTTCCTCACGTGTAAGGCACATATGTCTGCATGTGCATGCATGTGTTACCATTTATTTGATCACTTATTTATATGCAAAAGTATCTTCAATATAACTACATTATTAACCTGCTCTTCATATATTTTGTATAGGCAAAAGAGCAAGGACAAGACTTTCAGCAGTGTTTCAAACAGGTTAGCTTGTGTCCATTTCTCTGTAAGCATAAATAAAATATATGATGGCATGACATGAAAATGTCAGCACTTTTAGAGAGGGGTTTGTCAGATGACCAGAATGGAGAGTGAACTAGCTATGAAGATCATGTGCAGCTAGCAAAGGCAGCCAAAAGACACAGCACTTGGTGCAGCAGATGATGCAGAAGAGTACAAGAGAGGAGGACAGGAGCCCTGTACAGGTGCTTGGTGATGGTGGTGACATGGCACAAGGCACAGTCCCAGCACACATGGGATCAACTCCCCTGGCACAGCAGAGACCTTGACCCAGAGCAATCTTTCCTAGGAGGATGGAGGTCCAGAGCACTAAAGGATGCCCTGTGTCTCCCTCTGGGACCAGGGAAGAGGGAGTTCTTACATGCAGCCCATGTGCGTGGGGGAAGGCTCTAACAGGGAAAGGAGGGAAGGAGAAGATGTCAGCAGGATGCATGTCCACAGGGATGATGAGAAAGAGGGAAAATTGTAGACTGGCTTTTCTATACTCAGCCCTGATGAGAGAACTCTGGACAGCCAGGTCCAGTTCTGGGCTCCTCAGTATAAGGGATACATGGAGATTCTGGAATGAGCCCAGCAAAGGGCCACAAATGTGACAAAGATTGGCATTTTCCCTTTGAGGAGTTGTTGAGAACTGAACTTAATGGTCTTAAAGGTCTTTTCAAACCAAAAAATTCCATAAGTCTATGATTTTATTCAGCTCAGAGATGAGAAAGCTCAGGGAATCTTGTCCTTATATGTAAATACCAGGGGGTGGAGTAAAGAAGGAGGAGCCAGACTGCTTGGTGATGCCCAGTGACAAGACAAGAGGCAGTGGGCACAAACTAGAACRCAGGAAATTCTTATAAAGATATCTGTAAGAAAATACTTTCTTCCTCTGGATGTCATCTGGCACAGTTTGCCCAGAGATGCTGGAGAAACATTAAAACCTGGTTGGACATGGCCTGGCAGACTCTGCTCTGAGCRGAATTTTTGGGTTAGATGATTCCCAAAGCTCCATGTCAAACACCACTGCTCTGATATACCTACTTAAGTCAAATGATGCTATTTTTTGGAAATGTGGTAATTGAAAAAATGTCTGCAAAAAAAGCCTTATGACACATAACATTAATTTTGCACTTATCATACCTGTGTATGCTGACATACGTGTTTTTTTTTTTTGAACATATGGAAGCACCCATGCATAAATTGCTGCTAACAGGAAATACTGATATGCTCACAAATAGTGCAAACACACATAGGCATGTCTTTACCTATTTATTAGCTAATTTCTTATCTTGAATTTGCTAATTGTCTAAGAAAGTGGAGCTCAAGCCTTCTTTGGTGGCACTTTCCAATGATAAATAAAAATATTTGCTAGCAATAATGAAGGGCCATACAAAAAAAGACACCTGATAATTATCTGTGGTGCAGCAGTCTTTTTTTTTTTTTCCCTAAAACTGAGTGCTATTAAAAGCCGCATTTTTGGATATTAAACATATTCTTGTTCAGTGAGACAGTCCAGTCAATGCCCTATAGAGAGGTTAGGAAAAAAAAAAAGGAAAATATCTCATGCAATTTTTAAAGGATACRAAGCAATCCAATCTCACTGGGAAGGGATTTCTCCACCAGCTAAGAAAGTWTTCATTTTTGGGTCAGCTTGTTTGCAGCTGAGGGCTTTTAATATTTCAGCTGAGTTCATCAGGCAGTGTGTTACTACAGTCTTTAACAACTACCAGAARGAATGCAGGAACAGTCAAAGCATCTGTTTTCCAGCACTTACATACATAATGGCATTCTGAAAAACACAGGTATCTGGAGCCCTGAACTCTTACTGCAGTGCCCATTTTATTATTTTTTTGCAATTTCATCTCTTACACAGTAATTTTGGTTATAGCCTGTGCTCAGCTTATTTTATTTGCTTCTTCTATGTTGCAAGTACTTTTTTATTTCTTGCTTCTCTTCTTCTCCCCATTGTTTCAACCTGCTTTAAAGCTAAGAACTAGCTAAACTTTTGATTTTTTATCTGGTTCTGATGCAACATCTATAGATTTTTGACCATGATTTTGAAACCTTGCTGTGACCCTTCTCTTCCTCTGGTGGAAGGGATGATTCAGAAGCMAATTGAAAGCTGCTGTCTGCCCAGGTATGTGTCCACAGTCTCTGTATGAGGTCGAGACAGTTGCTGTAATTGGGGATCTCCAACATAAGGAGCACCACAATAAAAAATGTATTATAAAAGTATTTGGGGAAAAAAAATGAATACTTAAAAACTTCCTTGAAAAGGGAGTCCTATGGGATAACAGAACAAAGAGACAGAATAAGGATGAAGAAAACATGTCTGTGGAGAACAGAAGTGCCCGCAGGGACATGTTTTAAGAAGGAAGATATGTGAGTGGAGTGGGAGCTAACAAAAAGAATTATTCCCATCTGCCTTTCATCTGGTGGTAAAGAAAGGTCGAAGATATATTCTTTGGCACATTGTTAGAAGAAAAGTAACTCAAAATTAGAGGTGAAAATTATGGCAGATTTACAACGTAGTYATTAAAAAACTCAATCAAAGCTGTGAAGAGCCACAGGGTAACAAAGAAGGGCAGCCATTGCTGACAGCAGCTGGATTTACTTTTGGTAGAAAGAAATGCCTCTTGCTCCTAAGYACAAGGCAGATTTTTTTACTTCCTTGTGCCCTGTAGCTTAGCTCACTGGAAGAACTCAGGAATCCTTTGCAGTAATTTCAATGAAGATYTCAAACTTGCTGAAAATATCCTTTCAAAATAACAAAAAGGTTTAAAAGGCCAAGGAAATTTTAATAAAGTTTTGGAGTTAAAAGTGTAGTTTTAATTCCTTATGAAGTCAATAATTTCTTCTGTAATTACAGGTGGTAGAGGAATAAAGATGACTATCAGCTAAAGTTATCTAGAAGGCTAATTGTCTCCTGAAATCACACAAAGAGAACTCTTTTGCATATGGCAAAACCCTGGCATGTTGTTTAGCTGTCCTGTTATTTGTTCTGTTATCCGTAYGATGTACCAGCCTAATTTGGTTTTGGTGTGTTTTTAGATGCAAATATAAAAACAATGGACCTAGACTTTGGTTTTTCATGCTGAGGCTGGGTTTAGTTTTTGTTTTACACCAATTGTTCAGGATGTCCTATTGGAATAGAATCCCAATAATACCGGATGGAACGTGCCTGGGCTTGTCTGGCCCTTGCTGCTTGACCAAGGGCAGCAGCTGTGGTGGTTTCACCTCAGAGACAGCTTTGGCTGGCTGGATGCTGCAGCCGGCGCTKGGGACAAGTCCAGGCAAGCAGGAACTCAGGTTTACCTCTGGTGGAAAGGCTTTAGGCAATGGTGAAGGAAAAAGGAGTCAGCTTCTGCTGGGGGGTTTCGATCCAGAGCTTTATTCCTGGCACACAGGCCTCTGAATGCAGCAGCAGCTCCAAGAGAACACTGAACCGCGTGGTCCCCGTGTCTTTTAACCCCGGGGAGAGCGGGAGGGAAGGGGCAGGGATCCCACCAACCAGGTAAGGGGGGGGAAATCTCAGGGGACAAATGACACCTGGACGGCCCAGTGTCCCCAGGGCTGAGAGGCATCTTTTGAACTGTGCCTATCACACGATGCCCTTGCTGGCATACGGAGATGACGGACAGCTCTAGCAGGAGGCAAGGGGAGGGGAAGGGAGAGGCTGTTGGCGCACCTGGGAAAGGAACTAGGACAGCTGAAACAGGGCATTACATCACACTGCAACAATGTCCAAGGAGGCTGGGTGGAGARCAGCCCTCTTCCAGGGTTAATACTCCTGATCCAAGCTGCCCACGTGAACAGGCCCAGTTACCCTGCCAGAAAAACTTTCTACCCCAGCAGTGCCTGGCCCCAGCAGGGTTCTTTGCATGGTCCCAGGAAACACTGATTCCCAGCCAAATTCTTCATCCCTTCTGCAGCTCTTTAACCTCCAACACYCCTTGCATGACTCCAAGCAGGGACTCAGAAGTCTTGCCAGKCTTGGTATTGCCTTGCTACATAACCCACCACAAMATGGGGAGATCTCAGTTCCCTGGGTCTGCTCTCTCTCCTGAAGGTGAACGCAGCTTTTGCTGGGAACACCAATGCCTTTCTGTGCACATTCCATAGCTGGAATGTTAGGACAATAACTAAATACTTTTTTCCTTCTGATTTTTTTCTGATAACTAGGGATACACCATCCCTAGAAATGAGAAACTGTGGACTGTGGGGAACTCTAGGCATGACACATCTGTGTGAAAGCTCTATTTGTCCCTGAGATTGTATCTGTCTATCTATCTATCATCTATCTATCTATCTATCTATCTATCTTTGTCTGACTGTATCTATGATCTGTATTTTCATTTCTCCTTAAGTACAGCATGACCTACAACCAGTAGAGGCCAGTTACAGCAGACATTCGAAGATTGAGTATCCTTGAATTAAACCTAAGACCAACCTGCAAAGAACCCCCAACTTATTTTGCAGAAGAAGTAAACTAAATGTGACAGGARCTCACAGGGGTAGAAAACTTTCAGTTGGTCTGGTAGGTATTAACCACCTCACTACCCCAGCATAATGAAACTCCATTAAACAAAATGAAACTCTAGAAGCCCCTAGGATTATGTGAGCTGCCTTCTACAAAGCAGATTTGTATTCTCCCTGCCTGGTGAAAGCCAGAGGAAAAACTACTGTCTGCTGCTAATGGAAATGGAAATTATCAGCATCTCCTCCAAAGAAACTTGTTTGTCAGGCTCCCTGAAAACAGGCCTCATTTCAAAAAGAATAAGGAATTTAGAAAAGCCACGTCCCACATTTCCCTATCTCCAGTCTGGGAAAATTGATGAGTGGCAGGGACTGCAAAGCACATGACATCTGCCATCATTCTTTGTAACTGGGATGACTCGGTCCTCAAGGAACTGTGATATTATTGAGGACCACAACATCCCTAAGTTCCCATTGTTTGGCTTCCTGCAGCTTCAGAACAGCAGAGCATGAATTATAGAGTCGCTGCACCTGGAGTAATTGGCATTAGTGTGGTTTTAATTTTAATAACTTAACAAAAGCCAGTGTTACATGATGGAGGTCTATCTAGCCTAAATAATCTTTTTTTCATCTTTTCAAAATAAAAAAATGTAATTTGAGGTGTAAAATGATATCAGAAATCTGATGATAATTTGACATAACCAGTACTATCCTAAGATTGCTTTTCTTTCAGAGAAATTGAGAGATTTTTAAAAATTTAGAGATTTAAATCTAGACATTTAGGAAAAGTCAGTGAATCAGATTATCCATGCCAGACTTCAATAATGTTATCTGGAGAAAAAGCAGTAATTAGCTAAATAGCAGACTCTTCTATTTATGAGGCTGGATAGAAGCAGATGTATTTGATATTTGTATKTGTCTGGACAATTGTGTCAGTGTGCAAAATGCCTTATTTTAATCACTAGGAATGAAATTAATCCCATCTAGTTTAACATGATTCAAAATAAAGTTGTGAGTTTAGCTAATCATCCAGACTCCTGTATTCTGTGGAGATTTATAGACATTCATGAAAGGTGATTCATTCCACCCTGGATATTCAGTAGCAGTTGGAATAATCACTCTTTAGAGGTGTCTGTCCTTTTCCCTTGGCTATAGCAGAAAGCTAAGTGCTAGTTTAGGCTAAATGATTAGCATTTAATTGGAAGGCAAGATTAATCCCAGTTCATTTTAAAAATTCCCTGGCTACAACATGCTTAATCCTGTCCCATGAATTTGGTAACATACTTTACAATTGCCTAGAGGTGGAAATGAAATGTGTTTGGAGCTATGGAACACGAAGACAGATTCCTGCCTAGTGCTGAGTTACTGGAACCACATTAACCCTTTATCCCAACTTTCTCCTGGGCTCCAGTTTGCAGAGATAATTGGTTAGAAACCTGGATTTTACTTTTCAGTGGTGACAGTTTGCTGGGTCTTAGAAAGATAGCCAAGGCAAAGGCTCTAAGGGACATGAGCCTTTTTTCTTTGATTCCCTCAGTCAGGGGCTTCATGTGGMCAAGGGTGATGATTTTCCTGCTTTTTCAGAGCATAAGACTGAACCACAGACATTAAAGCCATGACTTTTCTTGCAGGATTAGGATTAAATATTATCCTGGATTGAGACAGGACTTCAAAAATTATGAACCAGTCAGATRACTGATCAAGAATATAATGTGAAAATAGACGCGTATTACTCCACATTCTGCTTCTAGCCTTTTCTTCCTTCCACTCTTCGCTTTCATTTTTAGCTCATGCACAATTCTCAGAGTACTTTAACAATTCTGAATTCCCTCCCAAATTCTTCTCCCTCCCACAGTGAGAATCCACTTTGATCATGATAATAAAATTAATTTTCATGTAGTAGTACATTAAATTGCAATTGTGTAGTWCTGAGTTTGGATCACAATCCTTCCTCATTTTCTTCTGTAAATCTGGTGCTTCCTACCATCATTATGCAGCAGCAAAAGAAGTGAATCACTGACCCTTCCTAGGRGAGAGTCATATAACACAGCTTTAGGTTTCTATTACTGAGTTTTATAACAGTAATAAGGTAAGAATTTACTGCTGACCTGATATGCAGGAACAAAATCTTGCCACTTAATAAAGCTATCAAACATTCTGGATTTTTGCCGTGTAAGACATCAAAATTACCACAATACCCRAATGTCCCTGGCACTACAAGGTAGCATTTAATGTCATTATACAGAATCATATGGTTTGTCCATAGATTTTATAATCCTGGAAGATACTGTGTCTGGAAAGTGGTTTTATTGCAATTCAATACATCCTAGATATTGCCATCAGAGATTAAACATCACTCTATCAACAGTGCTCATTAGGGAAAAACACCTGGTGTCTATGCAGCAAAGGTTATTGTATTTCCCTTTCACAGTAGAGGTTTTCAGTCTTAACAGTGGACTAGCTTCTTATAGCTGAGATTAAACCTGAGTATTTGACAAGCAGAGCAAGGTGCTTCTCTGTTTATTGAATTGTCTGGTGATTTAAACAGAAAGCTAAAAAGATAATTCTCCCCCCAATGTTTCTYTTATTTTCCCAAGAAATCATATGTATAATGCCACATTCTACAAACATTGTTCTTCTAAAGATTTTTCCACTTCCATTTTTTTCAGSTATACCTGCCTCTCCAAAAAAAGCAATTTTAAATTTGTTTAAATCTTGAATTTTGTGTTTTCACGTGCAGCTGAAACTAGATTAATTAAAAGTGGAATTAAGGTAAGACTTATTTTCCAAACCCATTATTCTGTTACAGTAATCACCGCAATGATTTCAATATAAAGACTCTCCTACTGAAACCTTCAAAACCACCTCCAACTGGCCCAGAGACATTGAAAAAAAAATGRAAGAAAAAGAAATATTAGCCCTCCCTAATTTAAACAGCTTCACAGTGAAAATTGTGAGATTCATAGTAACTAGAACACAGTTAAGAATGTTTATAATGTTCTAGCTGTTCATTGTTCAGGAATCATGGCAATCACATGCCTTTCTAGATTTTTAGAATTAAGTTATCCTCAAACAAAATTTGAATAATTTGTGAACATTTTTAATGCATTTTTCTTTAGCATTTTCCTTTTTTTTTTCAGGCACAAAAAAAAAGTCTCCAAAACAGACTGTGGAATCTTGTTGCCAGGACACTTAAGAAAATACGAGTTTTTTTGAAAACTGTTTTATGAAGACTTAGCTTGTGTTTGACTTACATTGATGGATGACATGKTAATTGGTTGAAGTGTGGATGAACATATGGATAGAGAAGACCCACACTTTGGGAATGTCTTCTGTAAGCCTGACTCAGAGGGAAAGTGTGTGGCTCTGCTAGCATGGGAGTTACATTGCAAAAAAACAACTCACTGCTTCCACTTTGCCTCCTAACCCTGAACATTAACTTGAGAAGGTCTGGTGTTAGCACAGCTCTACAGATTCCAGAGCACAAGTGGCTTGGACATGGCCAGATTAAAAACTGGGCTTTTGCCAAAGTGGACCTAGAGAGAAGAGAACATAATGATGGTGTAATGGGTCCTTGCCATGCAGACACTCCCTGCTAGCGCTGAAGGTGACACGCTGCTGTCACTGTGCTCATCCCACACCGGTATGGCCCCAGCTGGGGGAGCTGCCAGGGCAGGAGCCTGGGCGCTGCTGCAGCTGCAGAGACGAGGGGCTCCTGCTGMAGAAGGGTCTTCCCCCAGGTTCTCCAGGCTGTGAGCAGATGGCACAGCCAGCCAGGGGTCTGGCTGCATCCTGAGCAGAGCATGGGGTGCAGAAAGGGCCCTTTGCCTTTCTCAGGCAGAGCACCTGCTCCCCCAGGGAATGCAAATCCATCTCCTCCCCTGCAATGTGTGTAGGGCAGAGCAGCACCAATCCTCTGTGCACCTCCAGCCACTGCAGTAAGAGAGAGCTGGACTTAATAAATSACGTGACAGAGATGGAGGACTCTGTGACTTCTGCTTTATACTTCTCCATGTATGATAAAAGCTGCCTGTTAGCTTCTTCTGTGTAAGTAAAAATAACTTCAGCTTTTTCTTTCTTTTTTCTTTTGCATATTCTTTTCTGATTCTAAGATTCTCCATTTGCATCACAGTGCTATCCTAATTCCCAATGGTATGGGATTATTTTCACATGTTCTTTTTTCTTCCTAGATTGAGCTAGTGATTCATTGTATCCACTAAAGGCCTTTTCTAAACTCAGACCAGTATGAGAATCCCTTTTCTTTGCTCCCTGGCTTTTAAAAACTTGAGAGAGCACCAGTAATTCAGATGCAAGTAGCAGTGCTGGGAATGGTTTCTGACTCACTGTAATTACTGGAGCAAAGGCAGTTAAATTGAGATACTGRTAAGTCTGCTCCAAGGACTATATAGCAAAGGGAAAAGATTCTCCTCCTCCCTCCTCCTCTAACCATATTCTAAAAGGGCAGGAACACAAGAAAGAAAGAAAAGGGTTTTGGTTTTTTTCCCTTTTAGCCTGAGCTTCAAGATGATATGCCCAAGAGGGCCAACCAAAAACAGGGAACCAAAGTTCAGCTGTAGCATAAAACTGAATGAGCAGAGATTCCATTAGAGATTAAAATGACAAAATTAAGGTCAATTAATTTAGGTCAACTAAGGAATGACCCAGTTGTTAACTATGGGCCATTTTCCACGTCTAGAGTATCTTGCCTGCTGCTCTGGAGAAGCCAAGTCTCCCATAGATCCYGTGGCACATCTGCCAGTCCCTGTGGTTATCTCCTAAGCTCTGGGGTTTCCCAAATGGCAATAGATGCCAGTGCTTAGGCACTAGTCACATACATATGGACATTTAAGTGTATTAGGCTGGAACTATTCATCTCATAGAGTATCTGTTTCCTTTTTCATCTCTCTGGAATCATGGGGTGACTTTTTTTGCGGTTTATATTGCATATAAAGGTGAGGAAAGCATTTGGCAGTTATTGGAAAATGAATCACATCTTTTTTTTAGAATAACAGTCATCAYTGTCAGCCCTTTGTGTGCCTTTTCTTGTAAAATAAATTGGCAAGCACCTAGAAAATAGCTTCAAAATSAGTGTAAGTTAATAGGCATTTGTCAAGAACAAATATATCTGACAAATTGTGTTTCCTTTCCTTACAGCAGGGTAACCAGAACCAGGAAGGGCCAAGAGGCAGTACTTGTCACACASTTTGTTCTCAGTGAGGCTTCTGGCACTGTGACCTGTGGGCAATTTTACAAATAAACAAGGGAAATGTTAGCAGACTGAAACGAGCACAAGCAGGTATAGGAGCTGCTGGGAAAACTCTGCTCAGAGAGAAGCTGTCAGCAAGTACATTGTCACAACAGTGGCACTGATGGGTACTTGTCAGAGGAAGAGAAGGTYGGTCTTAGGCTTAACGTTTTTCCATTAGCTCCCAGACACCTCAAAATGTGGAACAGAGGATATGTTTATTGTRTTTGCAGCTGATGCAGACTGTAAATTCCTTGCAGCACAGGACTGAAAACAAACATGATCCTGATGAGGTGGGATTGAATCCACACATGTTCCTGACAAGGTGAAGACAGAGTGGATGTAGCTCTCCTGAGTCCACAGGGGCTGCAATGGCTGTGAGGGGCATGTTATTCAACTTTGACCTGGTGTCATGAGAAAGGCAAGCATTATTCAGGTTTGAAGACTTGCATGGTTGTTTTTATCCTTTTGCTCCAAACAGCTGATAAAGTCTTGCACTGAATTTTGTATTCACTTTTGGACATTGCACTTGTAGTAAAAGCAATGTAGGATGAATTGAAAAGAATCCATAGGGAAGCAATGCAAATGATGAAAAACTCAAAATAACWTGACTTATAGGAGAAGACTAAAAAATGACTAGGGACATTAAAGCTACAACAGAGGAAAAAAGCTGGRGGGTGGAATTGGTCTTCAGGCACAGCAAGGAAGGCATTGCCTGACTGCCATGTTTGGCTGCTGGAGGTTCAGCACCTACCCTGATGAGAGCAAGGATGGAAATTCAGCATTTCCAGCATTGGGGCCTGGCCTAGCCYTCTTGGGAGAGCTGATGGGACCTCAGAACAGGACTGCAATAACTGTAGGCTGGGAGTTTGCCTTGACTAAGGTGATCATAAAGCGTGCTAATTCAAGTAACAATTAACTATGTATTATGTCATGCCTCTGCCAGGAGACAAGTGTACAGTTTATAAATCCTGTATCACTGTTGGCTCTTGTACTTTATATATATATATTTTTTTTCAGTAATAAAAGGTGAATAAATAGGTGTGATTCTTCTAGAGTGAACTTGATGAGTAGTTTTGAGCAAGTTTAGATGGGTGTCTCTGAGGCAAGGCTTTGGGAATGTGATGGAAAGCTGTCTTTCAGTTAAAAGTTATTTTTTATACTGCTAATTGGAATTTATGACTCAGAGATAATCCCAAAACTATGTTGATTCAGTAAGAGGAAAAAATCCTCTGAACTTCATTTCACTCATCTTTCCCAAAGCACATTAATCCCAGYAAAATCCCTCTTTGTTCTCTCCTTACCTGTGCATCTTTGCAAATTTAGTTTTGCTGTTATTTCCCCTGACTTCCATGGTTCTACGTCACACAATCATTTTGCTTCAGAATTGTTTCAGTTCCTATGAAATGACATGGAGGAGAAAGCTTGTCTGAGAGGGGTGAGTGGCTTTGTTTCAGGGAGTCACCTTGCTCTAATGTGAAGGTGTGAGGCTGGTAGCCCTTCCCTTCCCTTTGCCAGGAGGGCTGTTATCCTTGATTGAAAAAAGTCAGAAAGCCACCYATTGGTGGCCTGTTSGTTTTCCTCRYTAYRGCCTTCCCTGTTTTCCTCAGGGCTACCTCTGGGATAAATTTCTGGAGACCTGCCTCCAGCTGGATGTGCCCTTTGATCTCCCTTCAATGGGAATTCTTTAGCAAGGCTATGATTCAGTTATTTGTCTGTTGACAATTATCTTAAACTGAGATTAGATAAGGTTCAATTACCACTCCTGGATTTGTTAAGATCTATTCTGCCCAAAATAAAATTGCTACTGAAATTCACTGGTTTACTTCAGCAGAAATTAGGCAGTAGAGTTAACATTCTTTATTACAAAAATCAAGACACATTCATACAATCCAAAACCTGCTAATAAATTGCTATTTCTTTTCATAGCCACAATTTCCTTAGCCCAGTAAAAGCAAATCACTGGCAGATGGTCAAAGCACCATCTTTTATAACCCACATAATCTAGATTACACATTCATTTATATATATCCCATAATACATCTGTAGTATCTTATTCCAATAACTAAACATCAGATMATTTACATTTACATAAATTTCATATTTTAACACAATTCAGAGCACAATAACTTTACAAAGATTTTGTCAAATTCCTTTTGAATTACAGTGATTGTGGTTACATTCACTAACTTTGACAGTGACACCTCACCAATGCCTTGGCAAAACTTCCTCATCCTCCAGCATCAAACATCTTCACCACCCTTCAGACACATTCCATTCCAGCCATTCAGCACAAAACCATCTGAATTTTAATCACTTAATCAGTGCCTGCTTCTGTGTAAAAGACAAACCATCACTGTGTCTCCCRCATCAACCCACCAAGCTCCCAAACCAAGAGGCCCCATTACCTATCAAGTTACATCATTTACCAAAAAATTTTGGCTCTTTCAGTTAGAGACAGAAAAATGTGTCTCCACATTCTTTACCATGCTGGTGGAAGAGCCCACATTTTATGAGGAGATAGGACTAATTCCATGCTTATGTGGATTGGGAAATACCTAAGGATGTAAGGCCTTGCTTGCACATAAATTAAGATTGTAGGTAGATAGAGATTTAGGCACCAGAAACAAAGGTACATTTTTGTTCAAATAATTAAAATTAACAGAAGTAATGAATCATGTTGGCACAACCTGTGAAAATAAGTTACAATTTAAAAGCTGTCTCCATTTCAATACTCATCAATGTTACAAATCCAGCAGTAAGAAGACTCATTTTACAGAAGTTTTCCAAGTTGTGCCATTTTCTGTTCCCAGTTCCTTCTTTCTTGATTTGTATTTCAGTTCCMTTATTTTCTGATGCTGCTTCGAGCTCCCAGACCTCTAAGCAGTATGGGCCAGTGCAGTTTCACAAGYTATTCCCATATTCTCTCTGAATAGAAATCCTCACCAAGTCCCTCCAAAGCACACCAGGCTATCTCAGTCACCTTTCACCATGACTTTAACCCCACCAACTCCCTCTGTGTCACRCCTTTTACAAAATATTTCCCTAGTTTGAGTGATTTTCTGACAGTTTTCCTTATTTGACTTTCCTGGATTGTTAATCCTTTCCCCAACAGAAAGTGCTTCCTGCAGAAACTTTCACCTTTTATTTGAGAATTCTTTTTCTTTCAGCCTGAAGAGCATCRACAATGTTAACTTCAAAATTTCTTCAGCCTGAGTCATTTCCTTCCCTGTTATGAACAAGCAGTTAACAATACTTTGCATGTGAAGGTTTTTTTCAACTGTGTACTCTATTAACCTGAAGAATGAAACATACCTCATCACAGCATCATTAGATAAATACTCATGATGTTTAGAAATAGATAAAATGAAACCTCTGAAAGTGACCTATACAATATAGAGAGGTGATTCTAAGTTAAAACCCTGGAAAAAGGGATWTTTACATCCATCTACAAAATATATTTTTCTTCTCATTTTCTGGAAGGCAGCCATCCAAAACAATCTACTATGAATATGAAAAGGCTTTCCAGTTATCCTTCAGAGAACCAGYCCATTTCCTTTGCAGAAGATTTAAATAAATAACATAAAAAGCCAAGTATTTTTGACCCCAGTGTACAACTTATATGTTAAAAAGCCAGCACTTCTCAGCTATCTCATGAATTTCTTTTAGCTGTTGGCTACTTCTCTGTTAAAAGACAGTTTTGCTGAGGAGCTCCTAGTTCCTTAACCAAATCATTTGGCCCAGGAAATGCTATTAACGTGTAGSATTTTTCAGCATAGGCTAAGCAAATCAATTTAGAATCCAAAATACTTGTGCACAGGATCAGTGCAATAGAATGCATATGAGCACATAAAATCTCAAGCCAGTTTTTTTTTGTGATCAAGTAAAAGTTTATTTATTCGTTGATGCTGCCTGAATGGCCTTTTTACTGAAGCATTATTATAAATGTCTTCTTTTGAAAAAACAGGGCTCAGTGGCTAGAACATTCCTTGTCAAGAGATGTCTTTGAGAGATTTAATATGACTTTGACCTACAATATTTCACCTGATTCATATTTAAGAAGCAAAATGTAGGCTTCACTGAGGCCAGTGAAAAATTGCCTTCKTACTTCAGCATAGTAAGGATTTTAAGACAGGAGCTGTCTATAAATTCCTGTATTRTATCCAAAGAAATGGATTCACTCTGTAATCACCACTATAAAAATGTYAATATACAATTTTCTAAATATATAGAGTGGTAGTCACTTGATCTGACTTTAGCTATCTAAAAGACAGATACCAAACACACTCTAGCTGTCTGTGACTCCTCATAGGCCCAATGGCAAAAGTTCAGGCGTGGAGTGAGATTCTCCCTGTTCTGAGTTAGGTGGCTAGAATACCTGGAATGAACATTTGCAGGTGCTACTTGTTTCCCATTCCTTAGGGAAGATGCCTAGAAAACATGCCTATACCTAGGTGACTCATACTTGCTCATTAAACTGAAGTGTGATTAATTTCACACACAAAACTTCTTCTCGAATCAGCAAGGTTTTTTTATTCCTCTTGCCTTCCCACAAAGTAAACTTCTTGATTTCTATAGACCTAACTGTTCATAAAAGAGCTGACTGAATTTATTCTTGTAGCAGTTTTAACTTTTAATCAGAATTTAATCTCTCCTTTCCTGGGGCTATCTCTAATCATATATTTAAAAGAACAACCACTTTGTTATCTTGATTCAGACAGTAATGGCTACACTGCCACATTTACATCTCCCCTTATCACCTAAGCTCTTCTTTGGCTTTCTCTTAAGATGAGCCTTTATCTGATCCTGTTATAGAATATCATCTTTTAGACCAGAATTTTGCAGTCTTCCAGATGAGCATCTACAGACCCACTGCACTGTGGTAGCARTGCTTTCTGGTTTTACCTTCCTAGGTGTATTTCCCAGGGATGTTCTTTCTGCCTTTAACTTTTATTTCTCTCTTTCACTGTCAGAGTTCCCATCATGATAAATCCTCCACTTTCTTTCTATTAATCTGCTGCTGTTTTAATAGTAGCAGATTAAAAACATGTCAGATATGTCAGTTGTAATAAATAACAGAGGTTTTGTTGTATTTTCTTGATTTTTTTTCGTTGTTAGTTTATGCATTTTCTTCGCTTTGACAATGAAGATCGGTGGTATGAGCCTTCATGCAATGGAATTTGACAATTTTTTCTTCCCATTTGTCAAACTTTTAGGAGAATGAGAAGAAAAATTGTAGGAAAATGATTTTTCACTCTTCAAATGAAATGAGGGGCTGCCTGCCCACAAGCATTGCCAAACCTGACATATAAGGAGGYAACTTTCCATGCTTCCATGGAAACATGGAAAAATGTATCTATCCTCCTTATGCAGACCTTCCTATGAGGATGAATTATGCTAAAATTTTCCCTTTAATCCTTTTGGACATGCCTTTAGAAAATGTGCCATTCACATAGCCTGTCCTGCAGCAGATTTCCCTCTTTACATGACTATGGCAGAAGCTGGAGAAGCTACTTAAGAAATGTCTGGACCTTGTTGTTGGAGCCAGTTCAGCCTCTCTTTCCGTGGGGTAGGGTCCCATCCTAGAGAAGCCTGCTTAAAACTTCATGGTGTAATTCTGTTGCCACAAAAGATATGGCCATCCTGTGCCTTTACTGTTCCTGCCATGARAAATGTCAGGGAAGAATTAAAGATGACCTCTGGGAGCTGCCTTGCTTCTCCTTCTGCTTGTGGGGAAGTAGGAATAACTGGGACAGTGGGGACACTGGGGTGAGTTGTACTCATATACACCAACCAGACCCTCAGCATGATTTGCAGAGCTTTGGAATTCCAAAAACAGATAAAAGGTTGTCAGGACTTAGGGCTTCTCTGTGCATGAGAACCAGCACGAGTACAGGTCCATGAAAATATTTTCCTTTCCCGATCCCAAGTAGCAGCTTTTAGCTGATTGATCTTTTTTTTTTTTAAAGCTGCATGTTTTTACTGGCACAGTTAAATACACATGAAAGCATTCATTACTTGATGAGTAACTGCCAGCCTTAAAACTGGCTAATGGCTTATGCAGGCTTCAAGATTATTGAGAATGCTGTGCTTGTTCCTACGAAATTTCTTCATCCTGAGAGATTTCCAAGTACCACTAATATGGAGCAGTGACTTTATAAAAATTAAAAGACAAATCATTCCTGTTTCATCACTCCCACGGAAGGAAGTAGGAAAATATGAACTATTGATAGTGAAGAAATAACTTTTTTCTTTTCTTTTTGTGYGTGTAATTCAAAGGTTTATCCTAATTTTCTCAATTTTTACATCTTTTAGAATTTACAGCATAACTTAGGGCACTTTCTTAATAATAAACCCTGTTTATCTAAATATATGCAATGTAGTAATTCTATGACTACACTGTTAGAAGAGAAACAGTAATATTCTGTTCTGAACTCAGTTTGTACCTGTTCTGGGTCCTAAACTGCTCCTCATCTCCACTTTCTACCATAACCTGCTGACATTACATCAGCAATGTTTTTTTTAAAAAAATGTTTGTTTGACTAAAACCTAATATGTAAAAAAACCCCACCAACTTTAAGAAGTGTTCAAGAAGCATGTGGATGTAAACTGATGGAAAAATAGAGACAGAGGCCACAGTCACTAGAAGAAATTAAAAGAAAATGTGACTGATTGTATAAAGGAACAAATCTCAATTTGCTCATTTCTAATTCTGGGTTGTGTGTGCCACTGGTTGTAAATATTAATGTAACAGAGGCTTTTCACATCTTCCTATACTAACAAATCTGGATGAATCTACTTCATCCTCTGGCCATCACTCCTACTTGCATAAACAAGACAACAGAAATATAGATCAAACAATCCTCTGCTGGTGGGAGATGTTCTCACTATGTTGGCACCACCTTCACACCTGCCACAGGGAGGACTTTTTGCTATTCCATAAGGGAATAGAATCCCAATAGAATAAGGGTTTGGAATCTATGCTTCCAAAGAAAGACACATACTTCTAGGCTATGAACTACTGTTAGTGAGGACACACAATTTAATAATAAAAAAAGTACCCCCAAACCCCCAAGCTGACATTAATGAGGTTGAGTATATAAATTACTGCTATTAAAGGGAGCTGGTTCCAGGGTTATCCTAAAATAATCTACTATCTCTCTGCTTGTGCTCCTTAATCAGGTCTCCTAGTGCTGTTTTAATTAGAGAGAAATGCTATTAAGCCCAGAATAATGAAACCAAATAATTCAGTAATTGTAGAAGAGTGACAGGTTTATCTGCATTCCTCCTTTAAATTATGCTTCAAAAATATTCTCAACATTCAAGTTACCATATTGCATTAGTATTTTGACTTCTCATTTAATTAATTGTCCACATCCTGAAAATGGTAATTTTAAAGAAAAAAAAAAAAAAGCCAAATTTTTGAAACTCACACTTCTTGCCTAATATTTAAAAAATTAAAAATGAGACTGAAAACAAAAAAAAAAAAAAAAAGCCAAATTTTTGAAACTCACACTTCTTGCCTAATATTTAAAAAATTAAAAATGAGACTGAAAACAAAAGAAAGGTGAAGAAATAGAAGAATATAAGAGAAACATTTTCAAGTGGAATTGTCTGTTTTCCAAGTAAAATAAAATGAGGGTAAAGTAAAAAATTGCTAATGAAAACTTTTCCCATCCTGTCATGTAGCAGTTAGCTGTCATTTGTTACCTTTCAGTGATCTAAACAGCTATAGCTGTTTTTTTCCTGTTCAATGACTATAAAAAACCACAAAGCCTCCATTTGCTGCCTTTTAAAGGTTTGATTATAAACTATTGTAAGGGTTCATAATTTTCAGGAATACTCCTAATTACTATCTGTCCATGTGTATTAACAAGAAATGAGGTGCTGTTCCTTAAGAGGAAATATCTCCATGAATTCAAATAACTATATAACTTAGGACAGTTAAAGGAAGCAGACTTCTAAACTTTTTAGCTATTATCTCTTTTTAAATGGAARTCCAAGAACAATAGTCTTATATCATAACTTGTGAATCTCAAGATTTTATAAAAGTAACACAGCACCTGCTAAGAGAATTGTTCCCACACTTGGAGGAAATAGCAAAGCATTGCCTGAACAATTCACCCAAGAAGAATGTTACTGAGCCATACATTTTAAAGGCACCAGACATTTTAAAACACACCTGTGCTGGCCTTGGGAAACAGCTCATGAGAAACTGCAGTTTTGCTAGCAGCTAAWGTGCTTTCTCCAAAGACATGATTTACTGGGAAGTCTGAGCTGTTCTCATAGGGGCTCCTGCTCCACTTGGGTTTGACTCTTTGGAAAGTGAAGATTCATGGGCTTGTACCTACCTCTGTGTAAATCAGGACTATCTCCTTTGAAGTCAGCAGATGTAAAAGTCTGGGTGAATAAAGGAGGATCAAGGCCCGGGGCTGTCATCTCTGCCCTGCTGCTTTTATTCAGGTTAGGCTTTCAAATATGTAATTGCAATATTATTTTTCCTGTCATTTGGGAATGTGGGTTGAGGCTGAGCTGGAACAAAAGGATGAATAGGTGCAGGCTGCTTTGAGAGCTGCAGCATGGTGCCAAGGAAGGCAGTGGTGGCAGGTTTTCAGCTGCCCTGTCACTCTGAGTGATCTCTCTCAGCGTTGCTCCAGAACTCCCTCTTTTGCTACTCCATTCCTCTCAGGCAGCAGTAATAATGCCACTGTTGATCACACTGTAGTAGAAGGCTTCACAACTTGCTAATATATTGTTGCACTTCTAAACCAGAACTGCCTCAACAGTGATGGTTTTCTAGCCCATATCTTTCCTATATCACCTTTGGGCAATATATGTGTCCCTCACCTTTAACTGGTATCATGATTTGTGCTGGAGTTCCTTACTCAAAGCAGGATGAATTCTACCAGGGAGAGTTACACACTTGGTCAACATCTTAAGCATCAGTCCTCATGTTGGAGGTGAGGTTGAAAAGGTTATGATTGCAGCTGAGGTGTTCAGCAACCTGCCAGAGGCACATGATATGGCAGGGCTTGCTAAAATTAGTAACATGATGAATGATTGTATTATTTAGAGTCTCAGTAACTGGGCCTGCACTTGAATCAGAAAACCAATTAAAAAATGAAAGAAATAGAATATTCCACTCAAAGAGTGGAGTTATGCAAAAGCCTACCTCAGAAGAAAACACTTGCACCTGCACTGTTCAACTCCCACATGAATGACAATTTAATGTGTTCTGGCACAGAGATTTGATCTATGTACACAGATGCCCTAAACATCACAGTCCAAAACAAGGGTCTAGCCCACACTGAAAGCATTGTTAACATCATTGCTCTTTAGTCTCTTAATTTTTTACTATATCAAGTACTAAATCAACAGTTAAAATGTAAAGAGGGTTTCTTTAATTTCAGAAAGCAYATTAAATATAAATATCTCAACATCAGCTCTTGGAAGTGAGCGGGATTTTCCTCAATGTGGAGAAGACAAAAACATTGTGCTCATTTCTATATGGGCAAGCAACTCAGCAAGACAGGAAAATACTGTATTTTACATCCCTCTATCTCAAGACACACTTCCAGTATTACAAAGATTAGTATGTGAAAATACATGAGAAATGGTGTAAAGGTTAAACTCCCAGCACACCACTCCACAAGCAAGTTGTGCACGTTTTTGTTCATCACCAGCTTCCCAAAGCTGCCCCACTGAAGGCCTTCAGGCCAGGTGTGCCCTGGCCAGTACTGAGGTATTGGTGTGCACTTCCTGTGTGGGTCAGCTCTTCTTCACTCCTCAACCTCAAACTAAAACAGCCTTTCCAACTAAAACGAATGCCCTCAGTTTTGGTGATGCAGATGAGAGCCACTAGCAATCCTCACTTTTTTTTTGTTTCATGGGCTTATCTGAAATTGTGCTGCTGCAGCTAAAAGCAGAATCTGCTAACTACTAGACATCTGTTTTATAAGAACAATTAAAAAAGAGATATCTACTGCATTATTAAATAATATTTTAATGGAATCTCCCACAGTCCTTCAGCTATAAAGTCTGGCCATCTCAAAATGAACTGGTTAATGAGCTGACATTTAAATTTGTGCTCTCAATAGTATCCTGTTGTGTTTTCTAATGTGTAAAGAATATAGTGTTTGCAATTAAGACACAGGAATAAGATGATGCACACTGGTGTTTAGTGACCTACTATTGCTAAAATAATGAAAAATGTGTTTTCACCTGTACTTGCAGATTTCCTGCTTTTCACAGTGTATCCAGACTTGAGAGACTTTTATGTGTCCTACCCTTGGGACTCTCTGCTAACTGAGAGTCTCTTTGTTGAGCAATTGAAAAATGGGATGCTCAAAACTCATAAAAAATAAACTAATGGCAGAAAAAGCAGCAACTGTATTGCTCTCTGAAAGCCAACAATGGGAAAATACAGTAGACTGGAGACAGTCTACTAAATAATTTATGACATAYAGCCCATTTCAGCAGAATTTTTTTTTTCCCTATTAGGTGTGCATTAACACATAAAAGTCAAACACATGGAAAATCTTATCCGGTCTCAGAGAAAAATAGTCCCCCACCCTTCCATTTCCTCAAGCTCAACACTACTCTGAGCTGCTACTATCTCCTAAAGAGATTGTGTTATTGTTTGCTCTAATTCTGCTCAACCTCAAACTGGGTTTTAAGTACACTTTTGAAACAATCATTATACCAATACAGGCTTTATCTATGACTTTCRTTGCTTGCATCTCAGCAGATTATTCCTCAAAAATCTGCATTTGTTAAACACAGCATTATATAATGTTACTTCATTCCTAGTCACAAAACTTTCAAAAAAAGGGAAAAATCCTCATCTAAGACCGCATGCTACGTTAAAGTACCATATTTTATTTTTATACAAGGATTACTTGTTCCCCCAGATTTCMATTCATTACTATGGACCATGCAAATGCCACAGACCACAGAAGCTACATTTTCAAATGGAAGTTTTTATTGATTAATCAGGCATTGAATCAAGTATTGTAAAATAAACAGATTTTGTTTGTTAAAAAATGTCCAGAAGAATACTATTCATAGCAAACTTGTTTCCTCATTGTCATACAGAATACGAAATTTTCCAAGAAAAAAGCAAAACCTGACTAATTGCTGTCACTTTGTCTGTGTATATACATATGTGTGTGTATACACAAATTACACACTATATTTGTGCATATGCTGGTGTGTGTACACCCATACATATGTGTACATGTATACACAAACATATGTGCACAAAGAGTACTGAGTCAATAGGACATTTGGTGGCTTAGCTCCAAATGAAGTATTCTGTGTTAAAATAAAGATGATACAGCTAGGTCTGTAGATGAAAGACCATCCTTTTTCCCTTGGCCAAAACCACAATCTGTCTTTAGACTCATGCTCTATCTTTACAATGAAAATATGTGAAATCATTTGGGACCTCTCCAAATTCATGGTATTATTTCCATCAGCTCAATCTCTGCCAACATTGAATAAGCAAACACTGAGCAGTGTTTTCAGTTTATCCACTACTGAAATCAGCTTCTAGATCTAATATTTCTTGCAAAAGAGAAGACACACAGCCTTGCTACATGTACTTTGGTAATTCACTCTTTCCTTTTAGGGATAAACTTGGCAATAACCCTAGAATAAAAGTCCTTTCTTCATGCATCCTTTTATCACYGCTTTGCATCAGACATCTTCTATCAACTCATTTTCAAAATTTTCAYACCATCTCAGCTAGCTCCCAAACATCCCAGGCCAGGTCATCTGGGCATTRTATATCTGATTGTACCAGTAGCATTTTACTCAGATGCTTGGGGACTGATTTACTTTTTAATTTTTGAGGGTATACGTTTCTTGATTATTAATGACACTATGATAAACAGTGAGGTTCACYATATGTACACACTTTGTCTTTTTATGTCTACTTGGGAAAGATCAGTGGCTCCTACCTGTGAACTATGGGATGTTGCCCAGCTGAAAGCCATGGTATCAGCAATGTACTGCCAGATTTTTCTCCATTTAATTCAGCAGTTAGCAGGGCATGTAAAGGGAAATCAAAGAAACATGGAAAGGCATTTATTTTCTATTAAAAAAACCAAAAMYAAACAAACAGGMATGYATGTAYTCTCTTCATCTTGTTCATAAATTTTTTATATAATCATAAGGCAAGCTGTAGTAGAGCTTTGTACCTGGAGAATCAGTATTTAAAAAATCTGAAGCTGAGCTTGGGACCATTTTATTTTGGACCCATTACTGAACAAAGTGCATTAAAGCATCTTTTTCAAAAGACACCTAAAGCATGGTTATAAATTACTGAGCAAATCTTTAAAGCTGATATTCAATTTATCTTTTCTCTACACAGGCAGTATTCACCACTTGCATAGTAACAACAAAACACTCCAGGAAAACCATTCTTTTAAAATTGTCATATGCCTCAATCATCTCCCAAAATGATCATTTATRCATAAGCATTGCAATAATTACAAAAACCTTTTATCTGTAAAGGGAAAGAGAAAGAAATGCACCTGATTCAGCTCTGAGATAAAGTACATAGAACCTCTATTACCTTCACTGAAGCTCTTCTTCCAACACCAGGATAAACATAGGGTCTCCCTATGCAGATTTCTACTGCTGCTGAAAGCTTACTCTTTACTTTTCATTCACAAAGTGAACTGTGCTTTCCCAAACAACCTGGGACAATGATAACTATGAGCAAACTCCAGCTGCAGTGTTTCTCCATACAGCACATGCAAAACAGATTTCCTTGCTTTGTTATAGACACTACACAGTGTATGACAATGAAACATTTGTATTTAATTTAAAACCAATGGTAAAGTGGTGCATGTCTCACTTCCGAGTGGTTGGCTGGGCTTGCTATGTTGAACCTTGTAAAATCAGCAATAAGCATTCACATGTCTGCCATCAGAACCGTGACATCTTCCATTACAATCAATCCTTAAATGATGCCGTGCTTTATCAAATTAGTCTACAGTCAGACCTTGGGTTGGCTGCTCTCCTCCAGTGCTGCTGATTCTCAGAGACGGTATCGGTATTCCACATCCTCAGTGATTCTATAATGCTTCCCAAAGACGAAAGTGAAGCACTGGTAGATGGGAATATTGCCATCAATAAAATAAATCACCAGATGATTTATCCACTTACATTTCTAGGAGATATTCCACATGTTTTTTATGAACAGAGAGAGCATTGCCCTGTGAACAGAAGTAAATTAAACTTTATTCTTTTGTTGTGTTGGCGAGTTCCACTTCCTCGCTTGCTTATTTTTGTTCTTTTGGTCTGCACATTCCCATATGCAAAGTAGAAATTGAGAGCTCTCACACTCAACAAGGCTGGTAATGAGACCACTAATGTTGGTACAAGTGAAACCTGCAGTATACTGACTTGTCCACTATGCAGTTTTCATCTTTCCAATTTTCTTCTATTATCCACTGTAAAATAAAATTAATCAAAAGGCTGACAAAACTTTAATTAACAGGACCACCAATGTGCAAAAAACCCCCCTCCCAAAAAACCAAGAAGTCATTCCCCAGATGTCCATACTAGGCTTTCACTTTTCTCTTTTTTTTTTTCATTTTTATAAATAATTTATAAATCTTCCTGTAAGAGATGAAATACAAAAACCAACCAAACAAAACCAACTGAAAAAAAAAAAGTTCCAAGTTATTATTAGAGCCACTTCTTGTCCTTCAGTACAAAATACACAGGAAGAGATTTTCTCTCCTTGTCAGTTTTGCCCAAATTTGGCAGCATTGTCTGGGATGCCACATGGATCCTTCAGCTCCGGGTGAGCTCCTGGTGGCCCCGCCGGGCCACCCTGGGAAGATGTGCCCTCCTACCTGTTGGCTTTCAGCAGTCACGCGAGCTGCTCGGAGGAGTCTAGGTGGTCAGGGATAGGCAAGCCAGTTATAATGGTCAAACATTTATTCCACACCGTGAACGTGGGGCACACTGGCTGGCCAAATGTAATGTCAAAAGTGTAAAGGTGTAGGGAGTTCAAAGCATCATAAAAGGCAAGGGAACCGTTGTCGTAGTCCAGCAAAATCCCGACCCTCCGGAGGTGAGGCGCGGGCTCGATGGGGATTTCTTTGCTGTTGTGCCGCACCACCCACGTGTTATTGCAGCGGCAGAGCACCCAGGAGGCAGAATTCTTTCCAATCCACTCRTGCTTCGGTGCTGACTTGTAGGAAATGCCAATAGCATACCTGCAAAACAAAAGAACATCTCAAGGAAACAAATGCTTCCTGCCATTTTGTCTCTCAGTGAAGTCAAATGTTAGCCCAGAGGACTCGCTGGAATGCCCTCACCTCTTACTGCCCTGAGTTAAGCTCTAATTAAACAACATCTCACCACAACATCTGCTCAGGCTTAATTAATGCTCTGTCTCTCTTCTGGGTCTGAGAGGTCAGGGAAACTCACGGTATTATTTCTAGTTTGGCAGCTATGGCAATTTTTTTGAGGGCTTGCCTCTGGTATTGAAAAGGAAGATTGTTGAATACTCAGCAACTCAGGGTTTAAATCACTGGACCTCAAATTTCCATTTCCAACAGATRAATACAGAGGAATTCATTGATTTTAAAATACACTGCTATCTGTCAGCTAATCTGATCTCTCCTTGCTCCTTTAATATGTGGCCCTGAAGAAGGAATGCAAGAATAAACATCAAAGGACACATTAAACATCTCTCTCCCCCCCCCCATTTTGCCATTTTCAAATATGTTTTGCCAGATGTTGGTGTGGTTTTCAGATTCAAATGAACATTTTTGAGACTGGGTTTCAGGCCAAGTTAAGCAACTGCAGGTGAAGACATTTGCTCTGCAAACCATAATTTATGGCAAGATGTGCARGGCAGAAGGATTGTGAAAATATTCTCATTAAAGGACACTGAGGAAAAATACCTGATTTGTCATATATAACAGAAATGTAAAAGTTCCTCACGTTCTAGAGACACTGCAGTATTTGTTGGACTTTCAACCAACAGAGATTAATCTGCCATAAGATTTTCCCCTCATTCCTTAGCACTGGCACAGACAAACAGCATTTTACTTCTTTGAGACAGTGGGAAATACCTGAAGACCCCACTGATTTTTCCACTCCATTAACTTTCATCATGATGTCTTTGAATACCAAAGGATAACATCTCTTCCATTGACTAAAGGCCCTCTGAAATACACCCCTGTATGACACAGAGGATCATTCAGAAGTGAAGGAAAGCAGTCTTCTCTTTCCTGCTCCTTGCTTCATTCCCTGGGGCACAGACCTACAGCTCTGCTGCTTCATGTCTCCTTCCCAAAAGCAAATCTGACCTCTGCCCCTGTTAAACTGGATCATCAAGTTGTCCTCAGTTTTRTTTATTTTTTCATTGTGAAGGACAGAAAATCTTTTACATTTAGTAGAGAAATGATCACATTTACAAAGTTATCTCTGTGTAAACAAGATGAAAGTTTTCAATCCCTCAAATTAAAAAAAAATAAAAAAAATCTTAATATATGTTGTATGTGGGTTCAAAAAACAACCAGCCCCAGGTGTGGAGTAAAAGTCCAGTGAAGGCTGCTAAATACAAAGATGCATAATCTAACAAKTTTTTTTTCTGGAGTCCAAAAATACATGCTTGGCCTGCTCTTATAYTGCTCCTGATGTYTCTRCTACCGGTTTCTGTCAGAGAAACTGTGCCAGCACCTGTGTGTTGGGAACCAGTGCTTCTTTTCCCCTATATTTTTATCCACCTACCACGTGCTCCCGCTTATCACCACCTCCCAGTAGTGCCGCCCGCTGTCGATGAAGACGTTGCCAGCCACCCCGTAGCTCCCCTGGCTCGTGAATCGCTCTGGTGTGTGACTCTTCTTGGATGATGTTTCATCCCGTTCCACTGTCAAGTTATCATGAGACACTTTCAATTTTCTATGAGCAGATTTGGGGTCCAGTTTAAATGGCTGACCTAGAGATGCAGAGACAAAGATGACAGAAGAATGGTTTGGCTTTGATTTTTAAAAGGAGAGTGGATTAGCAAGCCTCTGAGAAGCCCACAGGATTACATAACCATATTAATTTCCTCCTCTCAAGCATTCTTGAGACAGACTAACCTATTCTGCTCCCTGCAATAGCTAGTTTCTATTGCATTGTCAATTTACTGTCAACTTCATTGTGCACTAACTTCCCTGTGTTGATAATCCCTGAAAAGAGCCCTGCATAATCATCATGTCCATTATCTCTGACCTAGAGGTAACCAGAATACTCTAATTCTTGCATGTAATTGAAACCAATATACATGCTAATAAAGGTCTGAGGGTTGCTTTTTTCACAGCATATTAGATTTAGAATAACTTGTGTTCTATTAATTCTCTAGGGGCAAAGCTCCATAATAACATCTTCATCACTCCTACAAAAAGTATGTTTTCAAATTCCACAAAATGAGTTTGAAAATAAGAAGAACTAGACTTGTGTCTTTGTTCACTGACAGCTTTATTTGTAACAAGCACATTCAACAATTCAGGATTGCTTTGGAAGGATGCCCATGTGGTGCTGGATACTGTGCATTAAAAGGARGGAAGTGAACTGTAACTTGGTCCAAATAATATGGTGCAATAACATTACTCAGGCTGTTGCTCTTGGCAAGTATCTTCGGCTGTAGCACAAGGTTTGTAGACAATAACAGGAAGCTTTTTGGTAAACCAAACCTTGTAGATACATAAAGCCCCCCACAATTCTGACAGGCTTGCTCATTGTGTCAGAAAGCAGAAGGATCATTTACCTCCACCAAGAGACAACTAGAAACGTACAACTCYACAAGTGGTCCAGCAAAGCACTTTTCTCTTCCTACTGTCTTGCATACCAAAGGGAAAAACGTAATCAGATGATTTGATGGCATGCACAGAAAATTTAAATTAAATCTCTCATGAAGACTGTGTGAGGCACTGGCACACATACTTAAAATAAGATGTAGAGTGTTCAGGGTTATCTACTTTTGAAATGTGCATTTAACTACATATTATGACCAAACATAGAATAAACCCTTTGCAAAGTATTTRGGGACTATTTCTTACTACCTGACAGCAGTGACATAACCTCCTGCCTGCCTTTCTGACTGCTTAGAGCCTTTGTGTGCTGGAGCAGTATCTGAAGGATGCCTCTCTGTACTAAATTGTGTCTGGTCACAGGTTAATAGCAAACAGGAGGAAATCAGAAAGGTGTACATGCCATTCTCTTCAGACTCCTTCTTTCACAGTCACTATCACCCCTCTTCAAACACCCTCCCCTACAATAAGCAGGTTTCAGAAGATGCACAAATTCCAGTGTTTTCTTTCCAGCCCTCAGAACTGCCCATGATGACTACATGACTGAAGGATTAGCTTGTGCAAGAGGAAAAAACAGCTGAAAACTAGTCTTAAAATTGCTATTCTACATCTGCTAATAATTTGAGTAACCATTGTTTTTTTGAAGTGGGATCTCTGACTAGTCTATCACCTTGCTGAGCTCCATAAAAAAATGAGGGGGTTGAAGCTAAGAAGTTTTCCAGTGTCYGAAAAAAAGAGATAATTTTGGAGGATAAAATTAGACTAGCAATTATCTTATGAACACTACACAAAAATAAAATGTTTTACTGCAAACATAAGAAAAGTTTTTGCTTTGTAGAGGAAAAAAAAAATAGAGAGGATATTAAAACAAAACCACGAAAGAGTATTTTCAACCATTTCACGATGGCTTTGTTCCTAGGCAGTATTTCTAGTGATCAAACTACAGATATATCCCTCAAAAAAAACCCAACATATTTTCTGCACTACAGAAGACTAAGGCAGTCTTGAATTATATTAARTAAGTGGCTTTCATTCTGGAAACCACTTAAAAAAGTTGAACTTCTCTGTCCTCTTGTATTTTCCAAAGATCAGACCTAAAAAGGAGGCCAGAAAGGAGAAGACTCCGTGCATCTTGATCTGGTGTTACTCACTGTTTGTCTTGAGCTTGCCAGGCTCGCTGCTGCGACTGCCAGCCTGATTGATGGCCTTGACAATGAAGATGTACTTGGTGCCACTCTGTAASCCGTGCACCGTGTAGTGGTTCTGTTTGATATTAGGAACAATCATCCAGCTGTCGGCTGAGTTGCATAAACCTGCAATTTTGAACAGAGCACATCAGTCATAGMATACAAAACACACAGAGGGATATTTAGAGCATCCCCAGGCATCCAACGACCAATCTGAGCTTTGCTTCTGTACCTTTTAAAGTGTTGTTATACTAACTGAGCCACTACTTAAAGTCACTAATTCATTTTATCAACCCGCGGCCAAGGCACCTTTTAAATTCTTGCTATGTGAAGTGAACCATAAAAAGTGGGCATTTAAGAAATGGCTCAGTGGAGACACTAGCAGTCTGAGATTTTTCATATCCCAGCACAAGGCATTCTTTATTGCTTAAGAACTGGAGGATTATGGAGATCCCATCAATCTACTGTTTGGATTAATGAACTCAGTTTAAACCTCAGAAAACGAACRTAAGCAGTAAAGCCAGGAGGGCTGGGGAGGCACCTTTGCTGACAGTCCCCAGGTATGCATTCTTCAGAACCTGAAGCAAATAATGGGAGGCCAAACAGGCTAGAGCATGGGCTTCAGGGAAACCTTTGGCTCTTGCATTTCAGACTTTGCCAGAAAGTAATCTAAGCCAGTAAATTTAATGGATGCAACTTTTTGATTTATGTCCTCATGCTGAGATGCCAGCTGGGAAAGAGCTGGAAAATTTTCCATTTATAAACTTTTTTTGGTTTATATTTGGTTTACATTTGATGCCTACCACAGAAGTAAAACACACAGGAAATAAGTAAAATAAGGCAGTACCAGTATCATAAACAAATCAGGAAAATACCCTATTAAAATGAAATTTTTAATCTTCGTAAGTTTTTCCTACTGTGATATAAGTGCAATGGCAGTCAATCACCCATACATACAGTTCCATCACTGTATGTTTGGAACAGTTCCTCGTCTAATGGATTCCCCAGCCTCTTATTGTAGATGTTTACATAAAGAAAAAATGTAGCATTTATGAAGAGTATATCTATTCACAACATTTTATATGGATTTACAGCCAGAAATAGATRGATGCAAGTGGAAGTGTATGCATGTGTGCACATATGTAAAGTTGGAAAATGTAACAGAGAAAGGCTGACAGACTTCTTGGCCTCTGTGTTTACTGGGCACAGAACACATTGTGGAAGCTGTTGTTATTTATAGACAGCTTTCAGCTTTTAATGAATGTTCTAACAGCAAACCACTCATGAAGACAATCTTTTAGAACTCAGTAGTAATTCAGCTTTTCACATCAGACAATATGAAAACTTTATGTAAAATAAAATTTAAAGGCTACTGGTTACAAAACTTGAAAGAAAGAGATCTGTGATATGAGTTTGTAGACTCATAGACAATTCATGGCCATACAGTGAGATTTCTTTGTAATGTGATATGTGCTTTTCATAACAAAAGATCATTAGAAACAGAATTTAAATTCCAAATTTCAATCTAAGTATTATGATGTTTGTGTCTCAAAATTCTCTTGCAGTACAAAGCATTTTTGAGAGGCAGGCAGAACAGAGATTCATCCTGCTGTGCAAATGGGTAACTGTGGGACAGTTTCAGGTTAGATTTATACTATCTTGCCACCTAATGAAGAGCTACAATGCCTAACCTATTTTTCTGTGCTCTGAGGAAAGGCAGAAATCAGTGAGTAGTTTCTTTCACTTCCCCAGTTGTGAACATTCTACCACGTGCAAATGCCTCTCTTTTCAGGTCCACAGAGGAAGCCAAGGTGATCAGCATAGGTRACATCTCAAATTTCAGGTATCTAAAATGATGTGAGATGAGTCACCCATTTGTAGATAATTTAAATATATATGATTGTATAGAACAATTATCTGCCTTTGTCATGAAGAGAAAGAACCTACTTTAACCCCATGGTAATCCCACCACTGGTAGTGAACTGCTTAAAGCAACATATCTCCATGTCTTCTCTCACTGAGCCCTACACACCAAATTATATTTATTTTTTTAGGCTGTGTGCAAATGGGTTTCCTATGAGGAAGAAAGAAAATAAAGGAAGCAGCTTCCTGAMATAAAGTATTTCACTGACTACTCAGAGGAAATCTCATCTTTTCCCAGTTTGCCACAGATATTAATTGCACACTCCTGTACCTGAACTACCACATTGATTTTGCATTGATTTTGCATAAGATATCCCTTACTGGTGCTATTGCAAAACAAATTAAAGTATGTTAAAATAAAACAAAATTAAGCACTGGTTTTAAAAGGAATTTAATATGATCAAGGAGTCTTTAACTAAAATACCTCTGATAGGATACCAAATAACATATGACAATAAGCAGGATGGATACAGACAGTGGTCCTAGAAGTGTCTTCTCCAACCACAACCACCCTTTGAAAGGAAGTTCTGTGGTATGTATAAGCCACACATAAACTGCCCATTATGCAGACACAGAAATGCCCAGAGTTTTACTAACTCATCTAATATCTAGTTTTGCATTACTCACTACAATTCTCTAATGGGCACATTTTTAAGACTTTCATTACACTTTTAATGATACCCTCCAGAGGCTGATTGCTCCTTAACAAAGTATAAAACTTTGGTCCACATAAGTATATAAAGGACAGTAAAGGAACTGTTGCATTGCTATGAGTTTCCTCTCAAGTTCAACCCCTCCTCTTGGATATGTCGATTTATACATACCAAATAATCACTGAAGGCCTTACCTACCCTAAACATTCTGCACAGCCAATAGACAGAGCCATTGAAAAGTTAACATTTGATGGCCTAGGTCGAAATAGAGTATTTCATTTGAATTCTGTTTCATACAGGAAAGATTATTTCCAAATGTGGCCATGACCTGACTCATGTTCTAGAGGAAAGCTCTATCCTCTTTGATGACAGAATACATCTTAGGTTTCTTTTCTTTATTCTTCCACTCTTAGGYATCCCAGACTACTGATGTGCAATAAATGCTGGATGTGCAGTGACTGACTTGGTTATTTTACTTGACAAACTTGGTTATTTTACTTGTTGTCTTAAAAAGCTCAGCTCTTGCACCAAAGGGCTCAATGATATGTTCTTGTGCTTTCTGACTGTAAGCTCTTTGATAACAGGCTTTAAATTGTACTTGGATTCAAAAATCCTGGGAATGAAGTATTGATGATGCCAAACTACAAGTCCAAACTCCTTCAAAAGGGAGAATAGTTACTTGTGGCAGCCAAGTTAAGCATTTACTTATGAAAGAATAATTTGTCACTGCATCAAAGGAATTTGTCTCCAGTTATGCCCTGTCAGGACAGCCTTTCTTCTCTGAATACAAAAGAATATGAYTAAGGAAGTTCAGGGAAATGAACAAGCAGCCTGATCACACTGGCATCCAGGGGAAGTGTTTGCCCTCTCTGTTCCCTGCCGGTGGCAGCAGGTGAAGTGGAAAGTACACATCTCCTCACTGGGGCAACAGCAGGAGCCAAGGGTCTCCCATTGTACCCACTCCTAATCCAKGCTGCATTCAGGTTTCTTGTTTCAAAAACCCAGGGCTTTTTACAGGGTTATGCAGATGGTAAAACAATGTATTTTAAAACTGTAGCCTACAAAAATGTAGAGAATTTAAATTACATCCTGGAACGGTGCAGTGAGCACAGTGATGTCCATACAGGATGTGTGAGTTTTCAAAATAAGTTTCTCAGAGTCTGGAGGTAATAATTTGTAAAGCTATTTCCCTGGTGTTGGCTGTTGATGCACTTTAAAAAACAGATGGGAAAAATCCCAAGGTGTAAATCCTCCTAAAATTTACACTGATAGATTTTAATAAAATATATTTTCTTGAAAACTGGAAAAGGAGCACAAAAGTCATGGGAAGGTTATTTAATCTCTTGAGTATTATAATTATTGTAAAATGTTTTATTTAAATAAATTATTACCAATTCAAATTGGTAAAGCAAATAAGGTAGGTRAAAGTAACAAATAGCTCTCCACCCCCACTCTTCATTCCCATCTGAAAAAAAATATATGCAGGATTTCTGAAAAACACATTGATTTTTTTTAAGAAATACAGTCTTTTTATACTTTTAAAGATGCAGAAGTTTTCCTGGTTTTATCCCGAATTTGCTTTTGTGCCATTAAAAATGCTCACTAAAATCTCTAGTAGAAATCTGAAGACCTTAAGGAATCTTATTAAATTTTATTTTTATCAAAATAAAACTTACAGAAAGAGGCAAAGTCTAGAATATTAAAAAATTATTTGGTGAATCATAAATTCACTATTTTTTATTGAAGCTTGGGCTCCTAATTGTCTTAGGTCCTTCCAAAAACTTTTACCCTCTCTCAAAGGAAGAGAAGTCCTGTAACAGTGAAAAGGTTCTGACAGTAGTACACTGTATCCTTTACAAAGTGATTTTTTTTGAAGTTAGACTATATAACTAATTATCCCTGATTTCTTTTACAAGGTAAGAGAGAATGATTTGTTGCTTTTTGTCATGAAGGGAGAGATGTATTTTTCCTGAAGAATCTTGCATCAGAGCTAGAAAAAATTTGAACCATCCTGAAACACACTTTAACAAATCCATGATGTTAAAAAAGGGCWTACTCAATGAATACTTCAAAATCTATTGAAATGGGGTAATGAAATTATAATGCATGTTAGTTAGCTCGTGACAAAGTAATTTTAAAAGCTTTTACCTATTCAGATTGCAGGTGATTAGCTGCCTCTCAGAAATGCAAATGTACAAATGGTATAACTCTGAGGACAACTGCTTTAGTAAAAGCCTACTTAATCCAGAGTTCTGTGTTGCTCTTATGCACAGAGCAGGTCTGCCAAGCATTCAATAGCCAAGAAGTTTGGCCACATTTGGAAATAATCTTTCCTGTATGAAATAGAATTCAAATGAAATACTCTATTTGGACCTTGGCCATCAAATGTTAACTTTCCAATTTTTCAGTTAATAAAAAAGAATATAGTTGATTATGTTGGATAGAAAGTATACTAAAAAAACATAGTATTGCTTGTTTTTGTTACTGAATTCTTAGCAATCTCTGGATGATATATGCCTCTGGTGGGGGAAATGTGCTGTGAGTGGAAAGTGCAGTCAGGCTGGCTATGTGGTTTAAGAAACAGATACCAAAATAACAGCCTCCATTAGCACGGTAGGTGGGTATGTATGCAAAGTGATTCCTATTGTCTCCAGGGAAAAAGCTTGTGGGTTTAATGCACTACTTGAGCTACTCCCTGGTGACTAATTCATAGCTAAAAACCCACAGCACTGAAGTCAATCTATGAGCCTGTTTACATTATCTGCTATATGCAGCTCACAATACCATTGGGAATTTCTGGGATGTGACAGAGAAATAAAACTACAGTTWTGTGCAACAGCATGCATATGCCATAAATACGAGGAAATTTTTGCTAACCCAAAGTCTAAAACAGGATTCAAAAAACCCCAAAACACAAACCTATCTCCAGTTCATCAAAACTTGAAGGYTGCAGTGCAGCACCTGTTAATGCCACTTACAGTGAGAGCAGCTCTCTGTTCAACAGCACTAGCAAGGTACACTGTGATATTCTAAGAACAGCCTYGGAAAGACATTTGTAACAGGTGTGATGTTAAATCCTTCTGCAGGATCAAGTATAGCATGTAACAAAGTGAATAAACATCCAAGCAGTGTTCTGAGGATGGGATTGACAGGGCAAGAAGAAACGGTCCAGGATGACCTGGGAGAATTTCATATTTTAGAAACCCAGGCAGATTTGTAGCATGTTGGCAGGATGATCACCACTGGAGGAGTTCAAGTCTATACTAAATAATGGTATTTAAAAAAAGACTTTACAACATTTAGAAAGGCCTTTCTCATATACTTACACATGCACGTATTTAATGTGGGTTAACATTATAGCTTTCAATTAAACCATGATATTTGCAAAAGAATTAGCTCTGTTWAAAAAAACTCAAAACAAAAATCCAAACCAAACAAAATAAAACCCAAAAATATCACCAAAAAAAAGGAAGAGCCATTCTTTCATTTCTTTTTACTTTCATTTGAGGTCTTCAGAGCATTTTGTAAACTAAGTTTCTTACAGTGTTAATTTGTTTATTCTTCAAAGTTTTAATTAACTATTTTTRCAAAATGATAATATGAAAGTTCAGACTGCATACTGAGCGCCTCATGCTATGCTTGAAAATTATAATGCATCCCTRAAAGCAGACTTATTGATATATGTTTTTCAGATCAAAGTTTTCACCTCCTCATGGGAAACCTATACTACAGCCCAAAATAGAAATACCTTGTTATTTATTCACTAGTAAGCAAGGAGTAAAATCCCACATCCCAAGGCTGTGGAAATGGCACATCTTTTGCTGATGCCATGTTCATACATAATGTGCAAGTCAATAATTGAATTGACTTGCACAGCATAAAGCCATAGATAAAAATGGACTAGAAAACAAGCAACACCAGCTTATCATTGTTGTCTCTGCTTGRTAGTGATTTATCAGAGAATGTTTTCCTTCCTTATCTACCTTGCTTCAATTTTTGAAAAATTACTATTAGACTTTTTTATTATCCAGCTTGCTCAGATGTAGAAGCATGTGTTGAAGTTTATTTGGGCTTTCCAACAGCCTTAAATTTTGCAGTGTGTTCTTCAAAATCAGACTCTTAAGGGAAACACTAAATGGAGGTTTTGACAAAACATTCATCAAATTTTCAATAATCCATCTTCTTTTTTCCGTCAGTCCTGAATACTGTAATACATTCACAGTATGCTACTTAAAAAAGGTATTAAGACACCAGCACATGAATCCTCACATGTCCTTTCAGATGGCTTGGAAAATAAACTCCTGCTCAGGGATGGAGAGGATGAGGTGCGCACAGTAACAGAYGAGTCAGTGGGAGAGTTTGGCTCAGTACTCAAACTTGGCATAGACCATGTCATTCTTCCATTGACATAAAGCATGTAAACATGCCCACAGCACTGACTTTCATCAAAGTATCTCAACAAATTTTCTTCTTATAAAAACTTTTTGCAAGAAGAAAAGCATTTCTGCCCTGTGTCACAACTAAGCCTATGTAGCTCAGTGCATGGCCAGGGTATTTKATGCTGGGGAAAGATGAGGGTGTATAAAGGTTTCAAGGAACAGGGAAAGCACACACTGATCATTTCTCACCTTGCTCTCCCAGGCATCAACAGCTTACAGCTCTGGCAATTCCAGAGCAACTTCACTGCACTTCATTGCTCTCAGTGTATTTTTCTTGCATGATCTGTCCAGGCATCTCTTGAACTCAAAAACACACCAACCCCCTGTGGTGATGAGTTCCCTATCTAAATATGTGTTGACTTGAACAAACTCCACATTTTGATTGATTTGGCTCATTTCAGAATCCTTGTTTAATAAAACAAGTCTGTGTCAGCTAGTGGTATGCCCATTAAATAYACAGCAACCAGGAAGAAGTTGAATGACTTCTCCAAATTCATATTCAGTGACCCCAATGATTGCAGAACACTGAATCCAGAAACACTGACTTCCTGACCAAAGATTAGACAATATATTTTTTTTCTTGAGGAGAAGTTATTTAACAATAAAGCAATCCAAAATCTAATTAAGTAAATTCAGCCATTAAAGAAAGTCACAGACTCAAAACATAGAGTGTACGCATAAAAAATGTGCTATAATACAAAATATACAATGTTTGTTAATCTCATTTCAAATAGAACCAAGTTAACTTATAAATTGTTGTTCCACCGATGTTTTCTGACTTAGCCTGTAGTTCAGTGAGACCTATGCTTTGTAGCCTTGAAGACAATAAAAATCAGAGGRAAGGACTTAATCTGTATTTCAGACAAAGGTCCAGATGTCAAGCTTATATAAATGACAATGGGGCTGCAGTTCTAACTAATGACCAGTTCAACACAGGCTCCCATGTGCACACTGCCTGACTAGTGCAGAGAGTGGAACTGAGATCTTTGAACTTGCTACATCTGCAAAAAGGGACTTGGGGTGCCTTTTAAAATCATTATTGGTTTGGATTGAAAATTTAGGCTTTAAATCTTTCTAGAAAATATTTTTTCCTTTTGTTCTTGACATAGGAGTGTATTTATCTTTAAAAACACTTGGGTTTCATAGAAACCATGAGGGAACACCAAGAAAAGAGAAGGTTTATACTCACTAACAACGTTGGCTTGTCCAGTGAAGATGGTGTACTGCAGCTCATAAGAAACCACACAGAATTCATCATCCGATGTCCAGTGCACAGTGATGGTATCATAGGAGGCTGTACAGAGCTCTTCTCGAATGGTGGGAGGGTTGGGAGCTGTGAGATACAACACAGCAGGCACAGTCAGTGAARTGTTTCCCCTCTCCCCTGAGATTAGGGGATCTAATTGATGTATGAGATTGTAGAAACATCATCCAACAGACTTTTCAATAACTTTTCACTAATTCCAGTGTGAACTTTGACTATCAATTAACTGCTAGGAAGGAATTCTTAATAACAATATAAACACCTAGGAACTCCAGATTTTGAAAATATTTTGTAGTAAAGTAGCTTTACTTCCAGATGCCATAGAACAAGTGATGTATCTGTGGTCACACTAGATGGATACAATGACAAGTTACTTTTTCTAAGATTGTTCTGATCATTTCGCCAAAGTTATCAAAATTTCATTGAAGCATGTCAAGAGGGAGGGTCAACATTCTTCACTGTTGGTTTGAAAGCAGCGTTTGCCCAGCCTATCTTACCAGAGATTGCCATAAGTGGTATTGTGGTGGTGCATCCTTCTGGCCCTGCTCTAGGCTGCACTTATGATCTGTCATTCATTAGCAACAAGTATTTTAAAAATATAATTTTGGGGAAGCTGCCAACACTCATACTTTCATGCCAAATTTTCTCCTCYCTCCATTTTTATTGCTTTCCTAGCTATCCTTTCTAACACAGATACATATCATTTCTGCTKATTATAAAATGCACATTTTGCAGCATTAAGAAAAGAGCTCTTATCATAACATAATGACTCTATGAATATTACAAGCAAATAGTCACCCAGGAGCCCTCTGTCTCTCTGTTTTTATAATAAACAGGCAAAATCTTTGTGTAGCAAGATATACAATCTTTTCCCATATTAAGACATGAGTTTGTTGTAAAGACCTATTTAAAGTGAAACTTGAAGCAAATTACTGGGGTCTAATTTTCCTGTTTGCAATCTTTAAAAAGCCAAACACCTAAATAACAAAGAAATGAGTCTCTCTTCCTGAGGGATGTTCCTGCATGCTTGTCTCTGTGGGAGCTTCACTCCAAATCATCTCCCCTACAAGCCACATCATGAAAAGAAGAATCACAAATCCTTTTGCTTTAAGAGTGTGTCTCCCAGCTGTCACAGAGTGAAGAAGGAGGGCACTCAAGCTGAAACAACCAAATTATGTCTGAATTAAAGGAAAAGGGAGGCAACTATGAATGTTTGTGGTTTGGTTTTGAGTTTCTTTTTCTGTCAGCTCTTTAACCTCTGATAGCCACAAATAATAGCCTCAAAAAAGTCCATCTGAAGGAATTCCACCTTTACTTTTGCAAGATCTTATTCTTATGAAAMATCATTTTTTTCCATCAAGAATTTTTATAGGCCATGTCTCTGGCTTACTGATGTATGTTCCCAAGGATTAGAGTGCAGACAGGTTCCCAAGCAGCCTCTTTTAACCAAGGAGCTTAAGGAAAAGTTCAAATGTATTTCATGATAAAACCATGATTTRTGATGCTCCAAATATTGAATCACAGAAGCCTACCAATGCTTTTTTTTAACTTGTCAGAAAAACCCTTGGGACAGAAGGGTATTAATGAAAAGAAATACAAATAAACTAAARTAAGAGCAGCTATCTGTGAGAAGAATATAATCAAAGTGTGGGGGAAAAAAGCTCCGCAGTTTTCTGAAAAGATTAGTGGCAATATCAGCTATGTTTCAAAAATTTACCCTGTAGAACAATCACAGGAGGTTTTAATTTTTTTTTTAATTCCAAGATGGGGCTTCATTTCAATATTTTGCCTTTCCCTCAAAGGCCAAACAAAAACTGGAACAAGTGCAAATAACAAATATASAAGTAGATCAATTTTTATTTGTCTGATGGTGCTCAACTAAAGTTTTATCTGTCATCTCCTGCACCTAACAGCAAAACATTTTACTTGAGAAATGTACTTGTTATTACTTCAACACAGAAAATAAATATTAATTTATGGAAAACAAAAATTACTGAAGGTTTAATTAATTGCAAACTGCATTTCAATAATACCTAAGCATCTTCAACTTCTCTGAAAATGGCATCCTAAGTTTGCTCTTTGTGTGCRCACCTGGCCTTGTAGCTGCAAATCTGCACCCCTTCATGTAATGAAAATGTCTGAAAGAAATTTTACCTAACAAAGACATATTTTCCCTGGCTCTTGTGATTAACCCACACTCACATGAGACTATATTGCATGAATTCAGYTCTTGGGCAACATTTATTTCATCAACCACTCAGAATAAAACAAATACACTTGCTTCTCCTACAGAAAGGCAGGCAACTCTACATTCAGATGCTTTGTTATGACAAAATAATGCAGCTGTCCGACCGCCAAATTCATCATTCCACAGCACATACTCCTTTAGAGAGTGTAAATTTGTAACGCAATTAAAGAGATTGACCTCAGCCAGTTAGCTTCATTCAGTATTGCATTTGGTAGTGTGTGATTTGGTGAATTACTGAATTCACCAGTACTGTTGCAGAGCTCTGTGCCATGGGRACCTCCTCAAAGACTCCAGTGATCCCAAGGCTGCACCACCAGGTTCCCCTGCCTGGCTCGGGTGTGCTTCAGCACTGCTCCAGAGGGGATGCCCAGCAAGATTCCAGCCCAGCAGTGGAAGACACAATCCACTTCTCCATAGAGGATCAGAGGATATATCTGGGAGTGGCAACTGCTTCAGACATTCAGACTTTCATTCACCAGTTTTGTGAATCAACACTCTCTCACAAGACAGAAAAATCGTTGCTGAAGGCTGTTTTACTTCATTTTAGCTCAGAACTGAGTAAACACACTTAAAAARTCAGTAACCACACCTAAAATACCTGAAAGGCACTAATATTAGAAATGCAGTTCCTAAAATTTGTTCTCAGGAGTAACTGATCTCACCAGCATAACTACTCCCTTTCAACCCTTTCAGTTTAAGGCACCTTCCTTTCCATGTCTCTGCATGGCTTTTGCTCCGATGGCTCACAAGGTCTGCACACCTCAGGGACACTTTAGGGACACTGCCACCTCTCCCTGGTGAATTCCCGCATTAATGCAGTGTCTCCTGGGTGTCTGTTGAGATACTATCTAAGTCCTCTCAGCACAAGGTCACAGAGATTGACTAAAACAACCTCAAATTAATTTTGTTTGCTCAGTTTCTCTCTCCCTGCTGTCATGCAGTGACTGACTTTGTAAAGATTCCTTATGGATTTTGATACTGAGTATCAAGACCTAAAAGAATATCTAAGCAATCTGCTTGAGTTAATGGTGCTAGAAATATCCATATTGCTGGTATGACTGTAAGGGAGTTGCAGAGCTGCTCTGAACCTCTCTTTTAGATATTCATTACTGATTCCATCTTGTATCATGACACTGGGCTGAATCAGCATGGAGGAATTGGAAAGGCACAGTTCCATCAGATGTGGGTACAAATTTTATGTATTATCAACTTGTCATGTGTGAGTTAGTACCAAGGGCTTGGTCATACATACAAACCATCTCAACCGAGTCTTTGGGGAGACCAGGACTGCTCAAAACCAACAGAATAAGAAGAGATTACATGAGCGTTGTCTGGAACTGGTCTTTGATCTTTCAGTGCTGAAAGGGTTAAGCAGCAAGACAGGTTGTCAAGAGTTTCCAGAACAAAGTTGTTTCTGTGTGAAAAAATTGCTGGCATATGCCAGGCAATACATATTTCTTTGTGCAGTCATAGGTGAAGTGATGGATGAAAAAAACTTATCATTGTTTCAGATGGGATTTCTGAAGTAGAGCAAATTGCAAGGTCAAAGAATGGATGCTTCTGCAATTGATTTCAAAGTATAAGGACACAAACCAAGCATTTTTGATTCATAATGGACAAAAAAAGTCCTTATGACAGTAATATTGTGCAGAGAGTTTTCAAGTCATACATATTGCCTGGGTCTAGCTAGATACATGTCTAAAGAAAGATGGTTTCCAGATGAAGAGCTTGAGTAACTGTTAAGATAAAAATGCTTTCAAAAGACATCAAGGCTATATATAGAGAGAATAGAACAGGCAGATAAAGATTAAAAGTATTGTTTTAATATACTGAGCTTGATATCTCAATGTCTGGCTGGCAACTTTCAAAAAGATRTAAGAGATTTTATTTGGATAGCAGAAGCTTTGGGCAGACGTCTATGTAGATGATAAGCRCAAACTAGTTAAATTTATGTATTCAGTAAAGAAATGGCCCAGGAAGAAAGAAAGATAAGGTTGGGGATATGGAGATTGAAGAAGATCTGACAAATATTATACYGGGAAGAACCAAAGGAGAAAAAAAWCTCCAGGAGACAGCCAAGGTCAATTGCTTYAAAAGCAACTTACAGCAGAGATAATGAAGCTGGAATTTAGGTTTTGACATTTTGTTCAGAAGCAGTACAGATGACAGTCATAAGGTAGGCTTCTTCACTTACTTCACAGCATAGATCTATGGCTAGGATGTACAAATGGTCTTTGTTTTACTTAACTGTGAAATGTGATAAAAGTAAAGCCTAATTCACTCTGTCACAAAGTGTTCAGTTTATGATCTATGAAAATTCCATGCACCAATCTTAAAGGAGTAATATAAAGCTTTCTCTGGAGTTTCTGGACAACAGTAGAGAATAATCAAATGCATTCTACTCTTGGGATTATATATATATATATATAAAAATATATATATATGTATATCTATTGATCATGTGTACTTATTTACATATATTTACATATATTTACATAAATGTATTTTAACTGTCTGCATAGGTTGCATTTTATACTCAGATCATTTGGACATGTGCTTTGCATTTTGCCACTGCAGCCATATGCTATTTATTAATGTGAAGAAAAGCCAGTTAGAACTGTTTTTCACTGGGCATCAAAGATAAAAATAGTTTGTTAGAGAAAAAAAAAACACGCTAAAATGCTTGATATGTATGCAACTTTCCTTAGACTGCATTGTGAGCAATTTTTTAAGACTGTGGWTGAGTTAGGAAAAAGGCAGAGAAGGACCTATGTAAATGACACAGTCATCATGATAGATCATAGAAAATATCTTTGTAGCAAGACAACCCTTCATTTTGGTACAGATATAACCTTCGTTTTCTGCAGCACACAGTAATTAAGTTGATAATATTGACATATGATGTAGAAAGGGGAGAAGACCTGAGGGATGCAGGAACAGACTGCTAAACAGAATTAACCTCATGTAACTTCACAGATCTAAACCACAGCTATCTGCATTTGAAYAAGTACATCTATCCTCTGTTTGGAGACAACTGTGAGAAGTAGACAACTCCAGAATGGAGCCAAGTGCCTCAATTTATGTTCTCAAAATGAGATGGTTATTTCTCTTTGATCATAAAGGAAGATGAGACTGACTATTTTAGAGGTCSATTGCTAGATTAGGGTGAATGAGTCAGTTTTTTGTTTTAATCCTTCATTTCCTTGGATTTTTATAAATTTATGGTGAAGCCTGAGTATGATGGCAAAATTCCTGCAGATTTAGAGGCAGACCACATAACATTTCACTGGTACTGTATAAGAAGCTTAAATTGATCTTATCACATTATTGTTGTGTTTTATTTACTTGAGTGTGTATTAGACACTGATTGTACTTATGTGTCACACAGTGACAAAGAAATTCCTTGCAGATATAATTTCTCTTTTAGATATGGCAAGAATCCCACAGCTCCGTCAGGCAAGAGTGCTGCTGCCCTGTGCATTCACCCAGTCTTGTGCTTCCCAATATTAATCTATTCCCCATTTATAGAATCACAGAATCAGAGAATACTTTGGATTGGGAGGAACCTTCGAAGGTCATCTGGCTCAATCTCCAGACAGTGAACAGGGACAGGTTGCTCAGTGTTCTGTCCAAATTGAMCTTGAATGTTTCCAGGGATGGGACCTATACAGCCTCTCTGCTCCAATGTCTAACAACCTTCATTTTAAAGATTTTTTTTTATGTGTAGTCTGAACTTACCCCCATTTGGTTTAGAYCCATTGCCCCATGTTCTTTCTCAACAAACACTACTAAAATGTTTTAAGTGCTGAAGGACCACAATGAGGTCTCCTTGGATCCCTCTCATCTGCAGGCTGAACAACCCTAAYGTTCTCAGCTTTTCCTCTGAAGAAAAGCCAGAAGCCAGTCCTCTGCTTGGAAAAGATAGTGGTTTGCAATGAGGAGGCTGCACCCTCACATTCTCTTGAACTAACACAAGTATGTCCTCTGAAAACTGGGACAAGTGAATGGACCCAGGAAGTGTTTTCCAATGCTTTCCTAACAGTGCTTTGTGCCTTTCACTGCAAATTCGTACTGCTAACAGCAGATGCTTTAAGACGCTGCAAAATAAAAACCTACCACATCTCTTCTGTTTTCAATTGAGCTGGAATGAATTGTTCTAATTCTGGCATTGAAATCAAAACACCCTAAATTACAGTAATTTGTTTCTCTTTGTGAGTCACTGTACACTCTGAGACTACACATTACTCAGGCTTTCAGTAAGGGTCTAATCCTGTGGGCTTCCTCAGGCCAAAGACCTCAGTTAGGCGAGGTGGGGCTCTGCAGGGTGGAGATCCCACCCCACAGCCTGGCTCAGAGCACACCACACACTCTCTAGCTCCACAGATCCTCCAGTTCTGTGATGGGGAAATTCACAAAGTCACCAACATGAGAAAACATCTCTCACTGCTGAGAGCCTGTGATGTTGATTGCTTGAACAGCTTCTGATTGCTCATGGGAGCTCTGCCAGGCAGCAATCTGCTGCAGCAAGGAGGCAGCCCCAAGGGAGAGGATAACACCTGGAGCATCCATCCCTGGCAAATAGGGCTTGGTCCCTGCTCTCCCTCCTCTGGCTGCCAGGCTGAGCTCCAGCTGTTCTTTCACTGCACTCTGCTGCAGGGGCTTTTAATAATTTCTTAAACCTACTTTCTCACACTCTGGTGGTGAAGAATGCAAGGAGAGGAGGTGGGGAATGCATTCCAGTTGTTTGAAGCACCCAATGCTTCCTGGGGTGTTTTGGGGCTGTTGGAGATAATATATTCAGGATTAAGAGGGAGAGTGTATTTGGTTTATGAAGCAATGTTTTGGAAGTGGGTGGGCTGCAAGGGTTACCTCTGCCAGAAAAGATCAGGAGCTGACTCAGTATCAGACAGACAGATCTAAGATCCACCTGCCACTGCCCAAAGCTGAGCCACCACTAGTGCTGATAGTGCCTCTGTGATAGCACTTTAAAGAAAGGGGCAGAAAGGCCGTGCAGCAGTGGGGGCAAAGAGAGTGAGAAAATGTGATAGAAACAGCCCTGTAGATGCCAAGATTGGTGAAGRAGGAGGGGGAAGAGAAATTCCCCTGCAGCCTGCGGTGAAGGCTGTGGTGATGCAGGCTGTTTCCCTGTAGCCCACACAAGACTGCAGTGAAGGAKATGTCCACCAGCAGCCATGGAAGACCCAGACTGGAGCAGGCTGGTATGCCCTGGAGGAAGCTGCAGCCTGCAGAGGCAGTACCACGTGGGATGAAGGTTTCTTATGGGAATTGTGGCCCAGGGAGGACTCACACTGCAGCAGTCCACTCCTGAAGGACTCATCTGGCAGAAAGGACCCACTCTGGAGCACTTGTTGGAGAATGGCACCCTTGGAAGGGCCCACGTTGGGGAAGTTCATGAAGAGCTGCATTCTGTGGGAGAAAGCCCATGCCAGAGTAGGGGAAGGGCACCAGGAGAAGGAGTGGCAGASATGATGTGTGATGAACTGACCACAAMCTCCATTCCTCATCCCCAAGCACTTGGTGGGAAGCAGGTAGAAGAGCTGGGAGTGAAGTTGATCCCAAGAAAAATGGAGTGGGGAAAAGTTTTTTGTTAGATTTATTTTTATTTCTCAGTGTCCTACTTTTACAATTAATTTGCAATAAATTACATTTATCTTCCCCTAGCTGAGTCTGTTTTGCCTGTAGCAGTAATTCTTGAGTGATCTCCTTGTCCTTATCTCAACCCATGAGYTTTCATCTTATTTTCTCCCCTTACTGCGGAGATGGAGTGAGCACCTGGCAACCAGCCAAAGTTACAACCACAGGGAGAACTGAAGAAAATCCTATCACTACTATTTTATGAGGAATATATTATAGTAGCACCTCAAGAAAAAAAAAGTACCTGTAAGGTAATCAAGGCATTCCAACAATTTCTTCTCCCTGGTAAAATCAAGTGCGAAAGTATCAAAAGTATCATTGAGATTAATTTCAGGAATTAGAACCTGGGAGGATGCAGTTGCCATGGAAAYCCTGTAATGAAAAGAAAAATGTCTTTTAGTACTCAAAACACAATGAATTTTATATYAAGGTGGACTTGATCAACAGGGTTGTTATAGCTTCTCAAAAAACTTGATAAAAGCTTATATACGTATTTTAATTATATGGTTTATGTTAGGAACTTCTCCTGCCACTTTTATTTTTGACAGCAAGATCTCCAATAATTTTTTTTTTTTACTGAACTTAGGTCTATCACGCAGTATCAGATAAGATTTTAACACAATTTTGGCCAAATAACAATATCCCTTGAATTCTTCTTTTTAATCACCCATGGAACCAAAGAAGAAAGAGCTCTATAATTAGCTGTGTTTAAGCAATCCTGACAGATGCTGCATCTCTCCCAACCCTTGTTTTCCTAAGCAGTGTCTTGCTCCAGGCACGCCTTGGCACTGCTGTCCCAAGGGCCTGGTGCAGTCCCCACAGCTCCTCAGCTGCTCACCACAGCACACTGCTGCTAACTTCAAAAGGCACAGGAGGGAGATAAAACAAATAGATGTCAGCATGGTTTATTTTAAAAGGCTTTTCCCTACAAAGCATGTGYGCATACTTATATTTCCTCCAAAATGGAAAAGTTTCCTCACCTACCTCATTTCAGGAGCTACATTTACATTTTCTCTGTCCAGATGTACTAATATAAAGAGACGAACTTTCACAAGAAAAATGCATTTTCCAGTCCATTCAGCCTGGTTTCACCAAATGTGTATTACTGGAGAGCTGGATACTGGGAGTGTTTACAGAAAGTTTGACTGGTTTAAGGAGAGAGATCACTAAACCTAATGCTATACAACAGAAATTGGACAAATGTTTCAGTTTGGAGATAAASAGACAACTATGCATGCAATCTATGTCTGTTGTTTGTTATGACATTTATGTCTGTTACATCATTTATGACATGTCTGATCAAAATATTTGATTGCTTCAATTTAAAATTTTCCCATATTACTCGTTTTCTGTGGACYGGACTGAAATGACTCCAGGATGAATGTTTACTAAGGACTGTTTTTTCATACATTTTTGTGTAGTATTTTAGGAAAATACAATAAGGAAAGTCAAAATCAGAGCTGTACATCTCATTGTCTGCAGCATAGTTTTCAAAAGCTGACCTGCGGAGGCTTCCTGTTAAATATTCTTGTAATACAGTTTTCAGCACTGTTTCTGCTGCAGCTGTGAAGGTAGAACTCAGTTTAAAGTAGATCCYAGGACAGATTTTTTTTAAATTTTATTTTATATCAGCAGGCCTTTTTGGACTGTTTTAGGGGATATGYAAAAGGTGCTCTGTATTTACATGTGTTACAGTCAGTTTTTGGTGAGATCAACAATTCAAAATTTCAGACACCATGCTGAACCATATTAGGTTCAGAGGATTGAATTTTGTCCTGTAATTCTGCCTACTGTTGACACTGTAAACACTGACACTGTAGTTGATTGGAAAGGGTTTTTCTAGGATAAATGTATTTTATCCACTGCAAATAATGCACAACTTAATCATCAGAGTGAAGATAATGACTCTGCTTGTGCAGTTACCTGTTGTGCTTACCACAGAAAATATTTTACTGCAATTACTTTGAAATGTGTGGATGAAGAAATGCAATGAGCATGATTTCAGGAGACTTCTTTAGCTGCTGGAGCTCAGAGCCCTGGTGAGACTGTTACATGAGCAGTCTATAAGCAAACAAAATGTTGCTYACCAGAGGAGAACTAAGAGAGTTACTTGTGAGGAATAATTTATAATTCTATTTAGCCTCTTTTTCCATTTGCAATTTGTCTGCAAGCACTTGGTATCTTTTTTACCCTTGGTTTTATTCATTGCTTGGAGTGATTCTATGATTTTAAGAGCGTTCACAGCCATCTCATTACAGACAACAATCTGTGATAGCCAAGAATTGTGTCATTGGGCACATGCGTCAGCTTYTCTCATTTCTGCTGTCCCAGTGTCTCTCCTATTAAAGTATTGTATTTATGATGCAATTGTTCATGCTTAAAAGTTCAAAATGGAGCTTCTTTGAATATTCTGTGGTACTCAGTTAGAAAGCCCTGTGTCTCCACAAGTTTCTGCCCTACTGCTGCTTCTGCTGAACACTGAAAAAAAGGGCAGATCCCCACCTTCAGCTTTTAATACTCGTTCTAGTTTCACTACTGGCTTCAACTGGGATGCCACAATGTTGCTTGGTGAAGGAATAAAAACCACAGTCAWATAACCCACTGCCTTGCCTGGCCTTGTCTTTTCAACTGATTTTCAATTCTCTGAATCTGTAATAGGCAACCCAGTGTTGCTGGCTAATTTATAAAATGGTAATTTGATGAAGAATGATGCAGCACACCAGAGTAAGGGAAATGTGTAAAAAAAATGTGTAATAGGAGCAGGGAATTTCATGTTTTGAATCTGGGGAAATTGGCTGGCAAATRTGAAGATATAATGAGAACCCAGAAATAAAAAAATAATTATTAAAAAAGTGCTGTTTAAAAAAAGTTTAAAACCCCATACTTTTGGTGTCTTTCTTTGTTGTCCATATTCTCCTTTCTTTAAACTTAAATTTWAAAAAAAAATTTCTGATTGCTAAACAGCTGGTATTCCAGCAGAATACTTTTTCATCAGAAAATCRTGCTGAAAATCAATGGATATGTTTCAGCATTCACATCATTGCACTGAAAACCAGACCAAATTTTCTGATAGCATGGTCCTTGTCTTTGGGATCCTTGATACATCTGGTATGCTGAAGAGGAGGCAGGATTCTGAAAGGAGTAGAAATTCCCTGTGCCCAGAAGCCCAACACAACAGCTGATGTAACTTCCAAACCTCCTGGACTGTTGAATCTCCATCTCTTCAAGATGCATGGTGCAGGTTCACAAAGTTACAAATTTCATTATCTTGTAGCTTTCTATTTTGTGAAGAATACGAATCCATTAAGATTATTCCCAGTTTCTTCTAATTAATGCACTGACTGCCTGATTTCTTTCTCAATCTCAGAATTTTTCATGACATAGGAATTTCAGCCATAAACCCATTTTTTAAGTGTGTTTAACATCAGACATCTGCTTGGCAACCATTCTAACTCTTTCACTTGTGCATGCTGTTCTTGTTGTAACTCTTAATTTGTACCCTTTTTTGACTGCTCCTCTTCTCAAAGGGATGTTTAGATTTAGCACTACAGTAAGGTTCTTCCCTTACTGGTACAGCACGAAGTAGCATTTTGGGGCAATATGTCAACRATCCCCCTGCCTTTGACCACATCTCTGATGTGACAAGACAACACAGCAACTATGGCAACCCATCTGCCCTAAAGTGAGGTTTTTCTTTTCACTGAGAGGAACATCTCCCTTACCTTTCAGTGATATTTTTGGCAGTTTGCAGGAAGCGAGCRTGGTCGTTCTCCTTCAGTGACTGCTCCGCCTGAGAGATGAGGGACGTCGAGCGCTCAATGCACTGTTTGCAGTTCGCAATCTGCTGAGCCAGTTTTCTCAGCCTCACCACCTTGAGTGGAAACACAGGAAAGCAGTCATGTCTCTGAGGTCACAAATCATGGTTGGGTTTGCAATTCAGAGGTAAAGCTGGGCAAAGGAGGAGTTAAGATGAACGGCTTTGGTGACAAGCTTTGTGGTGAACTCCATCTAGCCATGTAACATTTTAATAAGGGACAGGCACAGCCTTTCTGCCTGAATATTTTCCACATGGAAAACAACAGGGGAGAGCCAAAACAAGCACAGCTGGCCTATTTTCCAGCAGAAGGAACGTCATTTCCTRGTAATTTCTGCTTACATGATAACTAAGGTCTATTTAGATAACCATTTCCCAGAAATTAGGAGATCTGTGTTAAATGCTACTTATAGATTAACTATTCTATTAATTGAGTTTCATAAAAAGAAGAAAACTGAAAACAAAAGTTAACAAAAAAGATTGTTCAATTCTGTTAACAATACCTGCCTGACCTCATTATGTGCTTTAAGTAAAACAGGGTGTTTTCTTGTTGGATATTTTTAACTGGACAAAAGCACAGTAGTGCTGSAGAGCTGATTATTATTACTGCAAACATATGTGCTGGAGATAAACACAGTAGATGTGACTGTAATCATTAGGAAAAAGGTTAGGGAAGGTTACAGTCCTCCATTTAAAGACAATGTTGGCTAACAAAACTTTCAGGAACTACAATAGTTCCTGAAAGGTCTGGGAGTCCTTCCTTTTGTTATCACATCAGGATCATAGTTTGAACAGGAGTAAGAAAAAGGAAGGAAATTAAATAACTCTGGAGTTTAGAAAGGCACATTAAGACCCAGTTACAAGCAAAATGAGGGAACTAACAACCAAGTGGTTTGGCAGAAATGTCCAAATTTATAATCAAGAAAACATTCCCAATCTCAGGAATTAGGGCACAGGCTATAAAGTTGCTGATTTGAGTTTTGGATATATTTGCATCTTAAGCAGTGATGAGGATATCTTAGCGCAGCTATGTGACAACAGAAACAAGTAGGAAAATAAACATTTTAAAAAAACTTTCCAGAAAAAGATACTGGCCAAATGTTTTGTGGTGTGTGATATTAGTATGTCTTTAAAGATAGAAACAGCATAGAGAAGAAAATGCTGGCAACCCCTAGATTTTGGTAAYGCTAATGATTTGATCAGCTTCTAGGAAGAACTAATGCCACAATGTTTCCTGCAACTGTGCATTTGCAGAGATTACAATTCAGTCTACACYAGCCTAACCAGGGAAAGGTTCACTGCAGTGTTAAGAAGTTCATCTCTTTATTTACTAATTAATTAACAAGCAAACAGGGAACTGAAGTAAATGTTAACTTATGAGTTTTCTGCAGTAGAAGACAAGTCATGACTTGTGATGTCTGTATATGAACTATATTTCACTTGATTGATTCTTTCTTTTATCTTCAAGAACAGGCAGATGGTAAATTGAAAAAGGAAGAATCTCATCTCACTCAGTTCCCACCCACTTCTGCAATGGTAGGAATGACATCTGCCCTAGGATTATCTTACCTAGTTGATATTTGCTTCTTTCCTGTTACATGTTCTGTGGGCTTCTATAGGGTTTGGGGGATAGGTGAGATTGTGCGGAGCAGCACAGGGTGTTCAGACTTGTGTGTAACTGAAGCTGTAGGCATGCAGGCACAGCTAGATTTTAGTATGTGTTTCCAGCTCTGCAGCCACATCTACAGTCCTACAGAGAAATTTGTCATGCTCTACCTTCCAGAAAGACTCTTAGCCATAGGCTCTCTTAAAGGAAGATACATTGGGCAGAACTTCCTGTGGCTTTTCACATGGGCCTCTTGAGACCTTGAAATCTTTCAACATGTATCACATTTGAGTCAAAGCATTCCAGTCCTTGACTGGATCTCCACGGATATAGCTTTCAGCTCAACAAAATGGAACAAAGAATGGGGACAGATTCTGATAACAGCTCTATTCAAACAAATCTGGAGTGAATTGTATTACAAATCTTCCATGCTAATRGAAATTAGAATACATTTTTGCAAGCAACAGAGTTTTTAAAAGCAACGTGTATATTGCACAAATCCAGATGAATGGTAGGTTTTCTACTTCATTGGTAGCACACCTGGTCTCTCTGCAGAGAGGAAARGAGTTGAAACAAAAATGAAGGCCATCTATTTCATTTGAAGGGAATTMTATTTTGTCAACTGCATGAGGAAATTCAGGTTTTTTCATGCAGTGTACAGGACTTGTGGTTTCAAACGTATTTAAGTTAACCCTTGCCTATGGAGTTCTCATTTCAAGTTAATTGGAATATCTTGACTTCCACATGAACCATTTCACCTGCTCTTGACCTTAGTCCCTTCCTGAGCTTTTTCCACACAAGAGAAATGAATATCTGACTTAGTTACTTTAGGAGTTAAACAGTAAACACCTTGTACCTAGAAAATAAAAACATTAATTCAACTCTAATGCATTTCTGAGTTAACAGCTACCAAAATAYGTTGAAATTTGAGTATCAGAGATTTTTCCTGCTCAATGTGTTCGCTACTAATAATGATGGAACTTTAGGAATTAGAAATGCACACCTAATTTAATTTCTTTCACACTTTCGAATATCTTTTTTTGTAAATAAGTTAAGACTTCATATTCTCATGAATGACAATGACTGGAACAAAATTTTTATGGGATAGTATTTAAATAAAAAGTTAAAGTACCTAGAAAAAAAAAGAAGAAGATTGAGACATGATTCTCTTATATGCTGTGACATTTGTGAAAGTTAACACTGTGGGGGAAATACTGTCAGGCACATACCAGAGTGAAGGAAACATTAAGTGAACATAATTTGTCATTTACCAAACATGACAAAATTTCTCGTTTTATSCTTAAAATCCATAATTACCTGTAGTAAGAGAAATACCAAATAAACAGTTGTGGTCTACAGTACTAGTCTTCAAGGATTTCATTTTCTTTACATGAAAGTATCAGTCAGTASCCAAGAACTACATAAGGACTTTTAMAAATTTCTACCAACAATATCTGCAGTCAAAAAAGTTGCAATCAAAAGGAAACAGTGTTGACCTACTTGTGATCTAAAGAAGAAAAGCTTTTACCTTTCCTTCTTTGATTTTGGTTCCAATTATTTGCCGTCTTTGCTGGATTATTTCAATGAGTTGGTCACATTCTTCCATCAGCTTGGTTTCTTGGCGGGATGCATTTACCTACGAAGCAAAAGCTTATGATTAGCAAAACTTTTTTTTGACATTTTCCTTTTCCATCTTCAAATTTAAAAACTACATTTTCTAAAATATTGGGTTTGGCATTTTTATTCTCCTTTCTGTGTATAATCTGTTTTATTTTCAGTCCCCACTTTTGGATTTTGCTAAGTACTGAATTGAGTACTGCATTAGTACTGCAATGTATTGTTTGCAGGAGGCAGGACTTGCAAATAAATAATCAGGTGTTTCTAACTCAAGTGAGACAAGTCTGGTTTGGTGAGTATTGAGTGGTGTCAGCTCTAGCACACACCAGTGAGAAGCGGGGTCTCTTCAGGAGTTGTTTCACACATCATGGTTAGCAGCCATACAAAGCACTGCAGTGAACACCAGCRTGCTCAAGGGCACAAATACTGGATCAGAGTCCATCTGGTGCAGCATCCCCTCTCACTGCTGCTGGTGCCAGGACCTGACAATAAAAAATGTCAGGAGGAAAGAAGTCCCAACACATATGATGACTCCCATACTCCCATGAGTGCTTTCTCATCCTCCAACCATATGTATCTTGGTCTTCTTGAAGAAGAAGAATWATAAACATAATTTATACACCATTACTAATATTCAGAAGAATTAAAAAACATGGATTTATTTAGTGTCTCCTTCAAATCCTCAAAACCTTTGGAATCTGCATCATTCTACAAAAATGAGCACCATAGCTTAACTCACAGTGAAGTGAACAAATGGGTCCTTTCAGGAGGATTTGAAACTATCTCCTTCCAGCTGCATTTAATGATCCAAAGTCCTTTCACTGGAAARGGCAGTGAACTACTGATACCATATATATCCACATATTGTTTCCTTAGAGATTCAAATGATCAAAGATCCACATGACAATACCAAGACATGTGCTGACTGTCTTAATTATTCCTGCTTTACCTCAGCAACAAATCAGATAAAAAATAATGCACTCATGTAGTTTTCTAGAGTATAAATATATGAGAAAATGAAATCTTTTTAGTCCAAAACCCCTCACTTTCTCTTTCTGTAGAAAGTGCTGACTTTTGTTAAGAAAAAAGAAGAAAACTTGTAATAGGACAGTTTGGGTTCTCAGATGAATATGTTCTGTTTCTGAAGGAGACTGATTTTTTCAGTGCGAAGTCAACATTCTATATACAACCAGAAGAAAGTACTTCCCTTCCAGCAGTTGCATGTTTAGCTTACATATATGTGTAAAGACTCAGAAAAAAAAGGAAAAAAGTTCTAATMATGTCTAGAATAAAAAAAAAAGAACTTATTTCAGAGTTATTTTTCCATTTGCACTTTGCTAAAAGAGGGTAAAAAGGTAAAGCAGCTTTCAGCCCTGGCTAATTGCCTCCACAGCCATGTCACATTTTCCACTGGGATAATAAGAGTCAGTGGTGAACAACAACAGGGATTACTTTCAGGTGACAAGTGACTATACTGCACTCCTTGATTGTTCCTTCAGTCCCATGAGCCCCATGATTCTGCATCAGTATTCTTTTCTTTCCTTTCAACAGTGTTTAAACATGCATTTACCTGTAAGCACATTACAGAGCTCATTAAGATTAAGCAAATGCTTATATATCTAAATTTGGACCAGAACCAATTTTACAAATAACCTTCTTATGTGAAATACACAGTATCCTCCAGGCGAAGAGAGGACTTGTTTATAAAAACCTGTTTCAYCAAAGTTTTGGATTATCTTTCTGAAATCTTCATAAAGTTAAAGTTTGTTTACACATTTTAGAGGCTTAATTATTAATCAAGACATCAAGATTATAAAGAGAGAATACATTTGTTTTTGGAAGGGGTCAGATGTGACTGCAAGTGCTGGTGAAGATGTAGAAGGCATTCCTATTATGCTGGTTTAGGTGCCCATGGTTCTCCTTACATCTGCTGTTTACTCTGCGTGGCTTCTCACCACAGTGCAYGAGGAGAGAGAGCACAAAACAGCCCACCCAAAGCCTCTAGCAGTGCCACTGTCTCTCCACTGATAGCTCAGGTAACSTAGAAAAGTTAGACAATGTGCACTGTCCCTCCTATTCCCTCTGTTCCTGTTGTCCCAGTACCTCAGCTGCATCACACATCTTACTTTGGCATGAAACTCTGCAGAGCTGCTTTCAACAAGCTGTACCATGCACTGGTTTCCCTGACTTCAGGTTTACTACTGGACTGAAATTCCACTGAAGATCAGGGAAGCCTGCACAGGCTCAGCCTGGGGCAGTGRTCACATCCACTGCATGTGGGCACAGCTCCTGTGTCAATACCAAGGTCGGCCCATGCCACAGCCAACTTCAGCACTTAATTACAGGAACACTTCTGGCACTYCATTATGGTAACACTTGATGGGATTTTTGTGTAGCTTCCACTCAAAGTGTTACTTCTAGCACCACTTACATCACCAATTTGCTTTGTCAAGATGATCTAATTAATTTTTGGGATAACTGTCATGAAACATAAAGTTACAGGAAGGTTAAGTCAACATTGTTGCATTTAATACTCTAGTTGATTTGAATAATAATGTATTAATTGGATCTTAACCTAAAAAGCTCTGGACTAAGAAAACAAAATGCTTGGAAAAAAGTCTCTGGATTTCTTAATGCACTGACTGCAGACTTCTCTTTTTCTTTGAAATCTGAAAAGTATATTCTTTTTTTAAACACCATTTGAAGACATTTCCAACTTTATAGCTTGGACAAGCTTGTTAAAAATGAAAATAATATTCTAAAATTATATGATACGTCTGAGCTTTATATGAAAAAAATCCCTCAACATTTAATCTAGGGGCTTTTCTTAAGCTGAAATACTCCTTAATCATATTTTCAGCCCCCAAAGCCTCTGATTCAATAATAACTTTATAATTGAGCACATGCCTAATTTTAAGTGCACTACATTAGCTGTGGCCCTAAAGGGACTATTTGTGAGATTACCATTAAATATTATTTACTTGTGTGTTCTTGAGGAATCATGTGTCAGACCAAAGAGCCACAGGCATGGACCAGGGCTCCACTGTACAGGTGCTGCAAAAACAGCAGAATGAGGCTTTTCCTTCTGCTTGAGTCCTTTGACAAACAACGACCTTGACAATAACTTACAGCTGGGCTGGCCAAGGAATGTGAGTTCTGTCTGGTRAAAATATTTGAGGTTTTACATTCTACATTTTTTCCACATTAAAAAACAAGCCCTCTTTCCAAGGAGCTTGTTAAAAGAGACTGATAGCTGCCTTATAAAGTCTGGTGACTGTGTCACACACTTTGTGAAAGTCTACAAATCATAGAGAGAGCTGACTTCAGTCYGTGCTCCCTCCACCCAAGATGAAGGTTGATTCTTTAATCTGAGGTATCTRTTGTCTGAGAGTTTAAGCTAGACTTGGTGACACCATTCTATGGAAAATTTCACTATTAATACAATTAGTTTTGGCATCAACCAGTTCCTTAAACATCCATGTCCAGAAATACTTTGAACCTAAAGCTTTCTGTTTTATYGGTATCATTTTTATAAATTTCTTTTCCATGCCAGAGTTAAAATTGACTAGGAGGTCTTATGATTTAGCAAGAACTATGACATCTACAAAGAAGAAGAAGGATGGATTATTTTTCTCCTGATTTTGTGGGGAATTTATTCCTATTTCTGTAACATACACAGACCCCAAATAATTTCTTGAAAAACCCAACAACTTTACAAATTTCAGGTTTCTTTCCAGGTTTTCCAGACATATGGATAGAGACTGTGGCCCTTTTCCTCAGGAAATAGGTGTAGTTAAAAAAATAAGAGAAATGGGGGTTCCTCAGATGTCTGTCAGAGAACTGGAAACAACAACCCCTCCCAGCCCAAAGGGGAGAGCAGGCCAGCTGTTCCCAGCTCCACAAGCTGAGAACTGATTTGGAAAGTGTTCTGCTCTCTGTGGAGGCTTCCTAGGCTTTCATCTTCAGAGACCTGAGTTAAATTGCAGCTTAGCTCATAAGAAAATGAATGTGGTGGTTTCAAAGTCCCCAGCAGATGTTTGGGAAATCACAAAGCTACAGAATGGCTAGAGATYTGAGGTTACAGTGGAGCTTCTATGGTTAATTTAAAGGCAAACRGAATCAGAGGGCTGGATTCATACACATGAAAACTACCTCAACTAGTATAATAAACCAAAGGATTTTTTTAGTGTCTCAGAAGAATTTTCCTTGCAATAGCAAAACTCTTCCTCTGAGAATTCTTATRGGTGAGGCAATTCTCCCCTCAAATGGAAATCTTCATGAGTCTTTTTGGCAAATAATCTCTAAATGACAAGCAAAATAAGACAAATTACAGGGGGTCTGCTTTTTAAGGCTATGCTCTCTGTGATAAATTYATCAAAACCAGAACATTTTTTATTTCCTAGTCACCAGTTGATTATGCAAAATGGAAGAAAGTAGGTTGTAGAAAGAGTTTGATCTTTGGAAATTGAGGYGTGAATTTGAGTTTCAGCATCATGATTTAAAAATGGTTTAAATTTCTTAAAAAAATAAATTCTTTGCAGCTGTGGCTGTACAGGTAAAGAAGAGGTATGAATTTTTCTTTATGTCTTTGAGTTGATAGTTATAAAATGACTATATACTATGGCTATAGAATGACTATATACTCACAACAATTACTGTATACTCAAAAGAGGACAAAAAATCAGAAAAGTAAATTGAATTATTCCACTCAAAACCTGTTGCATCATTGCCACATACTTCACTTTAGATTTGAGCCTGAATTTCTTCTTGCACCAAACCCAGAAACTGAGATTAAAAAAACCTAACATTTTTACATATAATGGCCGATACCTCTTTGCTCTAGGAAAACTTTCTTCATTGCCATGGAGATGTAGAACACATTTTCTTGGATTAGTGTTCCTAGATGAATTAAAGGATTATACTCTTCTAAAGAAAGAGTTTTTTATTTTACTCCATCTTGTAAAGTGAGTAACTTTTCTTCATAGAGCCAGAATACATTGAAGTATTATTTTAACATCATCCATATGTAATTTATTTATTTAATGGAAATACAAAGGATAATCATTAATGCAGATTTATAAAAAAAWTTCTTCCTTTTCTTTTTACAGCCATGAGAGACATGGATTCAAACTTCCTTTATTTCATATCCCTGTTTGATGCTATGGGTTGTTCAATTTAGTCTTCTACAGAGCAGAAGCAGAACTCTTGGAAAATAACTTTTTCAGGTTTTTCCCTAGTCTAAGCGTAAATCTGATTTTATCTGTGATGACAAACCATGCCTTTGGAAATATGTGATATTAATCAGCTTGCCATCTGAGTATAAATTTTTTAGTTTGAAATAGTGCAAAAAAAAAAAAAAGGTCATCTTCCATTTCAAGTGTGCCAGAGGCTTTGTTTTTGTTTGCATTCCACATCTATCTCTAACCAGGAGACCTGTGTTTGTGTTTGGAGGCAGTCTCAGAGCAGGTTAAACAAAGGTCAGTGCTAAAATATTCCATCTTACTCTGGCTACGTAGGAATTCTGTCAATGAAGGGTTGATTAGGCCAGGAGAGCTAAACCACTTTGGCTCCAGGAGATAAGAGTATCTGCCCCAATCCTGACTAAAAGTAAACCTTTCTTAGAAGAYTGAAGTACTCATTTTACTTACTAAAATATTGTTTTGAAGTTTTTTTTCCCACTGTGCTTTGAAGCACATTGGTGAAAAGCTAACCAGCAAGACACCTAGAAGTCCTCTAGTGACATTTACAATCTCATCCTAAAACAAAAAAACCCCGGAATTTYGTGGGGAAAAAAAAATTATAGGAATCTCATTATTTTCATTCTTGTTTTTTTTACACGTTATGTAAGACCTTTCTTTAAACCTAAATAATGAAAATACTTTTTAATTTAACAATATTTAATTATTTATTGGTTTTAGTTTTTCCTGCTGACATTAAGGCTTTGTTCCATATTGAGCAAAATATKCCACTTCATGTGTTTTATGTAGGATAGAAAACCAAAAACTATCAAATAATCACTGAAGTTCAAAGGACTGCCCATCCTTTCATGAAGTTGAAACCAGTGCACTTGTAAACAATAGTTAAATATTGAAAACTGCCATCCAGGACSCAGGGTCTTTAGCCCAGTGTTTAACATGCTCACAAGAGGACCAGTGCCTTTGTTCTCCCTGCTGCTCTAGTTGCTCTTTAGCTGTTATGTTAGGCAGGAAAGGAGGAATTTAAGAGTATTTTGTTCCCATAATGATAAATGACTCAGAGATAAAAGGTTCCATTAATTGACAACATTTTGACTGAAAAGTTACAGTCTCTGATAGCAGGCACAAAATATTACCTGCTGYATTAATTTACCAGGTAATAGTGAACTAAGCTCCAGTTCCTCGTCTAAGGTCAAAGTCTTGAAAGAATATATCAGTCTATCAAAAATCTGAACATCTGGATATGAGAGAAAGGGAGAGGTGGAGCAAATCAGGACTTGCCACCTTAGCGAGCAGTGAAAAACTCTGCTATTAGTTTATATATAATCTGTGTGWCCTCTTACCATAACTACAACTCCAATTTACAGAAGGTACAAAACAGCTGTATGTGCAATAACATATTCCAGCTCGTGCTTAATMTGTACACAAAATATATGCATAAATTCTGCAGTTCCATATTTGTATAGGACCCACTATACATTTAATTAGTMATTTTTGAAATCAATTTAATAATTCTTCAAGGAAATAGTATTTGACTACKAGGCTACAGCTTACTAGGCATGCAACTTCGGACATCCTTGAATGAATATTCTGTATCACCAGATGCTAAGCAGCATGGTTTTGTCAGTTTTTRTCTCTGAAGTTTCTCTTTTCTGATGCTACATAAATTCAAGACACTAACTAAAGCTTACCTGAGATTTCCATTGAATGAAATCAACTTTTATGAGAGTGGAATTAAAAGTAAAATGAAAGTAATTAGAAGTCAAAACAGATCATGCCACATATTTAATCAAAATAGTGTTAATAGGGAAAGAGTCTTTTGTACCTTCTCTCATTAGAAACTGTCTTAGAAAAAACAAATGCTGTAAACTCCATCTTAAGGTTTTATGCATGTGATCAGGTTTGTTCTCACTCTCAGTATCTTACTGAGAGTGAGAACTCCTAATTCTCTTCAACTCATATTTTTCTGTCTATTTAAAAAAAAAACAAACATTTATTTTTAGCACTTAAATATAGCAAATAAATGTAGCTGCTGAACAAACATCTTCACAAAAATGGAAGACAGTGGGGCAGAGGAAAAAGCAAATTTCTGTGGAGTTCCTTTCCAAGTTATCACACATATTCCATAGTGATGGTAAACACTAACCTAACCCATTGCTCCTTTCCTAGGAARAAAATCCCCAGCAAAGTAGATTACTTATTCCAAAGACTTGGTATTACTCTGAAGACCATTTACTGCAATTCAGACACCAGGATTTACCTACATGCTTTCTAACTGAATTTTCCTATTGAGAACCTCTCAGTTTACTTGAGTTTTGACAAAAATAATCCCAAATCTCAAGGAGTGAGTACCATGAAAATTGTGAAAACAGAGTACTCACTGTTTTTTATAGTGACAGACAAAGCCTCTTTATTTTTCAAGGGTCCTTTGAGAATTGTATTGACAGTTGAGTTTTGATTTTACTGTCTCTCAAGGAACAGAAATGCCATGTAAAAATTGATGGAGACATTTTGTTGCAAAATTTGAAGGAGCTATCTTGTCACTGAAGTCTCACTAGAAACTCAACATTCCATTATTATCAAATTTTCCTGTTTGGCTCATTTCTTTTCTATCAGCCATGCAACAAAATAGCAACAGCAAGATTTTTTAGGTGCTGCCATCTTCTCTTCAGTGGTTTTGCACTACTGGTTTACACTGAAATGTAAAATGTATGTGATAAGTGTGAGTGCTGAGTATCTGTGCCAGTGAAATAAAGGTTCTTTCAATGAACTACTTTTTATTCAGGTGATTATATAACATGACTATAAAAAACGCCATTTGACACTCACAAACCCAGTTTTGACTGGGAACTTTACACTGAGATTTTGCCTGCAGCAAATCTTTAGAAGTGAGCTAGAAATGGAGCATTTCTATTACATACAAAGAGCAAAGGATGCAGCACTTTGAGGGTTACACAACCAGAGGAAAATGCCTCCTCTTTTTGCAACCCAAAATTATTTTACAGTGTTGTCCAGAATCTGCTTCCTATGACGTTTGGTGAATTCAAAACAAAACAAAACAARCAGAAAGACTGAGATACAGATGCTATAAAGTTGTCTGCAAGCAAAACCTATTTCCTTTCTCCTCCCCCTAGATAATTGCTCCAATTTCTCCTCCAGCTGAGTTCAGATTATGTTTCTGTCTAACAGATGAGAAGCTTTATGGTATTGACGATATAACAGACATTTAATCATGCATTTCCTAAAAGAGATGAGAAAAAAATCCAAAAACAAAACTAAAATTGCTTAGAAACAAAGTAACTGGCATAAGAGGCTCATGCCCAAATTTGTGCCTTATGTCAATGAATGCCACGGTCTAAAAGACTTCTCCAGAAACCTCACAGTYGTAGAGTGGAAATTATGACAAAGAAGCAAATTTTCTGTGTTACRGCACCTACAGAGAAACCTGTAGGGGGAGAACCTAAACCCTGACTGCATTATATCCTCCCCTGATTCAGCTAAGAAGGGGCCAAATCCTGAGCTGCATGCAGCTGGAAGAGGTCCAGCCAGCCGAGCAGGATGCAGCCCCCATCACCTGGCATGTGGCAGGTGTGCCAGGGAGGGTGGCAGCGCTGCAGTGCTCACAGGCAGGGCCACACGGTGCTAAAGGCCACGCTGACCCAGGGACRCCTGGAGGGGGGCTGGGGTGGCCACAGGGATGCTGGCGCCCAGGGATTCACCTGTAGGGCCATCCTGACCCTGTCAATCCCAATTTTACAACACTGTTTTTGGAAGACTTGTACGAGACCCCTGCAGAAAATTTAAAGATAAAGTTATCCAAGACAGTTTTTAACACCCTTAAAGAAGGTTTCTACAGATCCTATCAGAAGTATGAACACTGAACTAGGACTACAAAGAAATACATATACAAGTAGCAGTCATTCCTATTCCATTCTCTCAGTTTGTGGAGAAAGCTCTGTTTTATCCCATGATAAATGATCAGTTTGTCATTTCATGCAACACACCCTGCTGTCCCAGGGGAGGCAGCCACAGGTGCCTTCCCTGCACAGATTGAGCAGCAGAGCTGCCCTGGGCCAGGGGGTGCTCTGCAGAAAGCAGCCAGGCCAGAAGTATGAGGTTGAGCATTTGCCATGGGCTCTAAGGAAGGAAAAAAAAAGCTTCCCTGATTACCAGCCTTCTGGGTTTTCTGCAAAACCAAGTAATGACAGACAGGATTACAGAGGAAGGGAGAATGGAAAGACAGAAAAATTAGTGTAAAATGAAAAACATGTTAGAGATGTGTCTGAAAGATGAGTAGAACAAGTGTGTCAGCGTGCTCCTAAACAAGCCGAAAGATTTGGGACAGAAAAGAGTGTTATAGTCTCAAGCAATCACATTTCAGGGTGTGGTTCCCTTTGAGAAAATGGAATTTTAAAAATTGTTGCCATAAGCAAATAAGTTAATCCATGTTAGGCATGAAAGCAGGCATTCAGATACTAAAATTGTTATTTTTGTTAAAAAATACTTAATATTATATCTTACTTAAAACAGTAAAGAATAAAGGTTTGGCTTGGTTTATTCACAAAGATTTTCTTGCTGTTATGACCAGAATCACCCCTAGGAATGCAAGATTGGAAGTGAACTTCTTGAGGCTCCCAAGATCAGGTTCTCCATCAGGATAAATCCTGTCATAAATTGATTWCCTCCATCTAAAAATTGGCAAGATTTATATCTCCATTGCTGTGATGAGAGGCCAAACCAGATACCCCTCCCCAGTGGCTGGAAGGCCTCCAGCTTCCAGATTATCAACATCACTGATCACTCCTTGGGCACTCGTGGGGGGAAAAATGTTTCAGAAAGGAATAAGCATTAGTTTTAAAACAGAGAGACTGGGATTTGTCCTTTGCTCTGGATGACAGTACAGCTGGGAAGGGTGCATGGCTGGTTCCTGGGAAGCCACTGACTGCTCACTTGAGATGAGAAACAGTGGCTTTGCGACAACTTTTGGTTTGGCTGGCGAGGATCAATTTACTCAAAACACACAGAGCCTGTTTTCCATTCATTTTTGGACACATCAGCTTTTGCTCCGTATCAAACCAAAAAAACCCATTTCTTTTTCATTTTTCATGTAACATTGAATTTTTTGGCTTTGACATGATAACGCTTAAAAAAATGTTATTGTTTATAGCCACAAATAAATGTTAGTGAGCATGACTTTTAAAAGTTTTCCAATATCAGAGTAAAGTCTTGGTAACTTAAACACAAGGAATAATAATAATAATTTCCTTTCCTTCCTTGTTTTTTGAAGTTTAAACTATATCTGAAACTGAAAGCTTATTTCCTTTTTCTTTTTTTAACTGGTTTTAAAGGTCCCAAAGTCTAAATCAAAATTATTTCAAATTAGGTAAGGAAAATCAAAGTGGGTAACAAAAGTCTTTAAATTTACTACCTATATTTTTATATGTTAACAAACGATTTACAATGTATTTTACAGTATAACCTGTAATAAATCTAATAATGAAGAAGAAAGCATTTGCTGTACAATTAACTTCCTTTTCAGTTTCAATATTTCAGTGGGTTCATATGTCAAAACTAATACAGTAATTGGAAACTTTTCCCAATATTTTGTAATTTTAAATTTGCATTGTTAATGTTTTAGCCAATATATTGTTTCATTTAATTTTCAATTTGGGTTCCTGTATTGGATTGAATTTCTCTCCTGAACAACCAAGAAGAGAAAGAATGTACTGACTTTTCAAAAATCTAAGCCACATTGTCTCCAATGCTGGAGATATGCACATCATATCTGAAATTTTCACAGGGCTCTGAGAAACAGAGATAACTTCAAAGTTTACTTCCCCATCCCCACTTGCCCAATTTCCAGCACGGCTGAGGTCCAAGGTTTTGACTGAAGCTCATTTCTTAATATTTAGCTAATTTAAATGCTAATTAGACTAATTTGATGAATAAAACATGGTAGGAATTCATTAACAACTATGTTGTGATTGCTTTATGTCTATAGAGAAATTTTCTAAACCAGGACTCCGGGGACAGTGGCGCATCTGTTACCGGCTGAACAAGTTGGATCCTTGTAACACTAAACTTAGCACTGGTAATACAGGGCAAAACTGCAGAAAAGACAGAGGAGCAATTTTAAGCTTTTCAGGTCTAGCACATCTTGGACACAGGCCACCAGTGAAGAAGAGGCTTTATGCTGTCCTGAGCCCATCTGCTTCAGGGGGTTTGCTCAGAGCTTTAGATGCAGAGGAACAAATTGTGCCTTATCTCTGTCTCTCAACACCCACTAATGCCATTCCAGCTGTCCTGCCTGGTGTTATTGGTGCCTATATAAAGGAATTAAACCATCCACCTAATGTCTCATACTGTGGGTAGACTTTTATGGTTTTACTGAGCTCTGTGAAGTTGGTGAGGCTCCAGAGAAGTGAAGCAGATACAAATATAGATAAGAAGATCTCTTTGGAAGAACAGGGGGGTTGCTTGGCTTTGGTTGGTTGGTTGGCTTGTTTCTTGAGTTTGTTTCCTTTTTTTGTTTTGGTTTTGTTTGCTTTGTCTTTTTTGGGTGAACTTTTTTTCACCTTTTCTAGGGGAGAAAGTATAGGTTCAGATCCCACCCTGCTAAAGATTTTTTTTTGATTGCCAGAGTGGAATATGTAAGTGAAGCAACTAAAAGGCCTGTAAGAACCTGTTTTCTTTGGAAGATAAATATATTTCATGCATGACATTTGAGTACAGACATGTATTTAAATAGTTATTTCTGACTAAAAAAAAAAATAAAATGAAAACAAACCTGGTGTTAAACAGAAACTTTAATGAAGTTGGGAATCTGGGTGTTCCTATTTTTGCCTTCATTTTCCACCTGTAAATATTTCTCTATCTCACAAAGGACCCAGAAAGACAAATGCTACAGGTAATAAGTGATGTGTTCAAGGATAGTAGCAATGGAGGCCATAGCAACACACCATAATTAAAACAGGACAGAAAGGAATTTAAAGGAGGTTATCTCTATTGAGAATACCCCTTATCAGTGAAAAAGCTTTAAGTCAGTTTACCATTATTCAAATTAATTTCTTCACTTGTTTGTTTGGGTTTATTTATTTTTTGTTGGGGTGTTGTTTGGTTTTTTGTTTAAAYGTTTGCTTCTGGATGCTAGAAATGAATGTAATTAAGTTGATAAGAATTTCTAATGGAGGCTATACTCACTTCTACATGTTGACAGGTCTGAATGAGTTTTGCCAGAAGAGTTTCCAGTTCAGTGTTCCTCTTAATAAGGTTGGTGAGATTACTCTCCAAATTTTGCTGTAAAAATAAAAGGAAAAAAAAAAAACATTTCAAAGATTTTAATATTTTGGTGAATATCAGAAAAATCAAATTACACAGATATGAATATGAGATTTTCATATTGATATGTTCCATTACATGTTTGATTAGATTAGATGTTTCATCTGTGCAAGACAAGAGAGCAAAAAAGTTCAAGAAAAGAGTGAATTCTGGAAAATAGTTTTTCTAAGGACCTAATAATAATTAGATTAAGCAATTAGATTTATTCAAGAGGAAAAAAATGAGTAAGGAGAAGACCAGAAAGGCAAGAACATTTCCCCAAAATAAATATTTATTTTAACTGAGAATATTTTTTTACTCCTTATTTCCTGTTTTCAATCTAACATCTGAATTTAAAACCCTGCTGCTAACTGAGGTCTCAGAACTGGTCAGCACTTTCTTCTTAGGATTTGAAATGCTAGGGAGATTTTGGTCTATTTAATTTTATTCCCTAGCTCAGCAGAGTTATATTTTTTAATAAATAATTCTAAAGAAAAACATTCTTTCAATGGATAAGAATGAAATACCTGCTCACAAACTCTGCCTTCACTAACTGTTCTTAAGAGAGAACTTGTGGCACATTTCTGTGTTTATCAACTGATTATGTCTGCCATAAATATCTGCATCTGTGGTGGAGCAAAGTCCTTTCCAGCTCACAGATCTGAGGCTGCATCCTGGCTCCCTGCAATTGCATCGGAGATTGAGATCTAACAACAAATGTTTCACCCTCCCTTCTCCTCCCTGCATCCACAGGAGGGGAACCCAAGCACATGAGGGGCAGGTCTGTGACAGCTCTGACCCACTCCCTGGAGTCACTGAACAGGAATACCAGCAGTGAGTCCTCTGCTTTTCTCCTGACAAGGGCTGCAAGTGTCTCCGCACAACTTTCATTAATTTCAACCCTCCTCATTTTTTATTAATGACCTTCTTTTCTTCACACTACTACTTTCCCTCTGGTGTATCTACTCTATCATTTCAGTCCCTGCAGCTACCATTAACTTACCTGACTTGTATAATCCTCCCCCAGCTCCCAACTCCATACCCACATTTAGAGAGCGTGYGTGTGTGTTTTCTGGTGTTGTTATTCCCTGCCTATTTCATGCTGTTTAAAACACCTTGTTCTTTGCCCTCCTTTTCTGCAGCCATGCAGCTCCCTTCCCATTTTTGCATGTGGCTACAAACAAATGAAGATGGCAGTATTGAATTGCTGAATGATACACACTTTGGCATGTACCAGAGTTGATGCTGTAAGCGCTGGAGAGGCAGTCAGTTCTGTTCCACTAAGGAAAACACAACATTTTCGCGGCTTTTATGTACATGATCCTTCCAAGAAGTGTGATGGGTGCTTGAAGTACATAATTTCGGCATTTTCTTCCCAGCAGAGCCATGCATATTGTGTACTACAAGCTCTGGCTGTAAAAATACCTTCTACACTAGCTTTATTTCATAGCCCATTAAAACAAAGAGTAACAAGAACAGGCATTTTTGTGCTGGATCTTACATTTCCATAAGCCACACTGTGAACAATCATAATTGCAAAGGCATGTTGACTGTGCTGTCAGATGTCCCTTTGTAGCGCTGAGGCTCACAGGCAAAGTCAAAATATCATATATAGTTACAATATCAGATAACTTTTGCCTTCAATAAACAGTTCCTTAAGTTGATTCAAATGAGCAAATACGCTTGAAATTTTATTTCTAAAACTTCTTAATCTTATACATTAATGTTTTATATATTTTAATATTTCACACTAAAGTGTTTCAATGAAAATTGTGTATTCTTCATTGAGGTTATCTAATTTAAAATGTATTATTGAACATAAAAAATACCAGCAGTTGGTACCTATATATACTATGAAGGAAAAATGTATTCAAAATGGTTGTGGAACACTGCAATGATTTCAAATAACTGAAAGTTATTTCTTTTCAACTAAGGCCATTAATACAAGAAGAGTCAGCATTTTTCTCTGAAACAGAAATGTACTGACCCATAGATGATATATACATTATTATATCATGAATATTTCCAAAATCTGGATATACTAATCTATATTCCTATATCTATATATATGGGATGAAGAACAAAATCTTAAAATAAGTTTTGTATCCAGTGACTATAAACTCATATATATTGTTATGGCTTCACACAGGTCTCTTGACATCTGCATTTTCTGACCATGAAAATGAAAGAAAACTATGAAACAAGTGAGTTGCCTTAGAGAAAATGGAGTTAATCCATTCCCATGCTCTATCTCCTTGAACTGTGTAATTTTAAATATGGGAAACCTGGAATTTTGTTTCCATGCAATTTGGTATGCAAGAGATTTGGTTTTTTAAAAGTCAAGAATAATTAGAATTCTGTTAAATTTTTGTTGAAGAACATCAGTTTTTATTAATGCTTTACCAGACGACAAGAACCTGGTGGCTGCTGTCTGAAATTAATGTCAAACTTTCCAGTTTCACTCAGGCAGTACTGAATGGCAGCTCTTAAAAAGTGGCCTGATTTGAAAGTCTTAAAGCTCATAAAACTTGATCAGTATGTTTACCCAGATTTTCTCTCAGCAGTATCTTCCTCTAGTACCTTCCCCTATTATTTTCTCAGACAGACCATGGAGCCACTTTAGCTACCATGTGATAGTAAAGCTGCAGAGTTTGAGCTCTGCCCTCTTTCTTTACTCCATGTAGGGTGACACAGGAAAGACCTGAACATTTAAATTTCAGAAACAGATGTTTGCTCAGAGACTTTCCAAAGTGTTGCAACCTCATTTCTCATCCACACCAGGAACTTCCCCAGTTGCATAAGACAACACTGCCAGATTTGGAGGTCTGGCCAACTTGGAAAAATAATTTAGTTGTTGTAGACCAGAATTCCTGGGAGAGAGAATTTTAGCCAGGTTTGAAGTCTGAAGAAAGTGTGCTCTCACATTATGATGAGTACATGTGAAAATGAGTAGCAGAGTAACCTGATTCCAAGTACCTTCCTTCTTTCCACCTAATCTACTGCTGTTCTGTTGGGCAAACCAAATGACAATTGTATTTTTGGTAAGGTTCTAGGTAAATGACAATTTCTTAAACATTCACACCTTCCTTTTCTTATCTTTTTTTGTCAGTTGCTAATTTTAATTGTTATTTGTCTATTAAAAACTGATCTTAGAAACGCTGATGTTAGTTTTTTTAAAGAAGCACAATAGTTGCTCTGCATTTCCTCTGTGGACAGGCTTCATGTATGTTAACTCAGTAGATGCAAGCTGCTCTCAAAAAGCAAAAGCAAGGCTGAATGCTTCCTGACTTACCAATGTAGATCCAGCCCAAGATCTTGACATTCCATACATGCTTTGAAACTGTTTTTACAACAGTATGAAGTGGAAAGAATGCTTACTGTCCATTTAGCACGGTCTGACAATTATACAACATAAATATTCCTATAATCTTGGGATAAATCCAAGTAGATGAAACCCCAGACAAGTAATTGAAAAGGACAGTTAAGGATGATGTTTCATTTTGACTCTGCATGTCTATAAAATGATATGATCCAGGGACAGGAGTCTAAGTTGGAAAAATTAATGCCAAAAGCTAGAGGAAAGCAACTCAGTATTGATCACATTTTTCAAGCTGCTGTCTAGCTCATGAACACGTTGCTGCTGAAGTCATGATCATGTTGCAGCAACGATTGCGTGAGTCTTGTGCCCTGACTGAAGTGGGAGGTCAGACCAGATGATCATAATGGTCTCCTCTAGTCTTTAAATCTATCAGTCTATGAAAACCAAATGTGAACCCATGCCCTTTGCCAAATTAACAGTCTCACGCAAAGCATTGCTTGTCTAAAATAAGAAGGTAGCACAAACAGATAATCCTAAGCTACTATGAGTTGGAAATGCTGTCAAAATAAATTAATGTAAGCTTCTAAAGAAGAGAAATGCTGAGTCGTGTGCTCCTGCCTTACGTCATGGCAGACAAAACAAAAGCATTCCCAAAATCATCTTCTCAGAGAGATTTTCCATAAAAAATGTCTATTTAAAAAGCCAAAAAAATAAAACAGGTCGCTATCAGGTACAATGAAATTTTCAATTCCTTTTGAAGTAAAGCAACTCCACCATGACCACAGCCTCAGCAAGCATTGACTGCAGTTTGCATTTCCTTTGATCCTAGTGTAGAACTGACCAGAGTAAAGCACATTTTGAGGCTATCTCCTGGTTTAAAGAAAACAACTTTGCATAGTGGAACTTAAGTTTAGTAATTACACAGGTTTCTTGAGAACCACTGCCCCCCCTCCCATCCCGTCTTTACAAACAGCCAAAATGAAACAGTTTATACATTTCCAGACTGGGTTAGTTAAAGTGTGTAACTTAAAGCCACACAGTTACACTGCTGTAGATGAGGAATAAAACTTCACAAAGCACAAGTGTGATCACAATTCTAACTTGAGCCAGCAAGGAAAGCAGGGTGGTGTTGACATGGCAGATCAGCCTTTAGTACTTGCAGGCTGGTTAGAGATCATAAATGTACTCCGTCACTAACAGAGTCCATGCAAACACATCTTCACTGAAATGTTTTCCTCCAAATTCAAAGGCATTATGCTGCATGTGCTCCAGTTACATTTTCACCTCGTCATAGTGACATACCCCATGAACTAGTCCTGTTGCCTCCAGGACTTGTGTCTAACCTATTAAAGAAGCTGCCAATCAAATCCAGACTAACKGCCAGAATATCAAGCATGGTTTTGAGCCAGGTTTGAGGTACATGTGAGCTTAATGCTTCATTTGGTGTTCTTCATTTAAATGGACATGCCAGGTGCACATGGAAAAACTTAAGCTAATTTTTATTCTATGTACTTGTCCTGAAACAGATGACTACTCTTCTGTAGCATTCATGTGATCAACTCTGTATTTCTCCATCCAGGGAATAGTAACACTTAAATAGGAATGATTGACCTCAAGTCTCAAATGTTCAGAGCCTGACAACTGCACTCCACATTCCTATGTGTAAGAAATAACAGCTATGATGTTGATAGACTCCTGGGAACTAGGATTTTTACCTCAAGTGATTATAGTATATCATAAGGAAAGACTCATGAGATACTGCAGTGTTAATTAATTGTTCGGGACTATTTTTATTAAATGTGCAATGAAAATATCTGCATGGGAAGCCATTATGACTCCAATGATGTTAACTAAGTTGAGTATTGAATATTTCCATATTTCATAGCAATGTCACAATTTTTCATTAATCTCTATTTAACATGGGACATTGTGGAAATTGAAGGAAATCCAAGCACTTCAAATTCTTGACCATATAAAATCTTTATTAAGTGAGAAAGCAATATTCTAGGGAGAACCTCCAATAACACACTTGTGTCTCTGCAAAGCCATGCCCTCAAATATACCAGGGGTTCCTGCCATTTTTAAGTGCAGTTCTATTCAACTACACCAATCTCTCTTGTGAGCTGCTTTTCAGTCTTCCTCCACTGCTTCTTCTCTTTTGGAGAAAGAGAAATTTCATACCTGGGGCCTCTGAGGAAACAGAACAGGACAAGAGCTATGTACATAGCACTCTATAGCCGTTTTCCATTGATGTGTACTATAAGTTTGGAAAAGAAACAATACATACACTTGAAAACTATTTGTCCATAGCAGGGACAATGTTTACCCAGAACACAGGTCAATTAAACTTTCACTGCACGCTTATTTTCATAGTTATTTTTTTATTGTAACAGAAGGACATATAAAAATGAAGTGAAAATAGCATTTTCCCTTAAAGGCTTTCAAACTTGTTAAAAAAATTTTGTTCCAGTTTAGATAGTGACAAAATTGACTATAGGACGAGCCTGGATTTTTTTTTTTTCAATTAAGCTATTAGAAGATATACAAATGTTAACTGGGGGGGGTGTTTCAGTTCTTTTTTTAATGAGTCATTAATCAAAGAAGGACCAGAATAATAATCAGGAATCAAGGATCAAGAAGGAATAGATTTAGCATCTTACCACATTAAAAACTAAAACACAGTTTGGACTGATATGTGAGTTAATAAAGGTTTGCAAAAGTGTAAAAATATGTTTGAGGCCACAATATATTTGACCTTTTTTTCCTGCCTCAATGCAGGAGTCAGACTGGAAGCTGAAGTGTTAAAAGAGCAAAACAAATACCAGATACCTGAATTTAATGCATGTCATTAAAGACTTATTGTGTCAAGCTAGAGGGCTTATAAACTCATTCTTTTCCCCATGGGCTAATCCAGTGCAACGAAGGGGGTTAAGGACAACTTGAACTATTGCACAGCTGTCCTGCAGCACCCTAGCTAAATGTACTTCCAGCCTCCCAGGACATGGAATGCATTTAAGACCAGGAGTTCAGCACAAGCTCCTGCCCACAAGATGCATAATGTAATCCTGCTCAAGAAAGATCTGGGAAGTATTCATTCAAAAACCTGAAATTCTAAGTTTTCCACCTAACTAATGACAAGCATCTATACAAAACCAAAACAAAAATATTATCTAAAGAAGCAAAATTTACGCAGTGTTATTAAAGTCTGGGTTTCTACAGATGTCTGCCTAAACATTTCTGAAAGTTATATTTATTTAAGAGGTTTTATTGTGGAAAAAAATCTGGGTTTAATCAGTCAATACATATTACTCCGTTTTGTGGTTGAAAAATTCCATCTTATCTAAGCAGGTATGCGTAGAAACAATTCAGTATTATGCAAAGCTGGCAGGCTAGAAAGGGCAGCTGGATAGGTAAGAAATGGAGCAGGTCAGTGTGGTGATTTGGTCAGCAGTGGAGTTGTCACAAGCCTAATTCAGCTCTTTCTGCTGGCCTGTAATGAAGCTGACACTTGAGGCAGCTGCAGCCTTCTGCATTTGTTTCCCAGTATAGCAAAAAAGCACACTGAAGGATATTTATTGATTGTCCTCCTGAGGATATTAATTGTCTATCCAGAGAATGAAGCTGTGGGTCCATCTCCTGGCATGGCTGGAAGGTCTGGCACACCCAGGACTCACACTGGCCTTGTGGGCTTGTTCCCATGGGGCTAACATGGAACACCAGCAGCTCCTATTCAGGATGTGGGAGGGACTGGCTGGGCAGCTCCACGGCAGGGAGGAAACAGGCCCATCAGTGAACACAACATACTGCCAGCTGTGGCCCCAGCTGCACAGCAGGAGCCATACAGGCACCATTGGTAAACCCAAGGGAAAGCCAGAGAACTGCACCTCCTTGGGAAAACGCTGATCCCACTGTCCAATGTCACGGTGCATGAGGCAAGTGTCACCAAACCAGCTAAGCAGAAACCCCAATTCTGGCACAGGGTGAAGTATACTAATCAAAGCACCACTCACAATTGTGTTTTATGGGGGTTTGCTTCTTGTGTTTACAAACCCTCTGAAATTTTGCCAAGAAGTACACCACGAGCTAGTTATGACCCTCTGAAACACTCTGCTTTTTCCTCACTGAAGTCATTGAAAGCTTTGCCTTTTGCTTGCAGTGAATATACCACATACCACATCTTGCAGACTACATACCATAAAAAGTTGGCATCTGTTCAGTTTGGTGCTCATTTTGTCACATGCTCAATGCCTTGCTGCCCACGGTTAGAGCTTGCTCTAGACAGAAGTGTAAATCTCTCTGTCTTCTTCTCCTCATTTGCTCTATTGCCTACTCAGCAAACTAAAACCATCCACTAGACTGAGTAAATGCCCTGAAGGAAGTTTGGTGTGGGGAACTTGAGTTTCCCACAGTTTTCAAGTTTAGATATAAGATTGACTTTTTTGAAAACATTAATCTAAAATACTTCCCAACTCGATAACATAATTTATCAGTATTTTTCTATAAAAAGCTTTTGACCAAGCACCAGGTCTCACATTTAGGGGTTACTAAAATAATTATCTTGATGCCTTGGACTGGCTACCTAGAACAAAGGCTAGACAGAGTTAGAGAATAAAGTAGGTAGTTATTGAAAGCCTTCAATGGAGACACCTTGGGCAGTGCAAAAGCCTCACAGAGGCTACACCCAAGATGGACAATAGCCACGAGTTTTTCAGGATTTATTTCTTTTTTTTTTAACAGCAGCTTTGCTGTATCTTTGTAAAGAGACATAAAATATTAAGAAGAATAAAAAGGATCTAACAATATATCAATATATTTAAAGGTTTTTTTTTATTATTTAAATGAAGGAAAATATCTAGAAAGAATAAAAGCAACCAGATCAGACTCCCTGATAGCACCAGTTTATATTATTCATGCACCTGGAGCATTTATAATGTGTAAAATACTGATTTCACAATAAATATTGTAAAACTGCCTCCTTTACTATTATTTTAAACGTAGTTCCCTGTAAGGAATATGATGTGCATTGGGTTGTCTGCAGTACATACACATTTAGGAAAAATACACTGTCTAAAATGGAAATGCCACATTTACAAGGGACAATATTGTTTGTTCAGAATTTGTCATTACTTTATTCTCTAACTCTGACTAGCCTCTATTCTAGGCAGCCAGTCCAAGGCATCAATCTCTGGCTCAGATTTCAGGTACAGAGATGTTATTATATTTAAATCTTTGACTTTATAATTTGCTATGTATAAAATCAGATAGCAACATTAAATACTCTTAGTAGAATTACATACTTAGGGACTTACTAAGAGAATATGATGGTGGTGAGCTAAATAGGGAGTATAAATTGAAAGGCACAGATCATGATTTGGAAGCAGATTTTGTTTCATATTTCTGTCATAGGTGAAATTTCTGTTCTGACCTGCCTAGTTTTTATTGCCAATACTTCCTCTGAGATCAACTCAAGATTTCAAATTCACTAACCACCACTACTACCACCAAAAAACCAACCTACCCCAAACCTAAAATAGACAAAAATTAAACCAAATCACCAACAACACCCCCAAGAGTTTTAGCTGAAAACCTAAAGTTCTGAGTATATTTTAAATACTGATGGACTAGAAAAATAACCATGACAAATCCAGGACTTAATTTTTCCCTTGCATTTTGCAACTGATAAATGAAAGAAAAACATACCAAGAAGACACTCAGCAGGCAGAAGTATCATCCTCTCTCATTTAGTGTACAATACTAAAGGTTTTTCCTTCCCTTACCTCATCAATGCATCCAGCTCCATTCCCAGACATCCTGATCTCCCTCACTACTCCTACTTCCAAAACATGCTCATGATTTTGCTCCATTTTTTCTGGTGATGCTGTGACCTGTCCAGCTGCTGCTACAACTTGCCCCTCACCTTCTGCTAGACTTTATGAACCTGAGTTGAACTCAGTTTCTGGCTCTTGATTTGCTGGCAGTGTATGGTGCCAAGAGTTTCTGGGGGGAAGGTCTGAAAGTAATGTGGATGCTCAAGAAAATCCTCGGGGGCTGAGGGATGCATGCTACAGACAAAAGAACAGCCRAAGAAATAACTCCTTCCCATTCTACAATACTATTTTTCACTCTCTTATGGAGTGCACTTTCACAAAGAAATGAAATAATCAATTCAGTGATAATCCAGCTATAATTTGAGAGGCCAGTAAAGCACAAACACATTATTTTTCAGCAGTCCACAATAATGTATATGCAATGATTAAAAAACTGAACCAGCCAGAAAGCAAACATTCCATGTGGAAGCCACAGCTGACTTGCCTGTTCACTTACCTCAGCTCTGCAGACCATCACAGACGTGTTTCACTTCACTAATGTGAATTTATCAATTTGTATCAACTAATGAGTTGTTCATGCTAGTATGAGCAATTGCATGAGGATACTTCAAAGTAGTGAGTTTTGGCTCAAGAAGTATATTTGTAAGTACTCTTGAATCTTGAATTTTTTTACTGTGCTCCTATAATCACTTGCAGCATGCCTGATCATAAAATGTAACTCAAGCCAGTTCTACTCCATCAATAATTGAGATCCCAAGACTATATATTGAACATTTTTTTCTATTTTTTATTTCTGATTACACACAGTTTGAAAAGTAAAACAGAAATAAAATTTCTGTGAGTTAAGAATTAGTGGATTGTGTCAGAATGTTTGTGATATCACCACAGAACTCTGGTTCCACACGACATTTAAAAAATACACTAAAAATAAATCTCATGCTGTAGTTTGCAAGGTGATACATCATATAATATAAAACTGAAGGATGTTTTTAGGGAAAAGAGTGCAAGTACAAGCCTAGATATGTGCACCTGTAAGATTTCAAACTCAGAAAAACAAGTCTGTTTCAATTTCTAAAACATTATTTTGTACTCTTCTGAGTTAGAACTTTGCTTTCTTGACATTTCAGATTTTCACCTGAAAGGCAAAACACAAAGGAAAGGCCTGTGTGCTCTCAAAGAGAACTGGAACAATCAATAACAGCTCTGCATCTTCTAACAGGAAGACTCTGAACATTTTACTAATGAAATAGGTATCTTGAATGAGATTCTTTGTTTATGGCCTTAATATTAAGCACACAAATTTGGACTAGTAAATTTAGTAAATCTGTCATCAGAAAAGAGAGCATTTAATCCTCAGAAAACAAAAGCAGCTTATAGGCGCATATATATACTAGATTTCAATAAATGCTCAATTAAAAACAAAATACTTATGAATAAGAGAGAATAAAACACCTGAATCCACAGCCCAATTTCTATAAGAACAGCAAGTGACAGGTATAGTCCAACCTTTCTTTAACATATTAAAAAATTCAGCTGAATCATCATAATTTTAAGGGGCCAYCTTCCGGTACCTCTTCTTCCTTCAAAACGCTAAATGCAAAAATGATGGTCCTCTAGAGGTGTGATCAATGAAGCAAATGCCAGATTCTGCACTAGGACAGAGTAACCCAGGCTGTGTGTACAGACTGAGGAATGAGAAGCTGGAGAGCAAAGCCATGAAAAGGGACCTGGGGGCCCTGGTCGATGGCAAGTTGACCATGAGTCAGCAGTGCCCTGGCAGCCAGGGGGGCCAGCCCTGTCCTGGGGTGTGGCTGCATTTCTCTTCACAGAAAAAAAGCAAGGCACAACTTCCCAAGGATACTTTCTGGGAATTGCAGCAAGGGACCTCAGAGAAAGAAAAAACAATTCTTATCTCAATTGTTGTGCCTGTGTTTGTGCACAAGTGGAATGCATTGTGGAAGATTGTTTACCTGAAGGGAATTGGTAATTAGATTCTGGTGTGAGTGTTTTGTTTCCTTGACCAATCTCTGCAAGCTGTGTCCTGTCTGTCAGGAGACAGTCACGAGATCTGGTTGAGTTGAGTGCCCGTGCAGTTTCAGTTTAGATGTAGGGTAATATAGTGTAATATAATATAGAATAATATAGTATAATAAAGTAATTAATTAGCCTTCTGATATCAATGGAGTCCTCCCCATAATTTCTTCCCGCTCGGGGGCACCTTGCAAATCTCATACTCAGGGCATCAGGCACAGCATCACCAGCTGGGTAAGGGAGGGCATTGTCCTGCTCTGGGGCAGCCTCACCTTGAGGGCTTGGGGCAGTTTTGGGTGCCACAATATCAAAAAGACATCAAGCTATTGGAGGCAGTCCAAAGGAGGACCGTGAGGATGATGAACCACCTTGAGGGGAAGCTGTATGAGGAGCAGCTGAGGACACTTGTTCTGCTCAGCCTCATTGTGGTCATAAACATCCTCACAAGGGGAAGCAGAGGGGCAGGTACCAATCTCTCTTCACTCCCATAACCAGTGACAGCACTCAAGGAAGCAGCATGAAGCTCTGTCAGGAGAGGTTTAGTTTGGATATCAGTAAAAGGTTTTTCACCCAGAGGGTGGCTGGGCCATGGAACAGGCTCCCCAAGGAAGTGGTCACAGCACCAAGTTTGACAGACATCAACAACTGTTTGAACCACGCTGTCAGGCACATACATGGTGGGATTGATGGGGCATCCTGTGCGGGGCCAGAGTTAGACTCAATGACCATTTTGGGTCCCTTCCAACTAGCATATTCTATGATTTTATGACCTTTGAATGATTTACAAAGAATCTTAGAATGTTTCATCTTATCCATTATAGCATACCTAAACTAAGGATGCAAAACTGAGCTAGTCTTACATGGCCTGCTGATCATCTTTACATCAGGTGGGATAACAGCAGTAAAACATACAAACAGCTTGCCTGATCTCTCCCATATAGCTTTGCTTATTTTTCTGGAAACATTGTAACCATAATATGACAGGCATTCAGGTAGTGAAAAATAAATGACTTTACATTTTGCTGAAAAGACTAGTAATTTAGAGAGAAGTGCAAATCCAATTATTCCTACAGAAAGAGGGAGATCTTAACATTTCATTTGACACATTTACATAATGTGACCAATTTATAACGACTTCCTCCAGACAAATTATTCATTTGATTTATTACAGCCTTTGAAGTTTTGCCTACTATCAAGGCTACCAAACTTTTTCTGCTGAAAACATGAGTCAATGCTGATTATATAAGTTTGACTTTCATGGCACTTTGGGAAGATATTAAAACTGTAAAGCACATGGAAGTCTCAACTTGAGGCCTTCAATTAATTCAGTTTGATTTTGATCTCAGACAAAGTTTTCTTATGAGAAAAGATAGGAACTTTATTTACCCAGTACTTTATTTCTGTATTTTCTACATCCATTGTTTCTGAGAGATTTGTGAGAAATACCTTCTCTTTAGCCATATAAAACATACACAAAAAAGCATACATCTGTATAGAGCATACATCTATGCTTTGTAAAGTGAAAAGAATGAATAATGCAATGTGCAAGGGGTGTAGAGAGAGAACAGATTATTCTCTGGTGTTTCTAAAGGACATGGTCATCAATAGGATTTTGAGGTCACACAAAACTGATTGAGTGCTGAGTCTGATTTCATGTACAACAACTTTTTAATTTCCTCTTTTTTTCATTGACCGAAGTAAGATCTCTTCTCCCTGGCTAAGTGAAGGCTCAAGGGGCCTTATAAGAATATCCCTATACTTCAAGGGCACCTACAAACAGACTGTCTCTTCCCAAGCAGCCCCACAGGGAAGATAAGGAGCAATGGGTATAAGTTGCACTGGGAGACATTTCACCTCAATGTAAAAAAGACATGTTTTACAGTGGGAACAATCATTTACTAAAATAGCCTCTCTAGGGACAAGGGAGAGTCCTCATTGCTGGAAGACTTCAAGATGCAATTGGACACATAGTCTGCATAGCCATCTAGGCTCCCTTTTACATGAAAGGTTGATCATCTTGGGAGGTCCCTTCCAAAGTGTGGCGCTCTACAACTGGTGATTCATTAACCACTCTTATTAGTTAAGGAGCTGTATCTGTAACTGATTGATTCTTTTAAGTATGGCCCTGTGTGCATGGGCATGTGCGTACATATGGATTTGTTTTAGCAAACCCTCCAGTGAAATCAACCTACTGGTTAGCTAAGCCTCTCACTCTAGCTTGTTGAGCTTCATGGCTTTAGTTTGAGCTGATTTGCCCAGTCTGAAACTATTTCAATCATGCAACTGTTCCCTAATTTTGAACACTACCGTGCCATTAACAAAGTGAGTTCCGTGGAGGAGAACTGACATCTCTCTAATTCCTACTGGCCTGGTCCACACTTTCCTGTATCTCCACATGCTTGGAAAACAAAGCCTGGCAAGACTTGCAAACCGTCAGGATGTCAGGCTTTCCCAGAGTGAGGGCTTTTGACTCCTTAGATCTGCACATGAGCTGCTTCACCCCGTGCATAAACACGCAAGTCTGTGAGATGGCCAAGAAATAATTGTGCAAATAGCTGAGGAGGGGCGAGGAGAGCCATGCCCTATATTGCCTCTGTAACCATGTCAAGAGAGGCTCTACTCTCTAAATCACTGTTACACTCTGATAGGAATAACAAGTTGGTTTTGGTAACCCTTTCAGTTTGTTGTAAACTGTTTATGCAGGAGATGGGAAATACAATTTGGAAATTACATATTCTAGATAATATTATTGAATACTGAAATGAAATTTTCATTAACTTCCATTTTTTTATTTGTTTCTGCCAGAGTGGTTCCTATTGAATATATAAAACTAGCTTTTACCCACGATTTTTGTAATTAATAAGGAACTTATTTTACTTTATAACTCAATATCTCAGTTTTCTTTGTTTTTGTAACAATTTATTTGTTCATGAAGTTAACAGTGATGCAAATCTTCCATAGTCTTTGTTTCCATAGTAACCACCTTACTTCAAGAGAAAGAACCAAATCACATGCCAAGAACTTGAGGCCCTAAAATGCTTTAAATTCCTCATTTAACTAATTAAAAAAAACCTGATAAGACAAAATTTCTTGATAGAGAGAGAAGAGTAATAATGCCTACTTTGTTCTTTCCCTATATGAATTTCAATTACTTTTACAAGAGAAAGACATCATGATCCTCGTTTTACAGATTAGTCAATTTCCCCTAAGATAAATGCCTTTAATCAAATATGCACTAAAGGCTATGCTAGTTTTCCTACTGAGTCAATGGGCTTTGAATGAGAGTCATCAGAAACCAGTGAAGCTAAGAAGGCCCCTCCCACTATGGACACTAAATGCTGGTAAAATTTTTGTTTAGGCAAGTAGTCTGGGTGCTCAAGATAATGATTAATATTTGTATGTTAGAGTGGTGTCAGCTATTCCTCAATCTATGCATGATTACTGAAGACAGCGAAAGCAAAGATTCCTAGGTTTGACATAACTGGTAGTTTGCCCTTGCCACAGTCTATTGACGTGATCAAAATGAAAACTTACTGGATGAACGTTCTGAATTCAGACTTTTAAAACTAGCCCCTTAGAAACATATTACAAAAAAAAAAAAAAAGAAAAACCAAAACCAAACCAAATAAACCCCAAAAAACCTGAACACAAAAACCCTGCCTTGCTTCTAAATATAATTTTGAAAGTACGTGTCTACGTGTCTAAAAAAAGATTTCATAAGTTCTTGATGGGTTTGTCCAGACCTTTAAGGTTGTCCATTCTCATTATTAAATATGTGCTGTGGTATGTCTCCACTGTATGACACTAGCTGCTGGGTGCTTTTCAAAGTAAATAGAAGTCTGCTTTGTTTCATCTTGCAGAGTTCCCTAAAGGTAACCTCAGAAATGTCTTAGGTACAAATGAATTTTGTACATCTAAAATGCTATTGAGGCTCAGGGTCAAACAACTAGCATGAAAACCAAATGTGAATGAAAGAAAGAAAAGGGAAATGGAAGAAAAGAGAATCACAATAAAAGCAGTGGATTTCACAACTTGGTGAATTTCTTTAAGCAAACTCTGTATTTTGGAAAAACAGCTGTTAACCCTGACAGCTGCAGAAAAGGCCCCACGGATCCTGTGGACAAGGAGCTGACCACGTGCTCTCACAGCAAAGGTGGCTGCTGATGCCTTGAAGGTGTTTAAACGATGAAGAGGTTGCACAAAGGAGCTGTGAGTTTCTATCCTTGAAGACAGTCAAAATAGTAACGAGGCAACCTGCCCTCATTGTGAAAGGGGCTGCTGACAAGGTAACTTCCAGAGGTCTCTTTCACACTAAATTATTCTCTAATTCTGTAATTAAGACACTTATTTTTATAAATCATAAATATTACTGAATTTTGGAAAATCTATAGATAAATTAGTAGAGCCATAAATAAGTTTTAAATATAAAGAACTTAATGAAATATATTTTTAGAAGCTAAGTTTATAATATATGGCATATAGCACAAGTCACAATGTTTTGTACATTTGACTGCACTATTCAAAGTATGTTCTAAACCATGAGTGAATAATATGGATACCTAGCTTTTCTATTACCCTCATTTAATCTATTCTTTGAGTTTTTACTTCCTGCATGATATCAAGCTTCAGTGAATAAAATTATTTCTGGGTAGTATACAGTTACAGAAACATCACACCTTTTCTGCTTCACCTGGAATCTTTGACAAAGAACAAGACTGTAATTTATTAAGGGAAATTTTCAGTTTTCAGTGCACTTGTGAAAGATAGAACAGAACAGGAATTGCAAGGCCTCTTCAGCCTTACCTATTTCATGTACGCTACTAAATAGAAAAATCTGATTTATTTTCTGTCATTCAGCATTGGTTGAGGAGTCTAACCAGGGGTGGAAGAACTGCCACTCTTTTTTCAGGACTTAGTCTGCCAGCACATGCATCAGACAGTTGTGGTTCAGTGCTCCTGGGCTGAGCTAATGGGGATGAAAGTTTCAAAGACCTTTAAATTAAAAACTCATTAATGGAGAGGACAGATTCAGACTTGCTTTTAACTGCTTTTAACATTTACTTGATTGATATGAAAGCTGTAGGGCAAAAGGAAGATAAAGCCTTAAAATGTGTGTGGATTGCTTTACGTAGAAGTACAAAAGAAATTAACATAATTTAGTCCTATACAGTGTTAGAAAACTGTAAAGATAGAACCACCTACACGAATTACAATGCTTATGTAAAAGTTATGCCTACTTCTCAGTTTTCCTTGAATAGCCTGACTGCCCTGATTTTCTCTTCCTCATTTAATTGTGCTTTTTTTTTTCACAGTCAAAAATGGTACTTAGCTGAAGTGAAATCCTTAAATCTTTTGAGGGTATACAGTATGGGTCTCCTAATTAGGACATCCGGTAGAAACACAATTTTAAAAAAGACTGGAGAAAGGGGAAAGAAATACTACATTATGCTTTGTACTGAAATAATGTCCCAATTAAATAAAAATACAAGCTAAAAATTACATGCTCTTCATTTTTCCCTAGAGGTTTTGCAAAAAGCTAAATGCATTTTCAGTTTAGTCTCCCAGATTAAAAAAAAAGGGTGTGCTATTATGCATCAGAGCTGTAATTAGTCATTTTGATAATAACAATGGAGTTTATAATTTCACACCAGGCTGATCATCACTTGAAACCATTTATTTCAGCTCAGTACATCCCCTGTTAATTGGAATGTTTTGCTAGTGGTGTGTTCCCATTAAGATACAGTCTTGTTGTTAAGGCCATTAGGTTTGACCTCTTCCCTTGAATCCAGCCCAGGAAACGGCCACCTGGAACCCATGCATATGGACAGCTGGATTCAGATACACTAACAGCTATCATCCTGTTCCTTGGTGAGTTATAGGTGAAATAAAAGAATTAGTATGCAAAATGTTGTAGTCTCTCTTGCATGAGGTCAGATTCTGCAATTACTGTGGTCATACCTGGCCCTGGAATGCACAGAATTTATAATATCTGCCTGCAGCAAGTTTTGTATTAAAAAGTAGTTTTGCTATATACAAAGGGCTTAACCCAGGCATTAGTTGAATGTTAAGAGTCAGATAATTTTGAGAGATGTAGCTCAGTTCACAACTTATCCTCAACTATTTAGAACATATTTCAGACTTTTTAAAGCTACTACTCATATCAGCAGGGATTGTAGTTTCATCTATGATTATGTGCATGTGACGTTTCCCATTATTAGCTCCTTATTTCACATAYTGCAATGTCAAACTTCAGTTATATCAGATTAAAGTTTCCAGTTGCAGTATTTCCTTGGCCTGATTTTATTTAATTTTCATTTTTATAGAAATGTCAGATAAAACCACCAGCTAATTTTACAAAACAAGTTACAGAAAATATGCTGCCATCAGTGATAAAAAGTCATGCTCTGCTGCTTCAGTGCCTTGAAATCTGCACTTTGGCAGGAGAGGTTTTTGTGCCAGGTGTATGCCCTTTTGCCTTTAACTGCCAGTCCTTCCAAATTCAAACAAGATCTGAAAAAAACTGTACATCACAATTTTGCAACTAAAAATTTTGCGGACTGACAAGACCAGCTGAGCTCCAGACTCCCAGCTGACCAGATGGGATGGGTACTATCATGGCACAGGTCAGGGCTACTCAAACTCGCCTACAATATCCTTGTAATGACTTCTCCCACCTGACGACCTAAGGCAGGGTTATATTCCAGATCTAAAAGCAGAATTTGCCTCTCCTTGCCCCCAGTTCCTCTTCCTTGAGAGCACAGTAGTTAATGCAGAGGAGTTCAACTGCAAATTAAAATGTAACCAGCACTGTGAGTTAGAAACAGAGAAAGGAGTATGACAGGTAGAATTAGGTAAAATAGCAATGGATAAAAAATGCTCCTGGTGAGGCTAGAGGAGGTGGTGGGAAGAAATGGGGATGGATGACTGGAAAAGCAGAGTGAGAAAAGAGTCACTATGAAAAAGGGTCCTGAGACTGGGAGATGGGTGAGCTGGAAGCCTCTCTGGAAGTACAACTAGAGGAGAGCCTCAAATGAGAGAGTAAAATAACAACATAGATACTGCAAATGATAACCCCAGGAACGAAAAAGGGGCAGAGATGGTGGAAAGATAAGGTGAAGGGAATAAGAAACAGCARAAGGACCAAGGAAAAGTCAGCATARTGAGATGAGAATACACAAATGGGAATTAGTGTGTTGGGTAAACAGCTGGGAAAATAAAGCCTTGCAGGGTAGAACCACTAGGGCAAGAGACCAGAGAGAGCAGAGTCCTGAGCAGAACAGTGGTCTGGGGGATGGCAGGGGCTTACCGAATATTGTTGAGCATCCATGGAGGTCCGAGCAGTCTGGGAACCAAAGRAAAAGGTTCAGAATAAATACAGATGTAGAAGCAGGAAAATACTAATCTGGGAACATGGATGCTGACCATGTACTSGAAAACTGGAAAAGGATCTGAGCAGGCAAGGAGTCTGAGACTGGGTGTCAGGAAAGAGGAAGACCAAGTCTAAGGAAGTAAGATAGGAGTTAGAAATTAGACTCTGACAGAGGAAAAGGCCTCTAGGTGAATAATTTAGCAGGACTTTGTATGGGTTTATTTTACAGGGAAAATGTCTGCACCAGATAACTTTCTAATAAATCTCAAATGATCCCTATGATATCAGCTATATTTTCCCATTTAGTAAAACATTTCCATCTGCCAGCACATGTGTAATCATATATTACAACAGAATCACATAAATGAGACCAACAGAGACAACTGGTCCCTCACCAGAGAGTCTGGTTTTATTGTTTCTCACAAATCTTTTTTGCGGCCTTGGGAATATTTCTTATGTGCAAAATGTGAGAAGTAAAAACCAGAAATGGTCCAACGGTTGTCTTTGGAATTGCTGCTCTTTTGTAGGCACTTAAAAAGGCAAACATCAAAGGATCCTTTACTCTTCTGAATTATCAACTTGTGATTTCTATGAGTTTTGCCATTGATTTGATTTAGGTAGGATTTCACCCCTTCATTGTTTGTAAAGGAAACTGAAATAAAGCACTTGTTCTTCCAATCCAGCTTTTAATTAACAAAAGACTGCAATGTTAATGTGATTATTTGGGCTTTCATTTGCTAAGGATATCTCAGTGTAAGGATCAAGACTTTGATATCTTTTGTAGGTTTTTTTTTTCCTTTTCTTTTCTGACATTACCAATCAAAGAAGAAGGTAAAGTGGTTTCATTTCCCATATACAATCATGCAAAAAATGTGTTTTCTCACTTTTATGGTTTAACCCCAGCTGTTGTCTGAGTACCAGCAGCCTGGTTGGATARGAGCTCAAGGATCATGCGGTCCAAACTTTCCTGGCAAAAGCACAGTCTAGACAAGATGGTCCAGCACCCCGACCTGCAGAATCTTAAAACTGTCCAGCACTGGGGAGTCCAACACAACCTCCCTGAGGAGATTATTCCAATTGCTGATTGTGAAAAATTTTCCTTTAATGTCTAATCAGAATCTCCCCAGTAGTAACTTGTACCCATTACCCCTCATTTTTCCATTGGACTACTTGTAAAAAGAAGTCTCTATCCTCTTTGTAGTCACCTTCTAAATACTGAAACATGATGATGAGGTCTGCCTTAAGTCTTCTTTTCACAAGGCTGAACAAACCCACTTAGCTGGAGTGAAATCCTTAATTCTTTTGAAGATGTACAGTATGGGTCTCCTAATTAGCACAACCAATAGAAAATAAGTTTTAAAAAAGACTGAAGAAAGAGTAAAGAAAGTTCTTGTTTTAGACTAAGSACTACTTAGCAACAACAAGTCATCAGCGTGTTATCAACATCATTCTCACACTAAATCCAAAATGTAGCACTGTACCAGCCTGACTCTGCCAGCTGGCTTTAGAGATATTTTAGTATTTAACACTTGTCATATGTAAAAGGTGAAACGTTCTCCTCCAATACTCTTATTCGGTGCTAGTCATTTCTCTTACCCTGCTAGATGTTGCTGTTTGTTCAAGGAATAATTTTCTTCCATTGTCTAGAGGAAAAACTGTTTTTGAAAACAAAATTCATATGCCTGACTTAACCCACATAGAGAAATCCCAGCAAATCCCAATTCTCTTGTGAAAAAAACACTTAGGCATAGCAAGATTTACCCCTTCTTTAAAAGATTCTGAAAATGGCACAGTGCACACGGCATAGTGAGCATGCTTTTAAAAGCAACAGGTTTACTATGTTACTTTCTTACTAGTCTTAAGGAAGAAACATTCCTGACTGGCAACATCCAGAAATGAAAAGAAGAAGAAACCATTATGAGAGCTGCATTATTTTGAGCACAGACTGGTAGGAAAAAACACTACAGTTTTTCATGTAAGTTATTTCTTGACTTTTATTCCTGGGAGTGATGTTTATTCTATGGCCTTTGCCACTTCACATCACTGAGTATTTCAGTTTTTTCATCTATAAAATAAAAAGAAAAGAAATACTGGCTTAACTCTCTTTCATAAGAAAATACAAAACTGGCCTCAGAGCAATACCCAGAGCCTTCCACAGCCACCCTTCCTGTGCTGGGACTTGCTGGTTCTCATGGGGCGGGAACAGGCACTACAAATGTCCTGGCCCCTTTTACCTGTTAATTCTCCGTTGAATGGGACTGGTTATATACAAATAACACAAACAACACTGAATATGAGGAGTCCTGTAGTCTCTAATATGATACTGTCACTTTCTGGCTGCAATGACAAGGCCAGTTTAAGAAATATGGGTTTGCGCACCCTACTCTAATCCTACTGGCACCACTCTGTGCAGCTACACTGTAAGCCAGGTGTGGCTTAAATCTCTGGAACAAAGTAGGGAATAAGAATTTTCCTTTAAACATGTATAAGAGAAATTTGCAACATCTCCACAGACACTTGCAGCAAAAAAACTGAGGAGCTGATGAGCTGTGACAGAGCAGGGAGAGCGAGGTGCTGAAGGGTCAGAAGCTGCCAGGTGGTATCCAGGCCAAGGGCAGCATCTCGTGGATTCACTACAAGGTAATTCTGACTCACTAAATCCCTTTAGCACTTTAAAATACACTCACATGGATCACTATTTTCAATGATGTTGTGATATTGGAGGGAGAGAAATTTACTAACAAAAAACGGAAAGTCAGTACCTGATACTACATGTGATGATCAAACAAAAAAAAAGGGAGGGAAGAGAGCAACCGTACAACTGTTGCCAGTTTTCAGGAAATCTCATGCTGAGAGTGTGTGATCTTATCTCTTTGGTCAAACAGCATTCAATGTGCAAAAGCAGCCAGTCAACTTCAGATGCAAATTAATGTTACTTACTCATTACATCTGATAATTTAGTGAYGTTCTATTTACTTATTTTGAACTGRCATGATGACTTCTGCTATGAATCTCTTTCTTCCCTTCTRTTTTAAAGTTAATATGTGGCCAAAAGGTTTGCTTTACTTCAAATTACAAAAAATACTCTCATTTACAGAAACCACTTATCTGACATGACAACTGGGAATGTATTCATTATGGGATGAGTATATACTTGTGTTCAGGAAACTGAATTATAAATGCAGGTTTCCTTACCTGGCCTGCCATGGCACTACAGAGTGATACTGCCACAGCTCCTGAATTCTCAGCAAGTTCTGGRCTCCAGGGTGGGGTTAGTTCCTTGGTGAGAAAGAAATGAATTGATACAGATAGAGTTTATGGCATCCTCGCATCTTTTATTTACGGTAGATGCAACTCTAAAGAGAGGAATTAGATAGCTAAGTCAGTGTGTGATATGTGACTCAGAGACTGGTTCTGAAATTCCAGAAAAGACTCCCTCAATATAAAAATCTACACTGTTTTTCAGAGTAGAGGAAGGACTCTGTTTAAGCTCATTTCTCCAGACAGAGAAAAACTCTTAGCTTTATCTGCCTTACTTTTTTTTCCCCTCCTCTTTTTTGGCAGCTAGTGACTTAATTTCAAAAGTTATTTTAATAACTTCAGAACATGCCATTGTTAAAAGGGTCATTCTTGCTCTCACCCTTTCATCAGCACTACAGCATGTGGGGCATATGGCCAAGTACATCAAAATATTAATCTTACTGAAAAAGCAAATTCTTCTCCAAGGTGCGTGACTGCAGCAGCAGCACCAGTGAGGAGGTGGATAACAAGCTATCATGAAGCAAGTAGTGAAACAGAAACAKCTTTCCTATTAATGAGGTCTCAAATTACCTGAAATTACTCACAAAACTTCTCTAAATGACAATTTCCTCAGAAGTTTCTAGAGCCTACACTATTCTCTTTAGGCTTATGACTGTTGAAAGTCTTGCAGCCCCTTCGAAAACTAAGCAACTTTTACTCAGAAATGTTAATGTTTAGTTTTTCCAGATGCCTTGGATTTGAAGGACACATTTCCAAGGCATAGATTAAAGAACCAAAAACCCAAACAAAACAAAAACATAAACTAAAAGCCCATTGGAAAAAGTAAAGGTTAAGTTAAATTTCAGGTACTWGAAAGTATTTTATTTGCATGATATTATTTTTCTGGATAAGCAAACTACAGCTCTAGAATGATGAGTATCCTCAGAACACCTGTGTCTTGAAGTACTGGGTCATTCAGACAAATTCAGAAACTACAGAAATATTTTAAACAGCTGCTCCCTGGGTAAAAATGGTTCCAACTGTGCAGAGTTGTACTGGTGAAAGAGGGAAGAGGAGGGAGTGAAAAAGTAGGTTATTTAGCATTCTTGAGGGAGATAATATAGTGGATAGTGAAGAAAACCCTTGTTTCCTACAGGGTTTCATTTAATTTCAACCTTCTTTCTAATTTTGACCTGACTGTCTCTAACACCTCCATGCAGCTCCCTTCCATACCTACAWTAGTTGCAAACTGAATGTCTAACTTTAAATAAAGAGACAGAAGTCTCATATATGCTTAAGTCCTACAAATTTCATTCAAATTTCTTGCTGAATGGGCAACTCAGAACCCTGTTACTAATCCTGTTGAGGAGGAAAACCATGGTGTGAATTGGGCTGACTCAGGGCCTGCTCAAGCATCCATGTACCCTGGACACCTCCCCTGTGCTGCCCAGCTGCTTTTCCAGCTGGTAGCCCATGCAAAGGAAGAGGGATTGAGGACATCCACATGTTTTTCAAGAAAGCATAGCAAGGAAGAAAAACTGAACYCATGGAGCATGAGAAGAAACTGCATTTATTCAGAGCAGTAATTGAGGAAAAAGCTGCTCTGTTTGTAGCTTTGTTGGCCCTGCTGCCCATAGAGCTTACTTTGTAATGCACTTGCCACTTTCCYAGGGACTCCAGCCTGGACTGGGGCTGAGTTATGAACATCAGGAAAGGAYCTAACCTCTAGCCAAAGGAGAAGTAAAAGCAAAGAATAAATTCTTGTCAGAATTCCTGAGCATCAACTGCTCTCAAGGCAAAAAGTGTAGTACTGAGCCCAGCTGGAAAGTGCTGCAGTGAACACTGGTTGTATCCCAAAAATGCTGCAGGGTGCCACTATAAATAACTGCATAGTACACCAAAATAAATATTATACTGTGTGCTATGCATTATTACAAGGCATACTACATTGCAATATTGCAACATGCTACTGCAGTATCACTGGCTGCAACAGGATAAGTAAAACCACAGTTTATGACAGATAACAGAAAAGTATTTCAGTGAATGCACCTTTATATTTTTAGCACATTTACGTATTAGCACAGGTTCACACTCATATTTGCAATATTTGTGTGCCTGTCAAATTTGGGAGTCTAAATTAATGACAGAGGTCTAAATTATCGAAAAATGCATTTAGATCTATGGACCAGCCCATTTCCTCTAAGCACTTTTAAAGAAGGTTCACAACAACTGTTCTATCCTACTTTAGCTGTACTTTAGCTAATTCCTTTCAAACTATAATGCCAAGAACTCAGCGAATTCATCAGATCCTGGTAGGGAGACTTTGCCATTGATGATAGTACCCCATTTCTACATTGCAGGTGGGAAAGAGTCACCTCTTGGCTCAGAGGTCTTAGCCTGGAATTCATCAAGTTGGATAAGCATGTGCTCACTCTTAAGCYCCTTCATAATTATGGACTGTTACTCAGCACCAGGAATCCATCYGAACTACACCACTCTACAACATGCGAAGTCCAAAAAATAAGAGCAGAAAACAAATAAATAGTCAATTAATCAATTAATTTGCTGATTATCAACACATAAGAAAGGACCAAAAACTAAATTTTGAGCCTGCTAATGCCTCTTTCCTTCTTCAGTGTGAGACATTTATCTGTAAATAAAATATCGCTAGTGAATAACTGTGAAAATTAAAAGAAAGTTATAGTAATTAAAAGCAGAGCTGAGCACTGAAATATTCCCTCCAGGGACACTTATTCAAATACTGCCTTTTTAAAATGTTAGGGAATTTAGGTTAAAACATAAATAGTGAAAATTATCCATAGCTCACAGACCAKTAATTGATTACTGATGAGTGATAGTTGGTTTAAATTAAACTAATTTATCAACTTTATATATAAATACTATAGAGCAAGCTTTTAAAACCATAATTCATGATTAGAGAACTGTCTCAAATGTTTATTAGCCAAAAAATCATGAAAACAGCATTTAGATTTTTTTTTTTTTCTGAAGCTTTTAACGCTTACTGTATTGTTATTTGGTGGATCCAAAGCTGAAATTAGTCATTAGTTTTGAAATACCTGTAATAAAGCAATTGATTTATCAGAAAATCRAGTGTCATACTGCATTCCTTCCTCCGTCTCCCACTACAGAGTAGTGTCCCATATGAGAAGTCTGCTCTGCTCGGTAATGTATGAATACAAGACAAAAATGTAGTCTCACCCCAAAAGTAGCTAAACATTTCAAGCAAAGAGCCTAGCATTAAAAGATCAAAAATGGATGCCATCTTTTATTATAATTATTTTTAAATTCCTTGACAYATGACATTGTGAAAAGGCAAAAATTTAGACTTCACTGCTTTGGAAGTGCTGTCTTTGTGCCTGAAGTAACCTTGCCCTGAAACACTGAGCATTTTTCTAGGTAWGAGGATGAAATATTAAAAATGGATATTTATTTGGAAAATGGCAGCACTGAGACAATGACAAGATCAAGGGAGAAGCAGCAGCAAAGTATTACCATATAGGCTGTTCAAAGGAATCCTAGGAAGCTGAAACTCMGGGAACATCAAAACAGAAAGATTCTAAAGTGATGGCAAAGTAACATGGCTGAGTCAATACCTGGGACAGGCAATTTTGACAGTAGTTCCTTGGACAATGAGGAACAAAATGAGCCGAGAACCAAATTTGAGGAGGCAAGAGTAGGAGCATAATGAGGAATGACCAGTGTATGGACAAGCAAGAACTTGAGCATGTGACCCCCTGCATGAGAAAATGAAAGGCTAAAGATACAAAAAAGTCAGCCTGTCTGAAAATATCGTTTTAGATAGACACATACATATTCATACACAAATATATAATAATATAACTATCTGTGTATGTCTATATATATATATATATATATACACAGACACATACACAGACACTTGCCAGTGTCAGGTCAGAAATATCTTGACAAAATGAAAAACATCTGGGAATGTCCCATTCTATGGATGCCCCATCCTTTCAAGTGTTCAAGGCCAGGCTGGACAGGGTACTGAGCAACCGGATCTGATTGGGAGGCATCCCTGCCCATGGTGGGTCAGAGGGTTAGGTCCCTTCAAACTCAAGCCCTCTTGTGATTGCAYGAATGCAGATTGTTCTGCACATGTGGCTGCCTGTTTTTCTGCAGATTGCAGTAATTTTTATTTTTGTTCCAAGCTGTGTTTGTTTCTCTCCAGCTCTTTTGCCTTAGACCTTGCTCCTGACTGATCTCAACTGCAATAAGCTGAAGCCAAGCATGCTGATGAGAAGTCCAGCCTGAGCGTATGGGATGCTAAGATGTGACTCTCAGAGAGAGATGTCAAGCCTCCCAMATGTCAGTAAAGGTCATAGTGTCAAAAATTTTAAAAATTAGTTTCTTAGATGCCCATTATTTGAGGGGAAGTTTTAAAGAGTAGTAGACAGATTGGGGCAAGGAAACAGTTGTCATTGCTGAGGAAGGAAGCCCATGTGGTTTAAAGAACAAAAGAAAGTGTGGGAGCACAGGGAGGGAAATGAGTATGAGAGGAACCACAGCWGGCTGAATGTATTCCAGCAAAAAATGAATAAAGACTGTAGAGCTTCATAAGAATGATGATAGAAAGGTAACTGAATTAATGGAATACACCGGTCAGAAACTTCATAGGATAAGCAAAAAGTAGGTTTAAGCTTTTACATTTTCTATTGGCCCCAAGATGGCTCTTTTGTACATGTACAAGGAACTATGCTTCCTTTCCTGAATTGCAGTGCAACTTTTTTATCATGTATGAATATAGTAGCGTKAGAGATCCATGTTCCACCTGTGATTTCAATGTTTATAAATAGTTATAGATTGAACACCTAGTGTACAAAACATATACTTGAACTTTGGCATTCCATTTCACTTATTGGAACAAGTTTCCTTCAATGTCAGTTAAGAATCCACCTGTAACAGGAGCATGCAGTTCCCCAGTCCTTCACAAAATGTCCCATTACATATATATGTTCMCTAACAGAAACAGTTGTGAACTTCCAACAAAGAGTTCTCCCTAATCATTAMTGAAGAATACAAAGGTTAATCTGGATCCCCTTTGTCTCTCAAGAAATTTCTGGCTTTCTGCAGAAACRTTATTAAAAATGGACCATACTGGAGAAAAAAAAGTATCTACCAGCATACAAAAAACCTGCAAYAGAAAGTTCATGCTCAAATTTTTAGTTGTCCCTGCTTCCAGTCCCATACAGGATCCTWCCACCTTGATATCTACACATATCTGTAATAACAGTTCTGTAAAGATAGGTAAGGTTCACCTTTGGACTCTTTTCTTAGCAGCACAGATTGGAATGCATTAATTAAGAAAAAATAAATCAGCTAAAAAACCACAAGTTGTCTCTATTTGGAAGTTACACTGGAATGGAAATYGAATCTTTGTGACCTAATACTGTGTTTAAGTGACAGGAGATTCAGTTGCTGGGTCTGAAATAATAAAAAAAAAACCTGTTGAAGTGAATTGCAGCATTAAAAGTGGACCTGTGCACAGACATCAGACTATATTTCACTTAAAGGTTTTGGGCTTTTTTTTTGTTTGTTTTTAACGTGTTGGGTTTTGGTTTTTCTTAGGCTGAAAAATGAAATAATAAAAGATAATTAATTGAATATTAAGACTAAGAATGGCAGAACATTATCCAACTTTATTTCACTCAGTCTTAGCTTTGTTTTAAATAGAGAAATTTAATAATGAATTCCTAATATAATATAATATAAATAATAACTGTTTCCAATGCTTATCTCATGTTCTTTATGAAAATAAAAGAATACAAAATTACTAACATTATCTCCTGATGTTTTTGGCTCCTGATCAAAGATAAACCTAATCTGATCTGCCCATGCCCTATCCTGAGATTTTCTACTGGGAGTTGCACTGAAGCATTCATCATTTGTAAAGTTTCAGGTTGCTCTTTTTGTTCTAGTAAGGCATAATGCTTTGTCAAACTTCTAAGGTATTTCTATCTAACATAATTAAAAAGAAAGCATTTGTTCAGCTTCTCTGTTTGAAATAAACACTGAACCCTTTGGAATAAAACAGGTGATCAAAATCCGAAACCTAGACAGGAATCCAGAAWTTTTTTTTCATTTACTTGAGACAGCATTGTTTACTAGCTAGAMTATCAGCACAATACTTGTACTTGACAGAAGAAAAAACCCTGGGTTCCATCTCAAGATTTGGCAACCACTGTGGATGAGACAAAGACAATGCTTTCTGTTCTTGCTTTAAACTAAGGGTAAGGTCACAAAAACTGTGGGAGTAGATTTGTTTTTGAAGTGCTTCAAGGAGAGAGCACAATAGAAGTCATGAAAGAACATTTGTGGCTGTTCTGCAGCGTCACGTTGCTTTCGCTTCACACTGTGGTTTTCTTTCAAGTTCCAACAAAGCTCTTCTCTCATGCTGCCTAAGTTCTGCTAGCACCTTAATTCAGAAGTTTAGATAGATAATCTAGCTTAAAAAGTTCAGTAAAAGTCAAGAAAGGCTGTAGCTGTCATAATGCTCAAAGAAATTTTCACTCTCCAAAATTCTCCAAGAGTAATGCTAACCCAGTGAGTGAGAGTTGATTTTCAGGTCCAATCCACAAAGCAATACAAATCCTGTATCATCTCTGTGATCTCTGCTGCAAGTTTTGATGGTRACTTACAGGAATAAATAGTCCCAGCTAGAAGTAACAGGCTGCATCTCTGGTTTTCAGGCTGTGTATAAATTTGAGACATGCTACACTCCTACTTTCCAAGGATGACTTACAAGACACAAAAGTGCCACCTGTAATACTGTAAAGAGATTCTGCTCCAGGCAATTATATTAAGACTCACTAGGTTTTTTTATTGAAACTCAAAATACCAAGACGTTTAAATGATGAAAAAATAGACTCTTGTCTTTTTAATTTTTCACATAAATCTGCCCTCCTTAATGCAGCCCTCTACTTAAAAGAGTATGTTCYTTTCTTCCTAACATGCATAAGTAGATTTGTTATCTGGAGGAAAATATGCCAAAGAGAAAGGCACGCTTTCAGTTTGTTGTTTCTTGTACTGTGGTAAAAACTGCTGGATGGAGACATTCCTGGAAAATATTATTGTTTAACACTTCTATTTAGTGCTTTGAAATGGTAGCCCTGAACTTTATCCCATAAATCCTCATATGTGTGATCCTTACTCCTGCAAGTAGTACARCTGGACAGAGAAACAGATCACTATTTGCCATATATTTCCATTACATGGGGCTGATAAACTACATTGTTTTTAACTATTTGYGCCTCTTCCTTCTTAAAAGCTTTGACATAACATGTTCAGCCTTTAAAAGTTCCATTCTAAATGGTACCACAAAACACAGGATAACTTTTATTTGCAAGCAASATGCATTGAACTGCAGTGATCTCTTCCAGGTAAAGGTCCCATCATGGTTATCCCACTTCGTGGAACCTAAGCATCCTGAAGGGTCAGGTCATCCATAAGTGCTGAAAAAACAGCTTCCCATTATCCCTAGCCTAGGGCAGCAAACAGATAAATATCACAAATTATCCAATGCATTTATGAAAGAAGTTTATTTTTGAACATATAACCTTTTTTCAACCTTTTAATCCTGATAGCTTTCACACTGTACAAGTGCAGTATAAAATTATATGCGAATTAATTATGAACTTACCAAATAAATACTGCAACTAAACATCCATCTTTAAGAGTTTCAAAGCAGAGATCTTCTGCATTACAGAATGATGTTCACAGAATCACAGAGCGGTTTGAAAGGACCTTGTCCATCCTCCCTGCGCGGGGAGGGACATCTTCCACTAAACCATGTTGCTCAAAGCCCTGTCCAACCTGGCTTTGAACACTTCCAGCAAYGCATCATCCACAATTTCTGTGGGCAACAACTTCCAGTGTCTCACCAACTTCATACAAAAGAGTTTTCTTCTAATATCTAAGCTAAACTTACTCTTAGTTTAAAGCCATTTCCCTTTGTCCTATCACTACACACCCTGGGAAAAAGTCCCTCTCCAGCTTTCCTGTAGGTTGCATTAGGTACTGGAAGGTTGCTGTAAGGTCTACCCAGAGCTTTCTCTTCTCCAGGCTGAGCAGGCAGCCCCACTTCTCTCAGCCTGTCTGCATAGCTGGGGTGCTCCAGACCATTTTTGTGATCCCCTCTGGCCCCACTCCAGCTGCTCCTGGCTGGTACCAATGTGGAACACCAGCAGCAGGTCAGTGGGCTGCACGAGGGTTGGCRGTCTGTCAGTGACACCCGTGACAAATCCTGGTAAGCAGCACCTCTCTCTCGAGCCCATGGGTGCCTCCATGTGTACCTGGCAGAAGAGTCACCCACTGCTCTCACCAGTCCCCTTTTCTCAGTGCACACGTTGTTACACAGGGAGCAGATGGAGCTGCCTTACTCAGTTCCAGCAGCAATCCTGATCTGACAGGTCTCTCCTCTTCACTCTCCAGAGCAGTGAAGTGGCTCTGTGATGGCACCTCAGCCTTCAGGGGAAATGTCATCCTCCTGAAGGTCCTTGTCTGTCCAAACTTCCATTCTTCATTACTGCCCCCTCTCTGTGTGCTGGTAGGGGAGCTCTTGCCTGTTTGGCCATGGGCTGTGGGCCCCTACAGACTGTGCTTGGAACCAGCTGCCTAATTCCTTCCCAGTGTCCCCAACATTGTGCAGCCTTCATTCCATTTCTGCAGCTCACCCACCAACCCCAAAAGCATAGGGTACAGATACTGCCATCTCCACTAAAAACTGATGATAAAAACTGAATTGTACTTTTAAGAGGTTATAGCCAAAGTAGAAAAATCAAGGGTGGTTTAGTTCTGATTCCCTAAACATAACCCACAGCATTTCCAGTAAGATTTAATTGGGTGATTTTGGATAATTTTTTTAGGTTAACGAAAGTAATTTGAAAGTYTCTCACTAAATGACATGTCTATATTCCCTGAGTTCTTAAGCGGATTTCAGAGATGTAAACACATTTTACACTCAGAGATACCTCACAGACTGAAATATGTGTACTGAGTTGAAATAGATGTGTCCTGCTGTATTCCTAGGGCCAAAACAGCACAGRAAGTGTGGTACTGTCAGTGAATTATCTACAGATTTGACCTACAGGGGCAGGTCTCTATGGGGTAATGTTAAGCAATTCAYTATAGGCTCATTGAATCCTGAGGTCTCTTGCAAACAAAGCTGTCAAATTGCAAAGGTGCTTTGTAAAATCACCTGTTGTACATCAGACACCAAACTGAGACTCCAGTTTTCATCCTCTGCCAAGTTCTCAGACACGAACAGCTCATGTTTAACTTCACTAAAGACCTTTTTTTTTGACAGCAGGACAGACTCAGATTGTCACTGAAAGTAAAAGGTTTACAAAACTTCTATTAGACATTAATGCTAGCCTGGGGGTCTTTAGCTCTTGAATGACATGAAAAAAAATATGGCAAACACACAAAACCACTTTACATAATGACAGTTCCATATCTTTTAAGCAAAAGGGCATTCTGCTAAAGGGCAAGTTCCTGCTCCCATTTAAGAGAACAGCACAGTTTCCATGAACAAGACTGGGGCCTGTATACAGCTTTTATTTACCTTTTCTTCCATATTTTGTAGCCTGGTTTTCATTTTCTCCTATCTTTCTCTTTCACATTTTTTACAAACTAACTGAGCAAAATATAAGGCCTGAAATACTTTTAAATTACAGTAAAACAAGACCTTTCCCTAATTAATTTATATGTCTTAAAAATAAACAGCCCTTCACTTCAGACAAATTATAGGCAAGTTACAATGCTCAGAGACATCAACAGCAGGACAATGAAACCTGATGTTTTCCACTTAAAAGGTCAATAAATAACTAATATGCCCACCAAATATCTGTCTCAGAAGCATCTTATTATGATAACTTGTTATATCTTATTATTAAGCATCTCTATTAGAACCAGGAATTTCTGAAACATAGCAATTACTGTCTTTTCACATGAAATTTGAAAGTAAAAAATGCATTAGGATGCTCAACAGAAATGTATAAATATATACTGTAAAACTTAAAGTACTTGACTATCTTTATCTTAACTCAGGAGGAAAGAATACTGTCTGAGAAGGAAAAAAATAGTTTTAAAGAGACATCAATCCTTGCTCTTTAAAGTAGACACGAACTATATTGTGTCTCTTATAACTCAGTGACCAGATATAATAAATCATTCCAGAAATTCAAATTCCAATTGAAATAGTTTTGCATAAACTGGAAACACTAGCAGGAAGACAGGATGCACTTTCCAACTATTTTCACAATAGCTTGGTAGGCTACTAGTTTATGAATAAAATAAAAAGAATGAAGTGGAGAAATAAAGAATGAAATAAAGGTCATATATAAGCTTTAAATATTCACTAGAATTATTTCCTCAACAGGGCTAGTTTTTCTAGTGAAGCAACCACACAGTGTCAAGTCAGTCAGAAGAAGTAAAACGGACCATTTTTACTATGCAAAAAGCTCATTGCAGTTACAACGTTGGTGGTGGTTTTGTTTCCACCTCTGTCAATTGCAATATGGACAATCTGGGGGGCCAGGAGCTTGGGTTATGTAGAAGAGTTGTTGCTAGGCAAAATTTCCTGATGGAAAAGCTCTGAACACTGGCTGTATTTTCAATAAATCTGAAAAATTGAAGGTATATAGAGTTCTGGGGCTGCAAAGGCCATGTGGGCACTGTGTGCCCCTTGCCAGGGATCTCTCRAAGGCTTATTACACAGTTGAAACTGAATATATAATATAGTTCATCTTCAGGAGGACCGGGATGTCCTAACAGCATCAGAATTCCCATGCACAGGTGAAGAGCAGCATGCACATGCCTGAGTAGTGATTGTTGGAAATCCCAAAGATGTYTAGCCTTCCAGATGAAGAGCAGCCAAATTCATAAACACTCAGATTTTCCAATTAATGAAACACTATTTAGTAGAAATTTGAATTTCTAGAATAACTTATTATATCTGGTCACTGAGTTAYAAGAGACACAATATAGCTAGGGTCTACATTAAAGCAYGTGAGCCATTAGAGTTACCATCTGGAAATTCTGGCCTTAATTTACACAATCCAGGAGAGGACTCACCTCTAAAACCTCAAAACCTGAGTATATAGGAGCTTTTTATYACAAATTTGTCAGGGCTAGAAGGTGAAAAAGACATCATAATCGTGAATACTGATGAAATTCAGTTAGCCAGAACCAGAGAACCACAGTAGGTTCCTTGAGCCCTTCTCACCCATGAAATCCACTTGAGCACAATGGACAAGGCTAATAGAAAATGTTCTTATGATCTGATGCAGAGTTGACCCAGAAAAAGTGCATTATTAGTATGCAAGATAAATCCAGATGAAAAGCTGAGTAAAAACTAAAACTGTAGCTTGCTTGCTCATCAGCAAGAAGTTCCACTTACACTAGTAAGGTGTTGTTCTGCAGAAATGGGTAAGTGCCATCCACTATCTACTAGAGTATCARTATCTCATGAAAAGTGTTAACTTACAACAGAAGATCCTTCATTGGGAATGGACCTCTGACTCACACACTATAACTATTAAATACAGAATTTTAAATTGCCCATTCTAACTTTATTCTTTATTTCAAAATCAAAATTTTGCTACCGCAAATTTCTACTTCAATAAGAAAAAAACCCGGAAAACAACATTTTAGACAGAAGTCCTTGTAGAATTTAAACTCCATTGCTTCTCAAAAGGAGATGTTTATTATGATAGCAGTTAGTTTAAATGAAGATAAATCAACTAAAATTTGAACTAATCAGAAACRCAACTTTTTTCACACTGTTTATTATTTGGATAATTTTAATTCCCAGGACTTTACTCTATGGTCTGGTGTTCAGAYCTCTAGGCTTCTTGATTTTAGCTACAATGAAAGTGAAAACAMAGAGGAGAGAAGAACCCTTGGCATTTAGCATGTTCTAAAGCTATCAAAAATCAGTGGTTGGGAATCAGCTTTTTCCCAAGGCATGACAGTACTTACTGCCATTTCTTGATTGTTCTGAAAACCTTAGCATCCAAAAATCTCCCTCTCCTCTACTATGTTGAGGGACCTGGTATTGTGTTCCACAGGACTTGGCAGCATCTCTCTGGTCCCTTCTGCTGCTTTACTGCATGCTGCCCTGTGGTGTCCGAATCAGACACACATCAGGCTCCATGGCACACTTCCAGTGGAGAGGCCTTTGAGCAATTCAGACCTTCTTTGGTGCGTGGTTCACAAACAACAGAAGCTCTTCAGAGCTCTGAGGCTGAAATAATGCTCACAGGGATGAGTTGCTAATACAGTTTCCTAATGTCTGTAGTACAAACCAGGCAAAAGCAGCCATGTACTTCTGTAAAGGAAACCTGCCTTACATGAACTTATATAACATCGCTGTGTTGCTGGTGGCATGCAAAAAAATAACAAGGAAACACTTCCTTCTCCTTTCTCCAGTGACTATTAATTTGTAGTGACAAAATGTAGAATCCAAAGACCAGAGTGATAACTCAAGCAAACGCTAAAAACGCTGAGAGAACAGCACAAAGTTATTTTCTGCAAACTCTGTKGGAAGCTTCTAAACCTGAGATTTTACCTTAGGATTTGCAAAATTACACAAAAATGATTTAAATAGCTCTGTTTAAGGAAGTTKGCCCAGTAGTGTTGTGACTAAATTACAGTTGGTCAGTTGATTAAAGACAGAGTTATCCAGAAATGACTGGATTTGGGGACCACAAAAATCCAGCCACAGCAGCTGGGCCGGAATAGGCCAAACTTTGACCATTGCTCTTTAGCAATAAGTGTCCTGATTAATGATCTTTGAATGTCAACAGCTGGGATCAGATGGAACACAAGCAAAAGCAAATGGATATGAGGAAACAGGGATGGAATGTTGCAAAGATATTACAGTGATCAAAACTGGACTGACCACAAATCCCAAACCGGGCTGCGAGAACAAAAGAGCATTTTAATGGGTGGAAATTATTTGTAATATATTATTCTCCTCACATAATAAAGAGGAAGTATCTTTTTTTCCTTTTACTGTTGTCTTATATATTGGATTGAAACACTTCCTTCTGGTCCTCTCTGCCAAATCTCAGTATCAGAGGAAATATCAGCTCACTATTGTTACTATATAAATTAGTTGAACTTCATCTAAGATCAGTCTGTAGAACTACTGTGCCAAAAAGGGCAAAAAAAAAGGTATTCTCTTAACTCACTACATCTCTGTTTTAAATAAACCTGCACAGAAAATGAGATGCATTTGAAGACTGTAAAGGGCTATAAAGTGCTAAATAAGGCAGTACAGAGAAAGCAGCTTCTGCAGGTGTCTAAGCTCCATATGGGCCAGACACAGTCCTTGTCATACTGGATATTACCTGATTCTGCACTACGTAAGGCTGTGACTGTAATTGATTTCTGGGTCAGCAGCCAGTCTGAAATACTGGAGACAAAATATGGCTGTTTCTTTGGTCCCTGCTCTAGACTGGGAAAAGTACAAACTTGACCCAGGGTTCYCATTTCTCTGGGAGAGAATGAATATCCAGGCTCTATGGACAACCAAGCCATGAGGGCAAAGATGAGCAATGATGTTAAAGCTGTGCCAGMAGCAGTGTGAGTGCCAAGGCTGTGTGCTGCCAAAGTGGCTCAGAGAGCAGGCTGAGAACTCCAGAGCCCACCACCTCTGCCTGGCTGGGCCCAAGACATGGGGCCAGAAACAAGAACAGCTCACTCCAAATTTCCTCCAACTTTCTTTTCAGAGACATTGTCCTTTTGTAGAGGGAGGTGTTGTTTCCAAGGCCCTCATGATGAGATTAAAAACCAAATTCCATAATCCCTGAGTTAGTGGACAAAAGAGGGGTAACATGATTAGAGTTTACCTCTAGGCTACTTTTTCCTTACCTCAAAAAAATTCTGCCATTCTACTAAAAAGTGGAAACAGCTTTAGGATCGAAACTCCATTTGTGATGAATTTGCAGTCACCAAAATGTTACCCAACTCTGTTTACTAAATTGCAGGATAAGGCCAGTTTGATCTTTCCATTAAGTTCAAGATTATGCCAGCATTTTCTYAGTGACTTTCCAGAGCTTTACAGCGGCCAAATAATCTGACCACAGAGGCCAAACCTGAAGTCATCAAGAAGTAATTTGAAAAAAATCACAGTGAAGTTGTTAAGCAACTGCAACAGCAATTTTGGGGGTATGGCACAGGATAGAGGCACTTAATTGTCTMCAGCAACAATGGCATTGCATATGAAATCCAGGATAACTGTAAAGCTTATTGTGAGCTGAGAAAATTTGGCAACAATTATTTCAGCCTCTCACTAAGATTGCCAACACTGTGTCATTTGACAAACCTCTAAGAAGACATGAATATTTGTTTTTCTAGACCTGATAGAGCTTTGGGTTTCCAAAGCTACATAAACAAAAGAAACTMATGAAATCCATGACCAATCTACAAATCCCACCCTGCCTATTTCTCTTAAACTTCCCTTTGTGGCAGTTCAAACTCAGGAGACATCAGTCTGTTGCTAGAGTATATTTATGTTTCTGGAACACTCACCAGAGGTGGAATGTAAGTTACCTCTGATAACTATTTTCTATTTCCATACAAAAGGATGTTCATTGGTCAATACTGAACAAAAGMAGGATACACAAGGCTCATTTTTTCTTCAAGTCCCACAATACAGTCTTTCTCCAAGTATATACATATAATAGGAATTCCCACCTAACTTTGAACTTTTTCCTCTTAGTATTTTTAATGTTCTTTCCACATCAAAGTTGTTAAGTTATCCTGGGAACTTTACCACTGAACATGTCGATCTTTAATCTCAACATTTTCTATCTTTAGCAAATTACTTATTTTGGTTTTCATCAAAACTCTGAAATTTCTGTTCATCCCTTTCTCCAAGCCCCTTTTCCAATTAGTTCTGCTGGCAGCTGTTGCTTCTGCAAATCTGCCAGTGACTGTGATACATTAAGGAATAAAAAAAAAAATTAAAAAAACAAAAAATTAAAAAAACCAACAAAACCAACCAACCAAAAAAAAGAAAAAAAAACAACAAAACACCACTTCCCACCCCCCAAAAAAAAGAAAAGAAAGAAAAGAAAAAAAAGAAAAGAAAAAGAGGAAAAAAAGAAGGACTCGGCTTCATCTGATCAGCCATCCCTGAGCTGAAGTGTTAGGTAACTCCTTTAGGGACATATAATGTTAAATATTGATGGATATCCAATTATGAAGCCCTAATAGTGAATATTCATATTGGAAACACAACCCCATGAGATTTTCTTAGCCTATAAAGGAACACAAACATTGTTGTTAAACTAAAGTATGCTCCAAGCTGCAATATTTTATGTAGGCTTGATTAGAATGGGCATAATAAGGTTTATTAAGCATAAACTTTAAAAGGCTCGGATTTGGCCAAAATGCAAATTTCTCTCTCCTGAAATTAGAATTTAATTTGAGTTCACTTTTAAAACAAATTAGAAACATAACCTGYTTTTTTATGAGACTGGATGAGCCCAGTTTTAGTTTTGTAATCACAAAAGTGATTGTGGTAGTCACTTAATCACAACTCTCAGCACTTTATTGGCAGTTTGTTTGATCTTGAGCAGCCTTAGCAAGGACAATGGTGTATTCATCACGGAAGTTTTGTTTGAGTTGTGGGCTGGATCTCCCTGTGCCAGCCCAGGTCCTGACAGCTCTGGGAAACTCATCATGCAAGAGGCCAAMCTTGCTGCTTTGCCCCAGCTGGAGGAGGTGCCTGCAGTTACAGTCAAGCATCCACACAGCCCTGACAGAAGAGGAGGGGCAATGTTCCAGTGTTTTTGTAAGGGAGCAGGCAGGGAGGACGAGTCAGCTCTGGGCATGAGGCTGCAGAGCTGCCCTTGTCTGATCAGGGGTTGTGCCTCCTCTGACCCTGGTGGTGGCAAAGCTGTGGCCCCTGCAGGCTCCCTGTGGTGGGCCCTCTTTCCTTGTTGACCTTGTCACTGCAGAGAGTGATGGAGAATATTTCTGACGTAATATATTCAAGTTTTCTCATCCTGTCCTCCCCTTGCCATCCCAACAGGCTTTCCAGCATGGCTTGGATTAGCCTTGAGTTCTTGTGGTTTCTTGTTTCAGATTTTGGTCTGGCCATTTGTCATCCTGGTTCTGTTTCTCCTCTCTCTGTTCTAAGAATGACAGAATACAGGATCACCTCTTTGGATAAGATTATAAATGCTTTGCTGTCGAATTGCCAGTAATGAGTGTCTGCCAAATTTATACTCTAAAATTCCCCAAGCAGCAATTTAATTACATTATTTTGGATACAGCACCATAGCAGCTGCATTCATTTGATGAGGATTCATTATGGCTTATGGTGAAAACAATGGCAAATTAGCTCTGGTGTGTTCTGGAATTTGCTCTTTATTTAGTTTAGAATAACCCTGTTTTACTGAGCATGTATCCCAAGCCCATATATCCTGMAGTCTGTGAGAAAGTGGTAAAGCTCTGACAAAAGTTTTTAAAAATCAGATATATCTACACCTGTTGCAGCTCAGCTGTTGAACTCCTGCTGGCTTGTGGTTAAAAGGGAATTACCAGACAGATCCATTTCACTATGTTTCAAAGAATATTACAGGACTATTTCCAGTCATGTGTATAAATCAAAATAAATATATAAATAAAAAAGTCTTCAGTCTTGCTCATATTTTTCATTGATGAATCTTTTCTGCAGGAAAGTATTATATCCCTACCAGAAATCTAGTATGGGTTCTCAAGGAAATCGAAACCAAATGACTTCTACAACTACTTCCAAGCTCAAACCTAAGCCAGCTTTATGAAGTATTTGTTTAACATTTTTTAAACTCTCTAGAGGATTTATAGTAAGTTAGAAGTGAYATGATGCCTAACCATAGGTCAAAATACACAGCTACAGTGTAAAAACCTCCTAAGATCAAATCTGTGGCCCTACCACTGTTCTAACTAAAAGCCACAGCTTCACAGTAGAAGCTTTCGCCCCAACAGTAATAATGTCTGCAGGAAATTTTTGTCTTTCTATAGATATAGTTCTAGTACCACTTTCAGATCTCCAGTTTATTTTGATTGTTTATTGATACTGGTAGTTTTAATGGTAAAAATAATTTTTGGCCATTTAAGAACACAAGGTAAAAGAAAGTTTCTGTTTTCAGCTTTCTTAAAATTCTGTCATATTTGTACATCTTAACCAGTTTGTGCTAATAAAGGGAACAACCCTTAACAGAGCTGGACACATATCCCCTTTCTGTTATACTCTGTTAAGGGCTGTAGGTGGAATTGCTTCTCCTTCATTAGGATAATATTTAAAGTTCATTCAATCACTTTCCTTCCTGTCCTAATCTGTCAGATCCTTGTCTTTACTATGTACCACAACCAGACTAAATCTGACCCATCATTGCATAATTTCAACTTGCTAGACACCTAGGAAATTATTCACGTATTGTGCAGAGATGTGGGGTTTTTKTTGCTCTTGAGAGCTGGCATAGCAAGGGTGGGATTGAGCAGGCAGGGCATAGGAGGCAGGGATGAACTGCTACAGGAAGGGGAAAATGGTTGATGCACAGGAACCAGCCATCAAATTGTTATAGCTGCAGGGAAATTATATTTAAGGCAACTAATTTGTGCATCTACCATCAGCATTTAGGGCAGTAGCCTTCCTAGAGTTCACTTGTGCAGTCCCTGGAGACTGCTGGGTGCTGAAGAGGGAGGAAGTGGACCAGCCTCAGTGCTCCCACCTCAGCTGTGCCTGCTCCCCTGCACTGCTGGGGCTGCTCATGGACAGCAGAAAATGCAGGGAGTCAGTTCACCAAAGGTTGTACAGCTACTGGAGCTGCTCCAGTGGGACGAYAGCAGCAAGACAGGGAGAGCAACATCATCAGAAAGAACAATTTTTGCTGCAAGCAGGCTTGTTAAATTAGTTYCGTTATCTCATAATGTACCTTCAATGCTAAGAGTATAAGTAACAAAAATCCTAAATTGTTAGTGATAAACAAAMAAACAAACAATAAATAATAATTTTAAAATCCCATAACATTTGTTGAAGCAATGTGGGATTTTGGTGGTCTGCCTGAGGCCAAAATTTGATATATACTATAAACATAATATAAAGCAAAAATAGTAATAGAGCCAAATTTTTAAGACTGAACAGGATCCCACTACCAAAGTGATACTGTTTCACAACACTAGAAAAGAATTACATGACTTCTGAATCCTAAACAAGAATACTGAAATTATATATGTAATGTATCAGAAAACAAAACACCAAAGTTTCAAAAACCAAAGCTTCTCTTGCACCTGGCATGCCCAGTTTAAAACAGCTTCCCATGATGGAAGCACTTAGCCTCTTTGGGGTTTATGACAGACTTTCCTTATGAATTTTTCTGTAGAAATAGTGACTCAGAGGGAGCAGCCTGGAGACACACAGCTTCCAAGATTGGATATTTATTTGCCTGACCTTGCAGACCTCCTCRGGAAGGAAATGAGCTCCTCTAAGGAAAGCACACGACAGCAGATTGAGCCTGTTCTGCAAGCAGGAGTCATTCAGTGAGGCACTCCAGTCTGGAACCTCAGGRTGAACCAGGGTTCCTACCATGCCTACAATACACCAGAAAAAAAMCCCAAACCAAACTACATGAAYAAACATRYATTCCCCTCTTTACTTCTGTTGTTTTCTTCCTTAACGTGACAGTTCCATTGCAAACTATAATCAGAATAATTACAAAATAAGCTCTCCCATTCCTGAGTTTGTAACTTGTGACAATCATTTACCTGTAACACAATTTACTTGTACTCCTATACTGCACACAATAGGTGCAAAAACTAGACTAAAATAAATTCCTAATTTATTCAAAATTATTTTAATATTAATCTGAAGCTTTCCCGTTGAAATGAAATGAGATTTTATAGTAGAACTCCAATTTGGTTTTATTTGCTGGGGTTTTTTCGGTTTTTGTTTTTTTATTTTTCCTTAAGTGTAATAGTGACTTATTTGACAGAAAAATCACATTGCCTTCAAACAAGAGTATACTAAATCATTTATGCARAGCAAGAACCCATTTAAAACTACTCAAAATTTAGAATTCATTTAAATGTTTTTCGTTTTTTCAGAAAAATGTTTTAGTAGCTTATCATTCTCTCTACCCAACCTCTTCTAACAAAAGAGAGGTAGTTTTACTCAGAGTAATTAACTGCATGTTCAGGCAAACAATTTCAACTAGTATAAGTATGAATAAAGCTGGAAGTAATCAAGGAAATTAATGGGGTAAAAAAAGGTTCCTCTGATAATATTCTTACCCCAAAAGTATTGCAGTAATTAATTGCATTCTGCCTATATAAGAATTTTAGTGCATCAAAATTTCAGAAGTGTGTGTCAACCAAGTCTGAAAAGAAAGCTAATTCAGCAGWGGCAAAAAAAGTGCAAAACCACAAAAAGGCTTCATGGTGCTGCTCTGTTTGGTGTATTTGACTGGAAAGGTCAGGTTTTCCTCAAGAGTGATCATAAGCAATGCTCAAAAGAGGGTGAAAACATTTTTGTATGGCTAATATAATGCCCTTTCTCCCACAAGCTCCAGCATATTTTTGMAGTTAAAGGTTGTAATCAAAGGCAGGGCCAAGAACAATGTTTGCCCATACATAGGGGCACAGGCAAGAAAAGACTCAATAATCACAAAAATTCACCCAAAATTTGCATGACCTCAGATGCCATGAGGCATCTCATGGGTCCTTTTGGTAAGTGGGCACCTCTTACTGACCCTTGGGCTGAAGGGCCTCAATGCAGGAGCTCTCTCACGTGACAGATTTTTCAAGGTTGTTGACAGGAGTTCTGTTTTAAAATGAGATGAGCTGTAACCCTCAGTGCCAGCCTTCCAACCGCAAGCACTTACAAAGCAAATGCAGCTCACCCTGCCAAGCTGAAGAACACTCTGTGCAATGGAAGAGCCCCAGCACTCAGCACTGTGGGGCCATCCTGGAGTGACCCACTGCCCCAGCAGCCCCCTACCTACTCAGGGGAAGCAGGCATGATCACACAGTCAGCAGGAGATCCATCACTGCTGCAAAAACACAGGAGCTTTCACTACCAAGCATTCACTTCTATCCCTCTCTTTCTTATCTGTACATACATTCTCCTCCCTTTTATAGTTTAAAGACTATAGTYCATTTTGYTWTATTGGGAAATGCATTGAAAAAATCTATTTTTGGATTGTGAATTTTAAAGTACTTTTTTTTTTTAAACTACAYTCAGATATGATTTGCAGTATTTTAACAGTTACTTGAATTATTCCTTTGAAGGGATTTCTTGCATGCATGTGTTCCAAGTCTTTGGACAAGAAATAAAATATTTCCAATACCTATTCAGATGAACTTTCATTCATACACAGATCAGAATACTCTCTTCTCTTTAGTAACTTATGAGGATAGATATTGTTCAAATTCAGTTTGAATGAGTTATAATCTCCATATGCTGCTCTCTTAATTTGGAAATAAGTTTTGCACACGCTGCCATTACCTATAGCTTAACGAATCTGCTTAATGCTTCTACCACAAGACACACATGTTGTGAACAGTTGCTCATCTTTAATCTCTTTCAAAGGTTGACAGTATCCTAACAAATAAAACTTGGGTTTATAGTCCCACATTTCAGAGTAGTCAGGACATCTCCAAAAGTGCAGATGCWTTTCAGGGCGAAGGCTACTGAAGTGTGGGAACCTACGGAAGTTCCAGCTGCTCTTGGAGCAAAGCTGTGGTGTTTACCAAGGAAATATAAACCTGTATAATACAGGTCCAACACAGCAACACAGCTTCTCCTTTTTTACTCCCTCAGAGGAAATTTTTATTTCTCCGATAGTTAATGAAAGATAATGTGTTTTCTATTTTACTTTTGTTAATTTTAACTATCAACTAGATCTACATGTAGGAAATTTCTCTGACATTCAAACACATTACAAGCTTCAGTGGACATTATTATTCATAGACAGCATGACATCTCAATCACCATGACCTGCATGGGGTAAATAGGAGWGTTTGAAAAGTCTTATGTTTTGTTGTATATGTGTGGATAGTTAAAAAGAAAAGAGAAAACCTGGATTATTTTAAATGGGGAAGCACCTCTTTCTTCTTCATTTGCTTCAAATTAGCCATTGCCTTACCCAACTCTGATACTCTGAGTATGTTAAGAAATCTTTCCATACTGTCTGCTRTCAGAGATGTTCCAGCTAATTTGTAGTCAAACATGTTAGTGTTTATCTTCTGAGGCAGAAATAGAAGTTTAATATCTATAAAGTACTTCAAAATGTGCATGAATTACTGGTAGAATTAGAGTAAACAATAAAAAAAATTGCTATTATGCTTAGTGTTTTAGGCATACCCCTGAACAGGAGATATTTGAACAATGCCATCCTGATGTAAGTCTTGGACTGMAAAAACTCTACCCCCCAGCCCCTCACTCCCACCCCTTCACTCAGCCTAAGAGCAGACTGATGCTCCCATCTTCATCTGTCCTGGTATTAGCAATGATTTATCACCCACAACTGCTGAGCCTATGGTAAACAATGGTGGAAGAAATGATTAATGCAGTATGGCACTAGGAAGTAATTCCATGAAAAAGGCCACACATTTTGCTATTTATTGTAATGAGCTGATACATAATTTACATTAAAGATCTCTTCTCATTGTACAATGATTTTATTTTCCTTTTATTTTGAAAAAACCTTTAAAAAATAATTTGCTATCAAATCCAAAATGTCATTAAGAAATTAAAGCTGAAATACTTATAAGACAGAAGAAAATCTCAGAGGATATAAGAGATTCTCTCATATTTTTAATTTTTTTTTTCAAATTTAGGGTGTGTAGATTTCAGTCAATTAAGAGTATTGTTATAGAAGTAACTAATATCAGTTTCAACATCAGAAGTAATTCATTAGACTCGCACATTAGGAAGGACATACAGAGCCAGAAACTGCAGTGGCACCTCTTCTCTTGGATGAAGAGCAGAAGAATCCAGGCTTTYCAACATAAGGACAAGGGGAGGTGGGGCTATTGTATTTCAAACCAAAATAATTATATAAAATCAAAGAGTAGTGTGAAATCAAATAGTATGAAATCAACTAGCCAATATTAATTTCAAACATTCCTTTAATCTTGGCCATTACATGATGTAAACAGCTCACCTGAATATTACTGTGACCCTAAAAAGTGTCTATATACCTGTCATGCTTGCTGYTGTTTTTTGTTCTAAGGATGGCTGAATGAATATTCCTTGAAGTTAGGATTACATCTCAAGTACTTGTACAAGACCTTATATTATAGGACTTTCTGTTTTAATTGAGCCTTTGGGGATTACCACAGTAAAAATAAGTAAATTATTTCTACACTTGATAGATGTAGTTGGCAGAGATGATAGAAGAACTGTCTAAAAGTCACCAATACCCACAGAGATTTTCTTTTTTTTTTTTTGTTAAAAACCCCTCAACTGTCATGTAAATCTGGAACTTTATATAGTATATTATTCTATCAAATTATCCTTGACTTTCAAACTTTCAGCATTTGATTTCTGCAGCCACTCTTCTCTGGGCCACTAAAAGGCTATGAACAAGGTGTCTGGGGTAATTTAGAATTCTGAATATCTGAATATCACAACTAATTGAACAGATAAATTCTGAATATCACAACTAATTGAACAGATAAATAACAAAGAAAAAAGTTAGCCATATGCACTCTAGCTATTTTTCTCATCTGTGCTGAATTTGATTTCTCTCACAATGTAAAATATAATTATAGGATCATACTGCTACTTTATGTTAATATAGTCAACATATTCTAAGTAATCTAAAATTGCAAAGTTTCAAAAACTAAGACTGAGACTACATTTAGACAGGAAATTTTCAGTTCTCAAGAAATGCAAAGTTTGTGAACATGGAAAAAACCCCAAACCACTACACACTCTTGGTTTTAGTCAAACTGACAGAACTTTGTTCATGTCATAAACACAAAAATATAAATAGCCCAACCATTCTGGAAGTGTGATAGTAATAATTGAGATGATCAAGAGAAAACATTTCTACATAACCATATGCCTGTCTATGGACTCATTGCTTTTGACTTTTTCTGACCCTCTCAGATTTTCAGCRGTCAGAATCTCAGGGAGCTCTTATGGAGAAGTCACAGTGCACGTGCAAACACAGCTGCTAGTAGAGGACACAGAATTTTCTAAATTTTGAAAGTGCAGTCCTAGCTACTACTAAGAATCACATCTTGGCAACTGGGAACAGCTGAAAATAGATTATTTATCTTTAATGGAGGGGATTGGTAACATACAAAAGCAACCCAAAGTCCCAGTYTTTCAAGCACATCTGTCTGAGGCACTGAAATAACCCTGCAGATGCAGCCCTTCCACCCTTGCAAACTRACATATTGCATAGGACCAACACACCACACAAATAAGAAATATCTAAAAAAGTAATACTACTACTCATGTGTGTAGAAATAAAAAAAGAAAAAGCTATCATAAAAATCAATCCTGCTGGCACCATCAAGGCTAATCATCAAGAAAGTCTGTGACATATATTASATGTTTATTAGCTAACCAAGATATTCTAAGCATTCTACTAGTGAAAACTGTTGTCATTATATTGCAAGGGTTACATATTACTAGAGTTTCATACCTCCTCAATGTTTCTCATAGGCAGCTCCTCTTCTATAACACKCTTCTTATTGGMTACAGCTGCAGCCTGTTAGAATCAGGCCTGTTACCAATCTCTAATAATTGCCTCAGCTGCAACTCCTTAATGGGGTAAGATTACTTTCTATACTACCTTCATTTTCTTATATTGTATYCCCCTACAAAAACAGTGTACTTTCAACTAAGCATTTGAGCTGCAAAAGGGTAAGGATTACTTAAATTAAGTGTTCTCAGAAGGTGTAAAAATAACTCAGTATAGTCACACTCTGATAAAATTAACTTTTTCTTTGCTCCTGCTTCAGTTTTCACTGGGTTGAGACAACTGAAAAATAGATTTGYGAAAGCAACATTGTAAATGAGATGTGAAAGCTGTGAAGGACAGGAATCCCCTTGCCTCAGGTTCCTGGCGKGGGTGTTTTCTCTCAAGGGCAAAAATGTCCTCCCAGCAAAAGACAACACTTCTTGCTGGGACAGTCAAGGGACGCCCACAGAGATGGGAGTCTGGATGAGTGGTTTTGGGGAGAGGTAAATACAGATGGGAGAGWAAGGGAGCACAGTCTTACCACTCATATCAGGCTTTGAGTCCAAAGTGTGCTTTAGCAACTCAACACAGCTTTCCAGTCCATGACCTTCTGCAGGAGTTTCCCTTGCCATGGACTATTGAGGCTTTCCAAATTAGTGACCATTTCTGTTTGTTATTAACCCTATGTAAGGTCCCCAGTGCTAATGACACATACAAGTATTGTTGTTTTGATAGGAAGTGTACATTTTGCTTAAGAAAGAGGGTCAAAGTAAAACATAACAGATATACAGCTGTTAAGCCCAAAATTTGAAGGATTATACTGGGATCATTGCAAAATTTGTGTGTATTGTAAGATCAGAAAAAGTAAAACAAAAAAAGATGTCATGAAAATTATTCAACATAAGATTGAGAACTAGTCTGGCTTCCCTGGAAATCAGGGTCATGAGAACAAAGATAATAATGCTGTACTATTCACAATTTTGTTTAATTCTTTCATTTTTCCTGAATGGATTAGACCTTCAACACCATCATTTCCACTAAAATTGGAGGAAATAAGTAGTATGTGGAAGACTTGCCAACTATTAAATTTTTGAAATTAGTTTTAAAAAATTGGCTTATATTACTCAAGGAAACTTGGGCAGATAAAACCCCTTAATCTCATAGTACTTAAAACTATTGTAAAATCATAGTTCATTATCCACAGTCATATACATGAGGAACTTCAAAATGTGCCTAAAATAAACACATACACACACTCTCCCCTGATAAAAGACTAATTTTGATATTCTGTATTAATACTTTCTGTTATCCTTCTAAASTCTGAAAAGAAATACCAAATGGAGGAAAAAGACAAAGAAGATAACACCGAGCTAAASAGAGAATTTTCTAAAGTCTGCCTTAGTAATTGTATTTCAATGTAATAAAGTAAGTGTGGATGGAAAGGTCTTGTAGTAAAACAGCTTATTCCTACATCAATCCTCTTCCATGCAACAACTTCATATTTTGGATCTTTGCAAATACTGAAGCATAGACAGTTACTTGTAGTTTTGCAACAACCATCTATTTCTGGGTTAAATAATTAAGTAATATCAAATAATATTCCATAATAATCACTGTGACCATTCATCATTTTAATTTCATAAAAAAWTTGTACACTGAAAAATCTATCATGTGCTATCTAATCTAATAATAATAACATAATAATAATATGAAGCTGCATCTAATCTAATAATAATGAAAGTCCATGAGCTCTACACTTTGCCAGGTTGGATACGATGCTCTAACTATATATTAACTTGCAGAACTAGCACTCTCAATCTGTTACAAACAATGTAAAGGAAGGTGCCATTTATCTAAATGTTTAATAACACATCACCATTACACTTACATACTATGTCTTCATATTGAGGCTGAATTGATTTTTGTCTTTTTGCTTTTATATATTCTCTATATTCTTTACAATTATTTTTGCAGCTCTGTAGCCAATTATTGTATTCAGAGCTAGCACTTGACATACTCTATTAGACAGAAAGACAAAATAAATTCCCCAATGGCTCTTGCAAGCCCTGGGGTCTAAGTTTAGATTCTATGGGAAGCCAAGGTTGAAATTGGCTCTCTGAGACACATTTTTATTAACAAARTTTAGTTCCTATCTACGGTGGGGAGGAATTCAGAAAAGGGTAGAACCAGGGAAGAACTACCTTATCATTTCTGTCGCTAATTGGGGATTCTTGTCAGTTATACTAATTTGCTAAACATATAAAAATTATATGCACTCTCTGTTACGTGTGCCTCTTTGGTGCTTTCCATCTAGCAAGTTGTGCACTATGGATCTACAGATCCTTAGAAAGGCAACCTCTTTTTATCACCTAACTAGGTCTGGCTTGTGCTTTTAGGACAAGCAAAAAGGCATCACTATCAGTTGGATTTTATTAAAATAGCTTGCATTAAATAGAAAGTTAGTGAAGTTAAGGGAATGCAGAGAAACTGTAAATTTAGATATGAAAATATTCAGCTATTAAAAAGGATACATGCATAGAATTGTAAAAATAGAAAACAAGTAAATCTATTGATGCATAATTTATATATATATATATATGACATTTGACTTTGATTATACTTTTACTGACCTACACATATATATGAAACTGTATATTTTTACTTAAACACAGGCATATGTGTGTTTCTTCAAATTCAAGATTCTAGATATTCCTTAAGTTCAACATTACTGAAAATTACCCATATTTCTATGGTAGACAACTCTACATAGACACAAATGCCAACACATTGTATTATGCAATTTTAGTATTGGTGTTATATACTGACACAAGCTCTGTAAATACAGGCATAGGATGTATATAGATATATGTTTACATATATATGTGCATAATATATTTATATGAAAGTCCAGAAAACAATGTTCCTGGATTGTCAAGCCCACCGTTGGAGGAATACATTTTTCTAAATTCTGTATTCTTATAATATCTCAATATATCAATTAATATTACAAAATAATGCCATATAAAAATAGTTGGAAAGTTTCAACGCATATTTTTCAGAATCTTTGCAAAGTTACTCAAACACGAGAAGTCTTTCAATCTATAATGTGCATATAGCAGGGAAGTAGACATATTTTTGGATTCTATTTGTAGTAGCTGTGGACTTGACAAAGTCTCCTCCCTTTATACGGCCAAAGATTTAGAAAAGATTAATTCATTCCTTCCTATGTGAAAACAATTCCTATTCCTTTAATATTTGAGTAGTTGAATTGACACACAAGAGAAAAAGTAATCCTTGTATCCTGAATCAACAGATTAGGAAAAATAGATGTGTATGGATTCTATCACTAAAACTATCTGGAAACCAGACAAACCAGAAGCTCCTTCTGTTTCTGGAATTGCTGATTGCTATTCAGAGAGCTGCCCTGCTTCATAAACATGCCCAAAACAACTCAGCATTAATAAATTTCAAACACAAATACCGTGAACCAAAGCTAAGCTCCAAGTTTGATTCAGCAAAAGATCTTTCTTGACAAAGCATTAGAAAAATTGTGCCAAAACTATTTTTGGCAAGAAGATATATGTTAGAGGCTAAATTCTAAGTAAATATGAAGACAAGTAAAAAATTAAGTTTCAATGGTGTTACACCATTTCAAAACACCTTTCACCATCGATCTTTCTCTTCTCAAAACACCTCTTCAGGGCTCTTTGCCAATATTAAATGAGTGATATATTTCCATCCACACCTTGTAAGTTTGTTCCTCCTCAAATATTATCTTATCTCATCTTACTGGGTTTTTCCTCATGTCCGTGAGTTTAAATACAACTATCAAACAAGGGTAATTTTGTTATTTTTTTCTGAAAAAAATAAAAAGTATGTTTAAATTGTCATTTTCTTTTTATCGCAACAAGACAAAAAAGTGAAGAATCAATATCAAAATTAGCCATAAATATTTTCTTCAGGGTAATACAATGTGGTAAGCACAGGCATTTATTCTTTCTGTATTTAAAACCTTGATTGCTTTTGCTGCTAAAAATTAGTTTTATCACAATTTTGATCACCACATCATAAATCTTGTGTATTACCAGTATATTTCCTGTTCTCAGTTTTGGTCATGGTTTATTGCTTTTTCCATTACTAATATGCATCTGTTTATGATCAACTTTAAAAAGAAAAATAAAAACCAAACCAAAGCGCATTTATAAGCACTAGATCAACAGTGAGCATGAAGGTGGCATCATGGCTGTACCGCTAAGCAAGAAAGGATTGCTCCTCAAGGAACACAAATGCCCTCAATTCCCCCTGCCCCAGTACAGACTGAGAAATAGAAGCACCTCTCTGGGATGGAGATATTGCTGCCAAAGGAAAGCACTTTCTCATGTTGAGATGTCCACTATGGTAGTTACACTTGCTGTTAAACACACTTCAGTGTAGACGCCTCTGCTGGACAAGAGTACAGAACTCCTAATTAAGGAGCTTCATTTTTGTCACAAAAGGAGCCAAATTGCAATGGAATCTTTTGTCCTATGCTTAATGAGGGGTGAGATATTGTTTAAACCACTAGCAACACCATTGCAAGAAAATGTGAGTAATTAGCATAGCTTAACACCCAGAACAGCACCAGCTGCTGTTGTTAGTACCAGTAGTGTGTAGATTTAAAAAGAAAAATCAAAAGAGAGTCACCTTTCTTTTTGAAAGGTAACATTAACCACACATTTTTTTAACTGATCCACTATACTATTGCCTATCTCATTCTTTCAGATATTTTTAAAGATTGGAGTAGCTATATCAAACCTCACGTATACTAAGAAGTCACAGCAGCAAAATAGCAAGCAAAAACCCATTTTCTCAACTGGGGATTTGCTAATCCGTTTTAGTGTTTAATTTGCATGGGGTAGGTGCACATTACTTGTAAGTTAGTAAAGACCATCTGCAATCTCACGCCTAATATTATGTTACAGAAAGACCAGTGATTCAGGAGGTCATATCACCCTTAAGGAAGGAACAGGAAGAGGCCTGAATGTGGAAATGGACATGAAATTTTCGAYCATCAGCTACCAAATGGTGGTGGAACTGGTATTGCTCCTACTTCTGAGGGATAAATGCCTATCTACAGAACTGAATATCTCATTTTCTAAGATTGATTTGTAAACCAGAACTAATTCCTGTGATGGGAGAGGTAAGAAAAAAAGGAAAGACATTACTTTCAGATTACCTACTTGTGAATAGAGAATGGATGCTGGATCTGCATGGAAACCACTTGGACTAAGGTTCCTGGACCAGAGCATAAATTTGTTGTACATGTGGCGTAATTGGCATGACTGATGTCATCACTGGTGTTATCAACATGAAATAGGCTGCTTCATGACTAAGATGATAGGAACAGGATTTCACATGGACTACCAATTGTGTGTGCAAAGGTCTTTTATACGGTTTGGGTACAAAGAAATTCTTCATCTCAAAAAAATCATACAAATAATATAAATAATGCTAGGAGTTGTCATTCTGAGACAAGAGTTATTTGGCTCAAGTCTACACAAACCATTAAATTAGTACTTTAAGGTGGCTAGTGTAAAAACTTTAGTAGGCTTAGAACTTGAGTTGCCTTGCTTTTAGGTTAGCTAAGCTGGGTGACATCCAATGTGAATGTTATTTATCTTTTTTAGCTTCAGAGCTTGCTTAGTCATCTTTGCACAGAAAAGAGATCATGAAAAAATACCCTCATTTTCTTCCTATCAACAGCACTGAGTCAAAGATCACAAGGGAGAAGACAGGCCTTTTAAAGTCTTCTTTCAAGACTTGCATTATCTATGTGCAACAAGACCAAGAAATGTTGACTCCTTTTTTTTACATCATCAAAATATGCTTATCCAGTACGTAATGTTGAAGGTCTTTCATGTTAAGTAGTGTATTCCTACCGGTATAAAGTTGGCAATCAATACATTGTTATGCCACTAAATAGTAGGACCTGCTAAGGATGTAAACTCAGTGTGTTAATAAAAAGCACAGTATATCCAGGCAGCTATTCACCTTTATGGCCCATGCTAACGTTATCAACGACAAAACTATTAAAATAACAATTTAGTTAAGAAAAAATAAAAGCAAAAATAACAACTCTTTGGTAAATAAAAAAGTCTTTAAGAGATGAAAGGAAGATATTCAGGTCCAGGTAAAGAAGTAACTTTCATTATGTTAATAAGAATATGATGTGCATGTTTGCATAGCCTAGAAGCGCAAAACCTGCACAGAATGTGAGTGCAGATTTCACCAGCGAGCACCTAAAGTTATCATACGCATGAGTGTAGCCACACACTTTAATCTGAAAGTAAGTTAGTTAAACCTATAATTCAGTGGTCTTTCCATGTTCAAAATTCTGTTTGGGAAGGCTGGCAGATGAGCCTTGCTCTCTATGCTTGTGATTTCTGGATTGTAGTCCATGTTTAAAAATTCCCCCCACAGCTGCACACAGGCACATGCAGACCATCCGGAGGGAGTGGGTGGAGGAAAGTGGGGGATGCCTAATTCCTGCCTTGGCTCTGCAGCAGCACAGGAATCAGCATGAGAGAAATGTAAACCCAGGTGGGTGTGAGGTCACCTGCCTTGGCCTCAATGCTCAGCAGGAGCTCTGCCTCTGCTGGCAGCCTGAAGAGCCTCCAGAGCACCCTGAGACCTGGCTGCCCACTGCCACCTCGCCCAGAGTGTCCTGCACAGGATCAGGCTGTGGGAGCCTCCCAGCTACCTGGCAGGAGATGTTCCAGAAGCTTGTGGAACCGTGGGAATGCTGCAGGATCAGAAATAATTTTGGCTTTGTTACTAGGATTGCACTGCCTGCGAGCCTGGTGGGAGGCAGCGCGGCAAGAGCAGAGCCGGCGTTCGGCTTCCCTGGCTGGATGGGCAGCTGGCATCCCTGAAGCCAGCACAGATAAATGCATCTCCTGTTAGTGGTGATGTGAAGGGCTTTTCACAATGAAAGCAACCTAATGAAAAATGATCAACAGCAAAGCATGTGCAAAGAATGCATGACATTTCAATCGGCGTCTGTGTATGGGTAGTCAGCGCGAAATCTTGCCAGCTGCAGGTAGGTAGGAAAATTCACCTGAACAGTACTTTACGCTGCATATTTCTTATGATAGCTTTAGAGAAACCCAAACACAAGTGAGGAATTTTTTCTTAAGTAAAATCTGTCACCTTTTACATGGTGATCAAATGCACATACAGATCTGTATGTGTGTCTCGTATGATTAGAGATCACACACCTCCCTTTCCCAACTGCTGCTGGAATGAGGATTTTAGCATGCAATGAAAAGGTATTTTCCTTCCCAACCACACACTGCTTGGCTAAAAAACTGATGGGTAACACTGACCTTTAGCTTGTCATAGCGGTCACTTAAAGCTGCCACTTGATGGTCACGGTGTCGCCCGACCAGTTTACACAAGGCACAGATTAACTGGTCATCAGTCACACAGTACATGTTAACTTTCTCGTCCTCATGCTCCAAGCACATTAATCCCCTGATGTGAGAGTCCGGGATAGGCTCGATGAGACGGTGGCCGGTGAAGGGCTTCTTGTTGGGGTGAGTGGCTTTCAGGCACTCCTCGCAGTAGGACACCTCGCAGGTAACGCAGGTTTTCACCGCCTCCTGGGCAGGGTCCTGGTCGCAGAACTGGCAGAGCACCTTCTCGCAGGACGACATGCTGTTGTTATCGAACGCCCGCTCCCGGCGGGTCTCGCTGGGGGAGTTGGGCCCACTGACGGAGGCTTTCTGAAACCTGTCGATGATGTTCTGCAGGGTGACGTTGCGCTTGAGCCCGTCTAGACCGCGCTGGCTGAGGGTGATGACATAGCGGCAGGTCGGGCACTGGAAGGCGGTGATAGACTCCACCGGCTCGTTGGTGGCGCAGTGGGAGACCAGGATGCGGTGCGCGCAGTTGAAGCAGAGGCTGTGAGCGCAAGGCAGCAGCAGCGGGTCTTCAAACAGCTCCAGACAGATAGGGCAGGTCAGTTCTGACTCCAGTGTTTCCATCTTCAGGCAAAGCTTTCCTGTGGCGTCAGCGAAATCCAGGGAAGCTGATCAGCTATCTGGAAACACATGTAAAATTCGATTAGGCAAGAGAAAACATGAGGGATCAGCCATGGGGGGTTGTCAACTTTCGCCACCGCTCCCTGGTCTATCAACTCACCATGCTGGGCAGGAGAGCAATCAAAAGTTTTGAACCTGCACATACACACATCAAGGTATTTAAACTGTTTTATTCTATCCCCCCGCCACCTTCTGTTCACTTAAGAATGAAAAAGCCCAAATGTTCTTAATTTTTTTTCTCTTTCCCTTTCTCTGTTATGCAATCAAGGAAAACAGCAGATGTTTCTGTGCATTATTAAAACCCAAAATGATGAACTTCAAAAGCCTATTATAGCAAAATTAGATTTCTTTTGCAGATGCTGCTTTTGGCTTCACTGATCTATTAGTAAAACTTAAAAAAAACCCCTTCAATTTTGTATGGCATTGTGCAAGGATTAGTCCAGAGTATTAAAACTGATAAATTTAAAATCTCTATTAGCATTGAGTTATTTTATCAGAAATAGCATTGAGTTATTTTATCAGAAATAGAAATTTTCACTTGCTACTATAGCAATAGCACAGCATTTAGAGCACATGTCTGTGTTTATTTGTGCAAATAAATATATGGATTTAAACATAAGGAATAATGTTTCTAGAATGTAATATCCTACATATATGTATGATATATATCATAKATATTCCTATGTATTTCAATAACACATGCAGCTGTATTTATGTGCACCTCTATTTTTGTGCATATATACCTGTATACATATGCCAAAAACTATATCACATACATGTTTGTAGTAAGATTAATATAGCCACAGGCACACACAGTGTTGTAACTGAAATGCCTAAATGAAGATGAATTAGGTACATGCCAAACAGTAGCTTAGCCAAAATTAGTGACGATCGCAACCTCTAATACAAGAAAAGCCTCTAGACAGTAAGATAGGGAAATGTGTGATTTGCTTAGGAGGAGTTTGTGTAACTATCCACTTTTGTATGAGTACTCTGTACTGCTAAAACATACGAACTATGGCTTGCTTTAGTGACCTTATTACACCCCTGAAGTGGATTTGGACTAGAATCAATGATTTTTTGAATGGAGGGCATGGGATTTTCTGGAGAAGGCAGCGGTGTACCCCCATCAGAGATCAACTGAAACTTCATTTTGCTTCTTTTCCTGTGCTCAGCGTTACAGAGAATGGTTTTGAAAGAGTCGCCCCTACGCGACTCTCCCTGCCTAAGCTCCCGTCAAGGGCCCGTCACTGCTGCAAGCAGACGGGTCAGTGAAGCAGAAGCAAAAGCTATGCTTCACATTCACAGAGCTGTACCTCTTCACAGTACAATCTATTTAAGCTTTGTTGCTCATAACTGAGGATGGCTTCAGATGGCACAGCTGCATCGTCTTTACACTGTAAAGTCATTGTTCAGTTGTGTGAACTCTTGACTCCTCCCCTGGCCAGGGAAAAAGACAGAAGGACAAGAATCCCCCACAAACAAACCTTGATTCATTAAGAGTGAGAAAAGCCCAAGGCTCATTAGCAGCCTTGGGAACCAAGCAGACTTGAATCTTCTGTACTTCATGACAATTAGCGTGGGGAGCATGGCAGCAGTGACAGGAATGCTACCTATAACCTCAACATGAACCAAAGCAAAAAGGAAAGTTCAGCTAACAGAGGCAAGGTTCAGACTTCACCATTGGCATTTAGTCCTCCTTGCTGTGTGGGAAGAGCAGCAAGGCGTCTATTCCAGAGGTATGCCTAGAAATGAGGATACTTTGCCTCTTTGCACTAATGCATCCTTTTACTCCCCCAAGAAATTGGAGCATTTAAAAAATGCATTGACCCCATCACAAAATTTGCTTTCCTGTGTCTTCCATGATGCTGATCTTTTTTGAAATAAAGTTCAGTTTGCCAAAGACTAATTCATTTATAGCTATCCATCAGCTGCCATAATTGCATGGTGCATCTGGTCAAAATTAAACGTCTGGAAATTTAATATAAGCAGGAAGACAACTCCCTTCTCAGCCATAGCCATACAGCACAGAAGAGATTAAAGCCTTTTCTGCAAATGAAGACCAGTTTGTCTTTCCTCCTCTTCACTCTCTGTCTCACAGAAGTCCCAGAAGATCAAAATCTCATTCACATAGTTTGAATCCCTTCCACACCACAACTGTCTACCTCATCATCCTCTTTTCCTGCAGGCTGAATACTGCACTGGAAAAGGGAGAAGGGGATTTGGGTTTGGCAGGAGAGAATGTTTAAAAAGACAAACTAATCATTTCTCATCTATTGGCAGCCCTGTGAAAACYTGCCAGCTTTAAAGGTTTGTTTCTCAGGACCATGTTCAGAATATAGGGCTTTCTTCTATGCTAATCTCTCTGTACAAAATTCCTTCTCTTCCTCCATGTGCCAAACAGTTTCATTCATTCTGTTTCCTTCTTAAAGCACTTTTTTTTTTTAGCAAAAGCTTTATTATGGTAGTCATATCAAAGAGATGTATAGATAAACAGCTAGAAGCAGCAGAAAAACATTTGCATCACTGCCTCATAGAAAGATGTTTGAATCACCATCGGGATTCTACACAAATACCACCATCTCGATGACTAACTCTAATCTATCTGACCTGAATGAGCAGCAGCTGAGCCCTAACTAATGCTATTCAGTATGAGCAAGGGTGCCAAAATCTGATCTCAGACTGTAAACGTCTTGGAATAAGAATCTATCTTCCAAGGTAAACAAAGCCAAGCATACTGATAGAAAGAAAAAAAATCACATTTCCCCCTTTTCTTTTGCAGTTGCAAGTAAGTCAAAACACAGCACATCAAGGACTGAATAATGAATCTTTTGAGAGCTCTCGCCAAAGACAGGCTGCATTTTCTGGACAATCAAATGACTATTCTAATCCATTGAATTTCTGCTTTCATTTCTAAGTGGGTGCCTAAAGTATAGATCAGTGTGCTGATGATCCAGCTACAAAATCTTTCAAACTCACTGGCCCTTGCCTTGAGGTTTCATATTGAGTTTGGGTTTTTCTTTCTTCCTTGAGAATGGAAAAGAATCCATAGCTACAGAAAACTACAGGAAGATTGGGCAGAAACACAGCATGCATTGTTTATGTATGCATATGGTTGTATTCCATATTCAACCCAGCTCAAAAGTTGAAACACACATAGCCTCCAGATGCAGAAAAGAATGAAGGACTTTCAAATACACTATTTCCTATTTGCAAAAATATGGAATTACTGGCAGAAAATTATATTACCAAAATGTCATTGAAATGACAAGAGTTATTTTTCTACCYACAGGAGGTAATTTTAAGAGCAGATATCAAAATAAAAGAGATTGTCAAAACAAATGTTATTTAAACAACAAAAATATACTTAAGGAACTTTGAATTTGTGACATCCCCCCAGGCACATAATGATTAGTTATGCAGTATATTGTAAACATGCACTAAATAAAATCCCAACATCAATCTAGTTCATTGCAAGATTCTACTAATCCTAGTGGAATTAGCATCTCTGTACCTCTGCTTACAAACATGCCATACTTTGTAGGTGGCATTAACACCTTCATTTGCCAAGACATAGCCAAGCAGCAAGTGGGATAACTTCTGAGATAATAAATTTAAGAAGGGGAAAAAAAGTTACTGCAGAGAAGCAGTTGCAACCAGAGAAGAAGGGAGTGAGAGTATGTGAGAGAAACAGCCCTGCAGACAAGAACAGTGAATAAGGAGAGAGAGGAGGTGCTCCAGGTGCAGATTTCCCTGCAACTTGAAAGGAATAAGATGAATGTGTCTTTACAAACAGATGGTGTGAATCTACTTGTAGATAGGGCCCAGGGACTCATAGGTAGGGAAGTAACAGGAGAAACCGTGAGTTTCAGAAAATGTTACTAACGGACATGGAAAGCTGCTCAGCCAAGGTCATACTAAATTTCTGAACTCTGAAAAGAAGAACAAAGATTTAATAGAGCTACGTTATATAAAAGGTGTGTAGGGGTTTGTGTGTGCATGTTAAGGGGAACATATAATAGGTGAATTGGGAAGTCTGCACTTTCCAAATACCTTAGCCAATGGGGAAATGGAGAGAGTGACGGGGCCAGGAAAACTGGGCTGAAAAGGAGGCTGTGTCCTCCAACAATYTGAGACCCCACAGAGAAATTCCCTAGGGCCTCTCCCTTTGTTAATGAATAAAGTTACAGGACACTTCTGTCACATTTCTGGACATAAACCTCTGGCAGTGTGAATTTTTCCACACAAACCCATGGTGAAGACCATGATGAGGCAGGCTGTCCCTCTGCAGCTGTTCATGGTGGAGCTGAGATCCACCTGCAGCCCTTGCAAGATTTCACACCAGAACAGGTGAATGCCAAAAGGAGTCTRTGACCCTGYGRGAAGCCCATGCTGGAGCAGATTCCTGGCAGGACTTGTGACCCTGTGACGGATCCGTGTTGGAACAGCCTGTTCCTGAAGGACTGCACATTGCGGAAGGGACCCACACTGGAGAGTTTGTGAACAACTGCGCTCTATAAGAAAAACTCACGTTGCAAAAGTTCTTGTCGGAACTCTGTCTCCTATGGGATGGACCCCACATCAGAGCAGGTGAAGAGGATAAAGAGCCCTCCATCTGAGGAGGAAGGAGTGGCAGAAAAAATGTGTGATGTATTGACTGCAACCTCCATTCCCCATCTCCTACTGCAGCTAAGGAGAACAAGCAGAAGAATCAGAAGTGAAATTAAGCCTGGGAAGAAGGGGTGGAGGAGAAGGTATTTAATTTTTCATTACCTGATTCTGATTTGATTGGTAAAAAGTTAAATTAATTTTCCCAAGTCGATTCTGTTTTGCCTATAACAGTAACTGGTGAGTGATCTCTCCACGTCCTTACCTTGACCCATCAGCCTTTTATTGTATTTATTTTCCTTGCTCAGCTGAGGAGGGGAGTAACAGAGCAGCTTTGGTCACCATTTGGCATTCAGCCAGGGTCAACTCACCACAAGTACAAAACTACACTTATAAATGAATGTGTCAAAAATTCTAGTATATTGAGATCACTTTTGGTCAATGAAACACTACAGAATTCTCCCTACACTGAATAAATCCCTAGCTACCACAACAAAGTTAGCAGGCAATGTTGTAGCATGCCACACAGTGTCTCCTGCCCTTCTTCTATTCCAGCTGGTCCTACAACCTTCAGGAGAGGTGAGAACAGAGTCTACCAGGAGTGGAAAAGCAGTGGGAAACCATGTCCTACAAAACTTCACTTTCTGCTTTTGTAAAGGTGGAGCTCATAGCATGAATAAAGCTGTTTCATTTCAATTGTAGTGAACTCAGTCCTGTTGTAGGAGGAAGCGGCCGTAGGCCATTCCAGAAATTTTAAGCATCTTACTAACAAGTAGCACTGGGTAAAAGAGTTGGACTGGTGACTTGTTCCAAAATTCCTTGAAAATCCTTTCTGGTAGAATCACAGTTTGCAGTGGTTTGGTGAATTATAGGCAAAATATGCCTAAGTAGGCTTGAATAGCATYTTATGTAGTCACGTTTTCTAACAATTTACTGTGTTAAGACTGCTATGGAATGGCTGCTACAGTAAGGCCATTTAAATCCTGATCCTCCAAACTCGTATACAGGATGGACACAAGACCACTGGCTAATTTAAAGACTTAACACCTGAAGACTAAGTTTTTTGTTGAAAACACCTGGCAACTTTTTCATATAGAAAATGAAATTTATTAAAATGCCACTATATGAATGAAGAAATGTAATACAAAATATAAGTATGTAATGCAATAAAATGAGTTATGCTTGCATACATATGTCCATACACGTATGCATCCTAGATTTACAGTACAAGGGGAATTGCAGTCAGCACCCACACTATTCCTGAGCAATCCATGGAATGCTTAAGCAGTTTACTACCATAATAGAGAGCTGCAGTTTTCAAAGTCACAACATTTTTCTGTTAAGTGCAGAATAAAAGTAGAATTATTATCTTTTGTTCTTGTGATAAACCTGCTACAGGCTAAAAAAACCCCCATCCAGCTTTCAACTTCTTCTGTTAACAGTAAAAAAAAAAAAAAATTGCTATTTTCTATCATTGTTTAGGATATACACAAAATTGTCTGGGGAACAACTTTTCTTTCCAACAAGTGAATGTGATTGTTCCACAGCCCATTCAATCAACATTTCAAATGCAATCAAACCAATGAACTCCTGCATAGCCTAGGTGGTCCTTAGTCCATGACAGATTTTACCTTCTGCAGCACAGATATTAAAGCTTGTGGGTACCCCTGATGTTAGCAATTGCCAACAGCACAGCTACTGAGATATTCATGCAAATAGCGGTTTGTGTCAGTAGTGCAAAAAGAAYGAATAATCCAACATCAGATTTGTTTTTAGAAATGTTTAATGGAAACTTCTGTAGCAGTAAAGAAAGCAAGCTGCACACATCCTGAAGCAAGCAAATACTTGTTTTCCCACTGGCTTTTACCAAAGCAGTGAGAMTTAATAAATATTCAAAGGATAGTGTCTGTTCAACAGCTCCTGATATGCAAAAACAAATGATCAGCATGAAAGAAAATTACTAGTTCATCCTATTCATACATTTTCATTGACAGAAGAATGATCATCTGACCTGTCTAGAAGTTACATGCAGCGTTTCCATAATGTTGAGAKAGTTGTTTGCAACATTTAAATTATATCAATACCGGAAAGGCACACCTGCTATGCTGTTTTCAGTGTTACAAAGCCTTGACAACATTCTTTTCTGGTTGAAACATACGCTAGTAGAAGAATATATTTTTGAAAAGAKGAATCCTGTTATGTTATTGAGTGAGACAAGAACATCTCACAGAATTAAGGTTTTTGGCACAACATCATATGTTCCTGCTCATGAGAGATAAAACAATAACTAAGGCTCAAAAACTAASAGACTACAAAAAAAATCTTGACCTGTAAATCCCAAAGCAATCAATAAGTTGCTGATTTAGTACTATATCTAGTAATATATAAGATACAATATTACACATGCACATAAACCTATACTACTATGCACTTGGAATGCTTTTTGGTCTTTATTTTTCATGTTCTTGCAACTCCTGTATCTTTACATTCTTTAGAYAGAAGATCTAATATTTCCTCAAGATTCTTCAGGGGAAGGAAAGCAATTAATTGTTTAATATTTAGCATACGGGAACCAGCACTGACCTCCAATTAAATTTATGGTTGAGAGTCTGTTCCAAAAATCTCAACTAAATTCACACTCTTCATTTGAGAAAATGGTATWTATTCTGGGCTATATCATTGCTGTATAGGAACAAATATCAAGTTCATGTCTTGGTCTGATACTGGCAGCATGGAAAACAACAAAGGGAGCAGCCTCAAAAACTTACCAAAGGGGACAAATTGCTTTGTACCACACCACTCTTTTTTCCTCACTCATTTCAAGCTAACAGCTTCCTTGATATAGATGCCACTCCACAACAAAAGGAAGGTAAAATAATTTTACCCACCCAAACCMAACAGTTTTCGTAAGGTTTTGGTTGCAGGGTAGAGCTGGAAATCTCCCACATTTCCCCAGCTTGTGTAATGCCTTAGGTGACACAGTACACCCTGAATTTTAACAGACTATACAGCAACAGAAGCACTCAGAAATTATGTGCTCCAACACATTCCTTCTAGTCACAATGGGTCACACACAGATAYGTTAGTGCAGCTTGGAAACTCTGTAGCTGTTAAGACACTGTGAGTTTTCAGAGGTGGCAGAAAGAAATTCTTGCATTCTCTTCCCACCAAGTTGTTCTATGAATTCCTTCCCCACAGCTAAGAAAAGAAAATAATGGGTACTAAAGTTCACAATCGCTGTCTTCACCTAGATAATCACATTTTAATTTCTCACAGAAGGACAGCCTGCTATTCTTATGCTTTCTTATCTGAGAGATATCTTTCTTATCTGGGTCTGCTTTCTTATCAGAGAGAGCATTTAAAATAACAGCAAWAATTCCCAGGAACTGGTACAGATTTAAAGATGTGACCTCAACCCACCACATAGGGCTCTAACCTAAACTACCTGCAAGATGTATTTTTGATGAACTGAAGCTCCTTATATTTATAATCACATTACAAAATACACAGTGTTATCTGCTCACTGTYCTGTTCCCTGGTCCTCATATGCAATCCTCAAAAAAGCCTAGAAAAGATTTTTTTTTAAAAGGAATGAACACATTTCCATAGCGTTCTACTCTGCAGATTTACAAAGAATATAAAGAGATTCTGGCTATTGCAAAAAAAAMCCCCACACTACTGTCTAACACTGAWGAGCTCCTTCTAATTTATGCCTGCTGTACTCTCAGTACACTGAACTCCCTAAGATCACTGGTGTATTTAAAACTCAAGATTTTAATTAGGTCATTAATTAGCTGTGAACCTTGGGAAGATGGAGGATAAGGAACAAGTCATATCTGTGTCTGAAGTTTATCTGTTTTAGATGCCTGAYAGAAACCTCTCACCAGTGGAGGAAACACCCAGCTCAGGCTTCCTGGGTCTGAAAACAGCAAAATGGGAATCAGCAGGAGGACTACTCCATTAAAAGGAGAATCTTCACCCAGGGCCTTGCCAGACCCTGAGTCCTGCTCTGAGAGGAGYGGGGACATTTCCTGTCGTACTGGGGTCACCAGGGCCACCATGGGCACGTTTCTGCCACCACAGCCTGCGGTACCAGGCTCCTGTTCACCATTAGCAGACTGATTTTCTGACTTTTAGGAGCATTCTTTAGCTCAGTAGTCCAGAACAGAAATCTGCAAGTACCTGTTAGCAAATCACTAAGTGAAAAAATATGAGAATGCAGTCCTCCTCTCTTGCTGCACTGTGGTTCCTAAATGCAAGTGGTGGCTTCCATCTGAACAGGTCTCTACAGGGTCCCTTGGAAATCAATGGAAAGAAATGATTTAGACTATATGAATTTTTCTGATTTAGACTATATGAATTTTTCTTTAGTATTAAGTGGTCTGTGCTTTCTAGATCTTTTATTTTATTTTATTCCAGGTATGAAAGTATGAATCTAAGTATGAAACTTTAGAATCTAAGGAATTAAGACTGCATCAACTAACAAGTAACTCTTTCCAGTGCTCTTGAGCTGTAAAAASAGAAAATAGAGAATCTAACATCTATTCTTTTTTATTCTTATGTGCTCAATGATCACTTGTTTAGCCAAATTTTCTTCCTATAAACATCTTCAAATAGGTTTAATTTCTATTGTTCCCTAGTTAAAAGTGCAAGAGGAGAAAAAACTGTGTTGAGTTGCAGGAGAATGATCCCAGAGCAACCTCTTTCCAGCTGACACCACTGAGCAGGGATTTTTCTGGATTTGGATAGTTCTGCTTCTGAATTACTGTATCAATACCACCTCTCAAATAAAAGGTTCTTAATATCATTCACAAAATAGCTTAGTAGCTTTTAAGAGAGAATGGAAAGAGAAAACAATAGCTTAATTATWACATCCCTTTAGATGTTCTTAATCAAAAAAGTCTCACAGCTTATCTCAAAAAAAAAATAGAACAAAATGGTACATTTCCTGTCAGCTGGCAAGGAGGTCAGTGTTACTGTAATAACTAGAGTAGCACTTGAGAAAGAGTTATGGTATGCATCTGTACAGCTTCCAGCTTTTTCTTCCAGCAGCTTCATAAATACCTACTTTCAAACATCACTGAATGTCATCTTATCCTCAGACAACAGTTTTTCTTGAAATACTTTACTGGGAAAATCACATGGTGACTCTGTATCYATGAGCTATACATGCTGCTGATTCTCCTAAATGAATGCTGCATTTTGTGGGCTTGGTGGATACAGAATTTGCATGCAAAATAACCATAGTGACCAGACCATCAGTCTGAGCATATTGGTGCCAAATGCACATCCTTTGGGAAAACATCACCCACCTCTCAGCCATCGTACTTGAAACATGTTATTGCTTTAGGTTATGTAACTTCATCATTTACAAATAAATAAATGGAATTTGAAAGACTTTGCTCAAGGACTGAAGCAGGCATCAGGGAATGATTGTATTTTTAAAATTTTTCTCATGTAAGCATGTATCTCAGCCTTCATCTGTTATTTTAAAAACAGAATTATAATGTTYCAGATGTTGTTAACACTATGCAGATGCTAATGCCCCTTTATCTCTCTAACTGGTTTTATGACAACTAACAAGACAATAAGTCCTTGTTTGAAAACACGAGATGAAAAATGTTCCATTTTTTTTCCAGACYTTCCAGTACCAAAAAGATAATTCATCACAGCAACAGAGCAAACCTCAACTCCTCCCTTGGACTGCTAAACACATTATAAAATACTTCCTAAATTACTTGCACTGGCAAGCACACACATATGCATCTGCTCCACTGCCACAAAGCCACCCAGCCGCATACCCACCGCTGGATCCCGCCCTACATCTTCTGTGGGAAGCATTGCTGCGGAGACAGGACCACGCTGACCCTCCAGGAACCACCGGCAGCCCAGCTGGGACAGGCAGCAGGGCCCAGCACTGCCCCAGTAATCCTGTGGCAGCACTGACTGCGCCTGCAACTGCAAGACAGTGGTGGCTGAAACACAACAGGAAAATCGCCCCTACAATTGCAGGAAAACCCGCTCCACCTAAGTGCCTCCGCCAGGATCCGAGCTCCTGAGGCCAGCCCTCCGCGCTGCACCCACAGCAAAACACCTCCTGTCCCTCCCGAGGGCCAGCCTTGCTGGGCTGAAGGCAGAAGAGRTGGATCTCCTTGCAGAGCACCCCAGCAAGGGCTGTGCTGGGACAGGGCTGACCCACGGCCGGGCTGAGGCTGAGCTCAGCCCCGGGGGCGGTGAGCCCAGAGCGGGGCCGGCMGCACCCAGCCCTGCAACAGGAGCTGCCTGGGACCGGCCAAACCTGCCACGCCCACAAGGAACGGCTCCGCATTTGCTGGTCCCCAGAACGGCAGAACTCTGCACGACAGACTTGTGGCAAATAATCACTTATTTTTTACTGCTTTCTCCAAATATTGTTCAAAAATATAACAGTGCAAAGCCTAGCGGGAGTTTGATAAAAGTGGGGACAATTTGAGAGAGTACAGCACCTGTCTGAAAGACTTGACTTCCTACAAAAACCACAGAGACCCTACTGTTTTGAGATTCACCAGGTAAAACACAGGATGATAGCAGTTGCCTTTTTTTTTTTTTTTTTTTTTTAATTTTATCTTGTATGTAAGCAGCAAACTGCAACAGGAAACTGGAAATGCTTTACCAAAGTGCCCGGGAGGAATCGTGACTGAGTCACACCAGACATTTGGTCTCCAACAAAGGTGTTAAAAAATCACACAAAGTGGAAACAGCAGGAAAGAATTGCTTCCTTGTGTTCTCCGTTTTTCATGTTGCAATGCCCTCTTTCATACAATGGTAACACAACAAAGTGAAACAAAACATACCTCAGACATCTGAGCATAAGATTGCAAACCCACACTTGTCTTAGGTTTTTCTTCCATGGAAGAGCCTGTACTTTGTTCTTTTGAAGCAATAAACAACAGTTGTGATTATTTAATTTCCTATTCGTTTCATTTCCTTGAAACAATAGACCAGAGGCTTCATACAAATGCACGTTCTTCATAAGGTTTCTAAAGCTTTTTGCTGGCAATGTCTGTTAACTTGTGTGTGGAACAGCAGCTTCTAACAGGCAAACTGAGCATGCAGAAAGCAAGACAGATGTGCAGAGGGATTATGATTATTAGAACCCTTTTCCATGATATTGAATGTCCATGGATAACCTACAGTCAAGTCAAGTTATAAGCAGCCCAGTAGGAGCCACAGCACAAGTCCTAGACAGAACAATTTTAGATTCCTCAACACATATCCTGTCGTTGATCTTTCATTAAACAGCATCAGTAATTTCTTTGGACTGTCTGTCCAGCCATGCTGACTTATACTCATCCAGATGCATTTGTGATCAACCAGCTCAAAGGATTCTTGATTCTGTGATTATCAGATGCTGTCCTGCTGCTCTTTGTCCACATTATAGTTAGTCTGCCTTTTCATTCCCTTTGCTTGCAGCAMCCAGCCACAGTCTGAAGCAGTTTCAATGAAAAAACATTTTATATTTAAATCTTCTTCTTAATCAATYATAAAAGTGACACCAATCATAAAAGTGATACCAATTCAAATAATCTCAATTTTGCTGATACATCTGCCTTAAGTCCTGCATGAGTTTTACTTTAGTTTGAGGATAGCACTGCATGTGTTACAAAAGACAACACAGAGATTTCATAGAGCTGAGTATCTGTATGTGATGGTTTGTCAGCAAAGGCTTCAGAATACTTTCACTGCTTATGCACATATACACATGTATAAAAGTGAATAATTATGAGTTCAAACCCATGGCCTCATAAAGTTGTACTTGTGTCACTTGTGATGCCAGCTTGTTTGAGTTATCATTCAAAAATCTTACCTTAAAATAATGAAATCATCTAACAAGTATCCTCTGCCACACTAATTTCCCTTCTTTCACTTTTCAACTCAAGTGTGAACCATAAAATAGATGTCTTCTAGCCTTCCTCCTCTTCATTATCTACTGAAATTCATAAAAACCTCAATAGAAGTGTCTTTAGACATGAAGCTGGATTCTCATATAGCAGAAGGACTGAGATACATGACTGAATACAATCAAATTACCACAGTTTAACAAGATAACATCTCTAGTGCTCAGAGCCAACCCAGCTGTGAACTTGTGTTCTTATGATCCCCATCAAGAGTTTTGGAAACAAAAGTTACTTCAGCACCAATAGCTCCTTTCTGCTCAAACTTACCACCTTGACCACAGAATCAGTAGATTAGGTGCTGAACCACAGCTCGTGTGTTTCTTTGCATGGTATAAACTACAAAAAATGATTGCTTAAGGTGTGTATGGTTGCAGTAAGTTACAGCAGCAAAAAGAAGTGGGTAGCTTGTGACAGTAATTTCTAAAACTATGTCAAAATATTGACTAGATATCAACTGACAACGTCCCTAGCTCAAACGGGAGGTGAAGAAATTCAGTCCAAGACTCTGAGCTAATATATTACTRGAGAGATAAGTCACTGTATCTAAATTTAATATAGCTTAAGGCTAGGAGACTTAAAGAAAATCCATCTATTGACTCTATGTAAAATTATTCTTCCATCATGTGTGGGTCCTAAAATTATGTATTTCTGATGCTGGAGTCACCAAACTATGTCTATTTGCTGTGCAGCCACTATTTCTGCCAAATTCAGTCAGCYGTTCATGGTAAAAGTTTGATCAGCATGATGCTGTTGTTTAGGGAAGGAAGCATCATGAGCACCATGCTCTGCATTCTGCATGCCTCACAGCAGTGCTTTGCAGCTACAGTGTTATTCTGGTTACAATGCTCCTGGCAATCAAGAAACAGAGCACCTTAGGAGCTGAAGMAGATCAATCGAATRGAAACAAGCAAGTGCCCAGTTAGGCTACAAGAAATCCTGTGTCCAGAAAATATTCAAAGTGCTAGAAAAGGACAATACAAGGACTGACTGGAAGAAGCAACTTAGATGGGGCACAAAATCATAATCCGATGTTAATCCTGAAATTCACCAACACACRAGCATCCAGCACAACTTTTTGCTGGGTTCCATTGTGTTGCTTGTAAGTCAGACATAGATATTTTCATAGATAAAAACAGTTGGACTTGAAAACTGGTCCATGTGGTTCTTGAGAAAGCTAAAAAGTAGGATTTTTCTTTTACTAGTTTGGAAATACTAATATGCAGTTACCAAATGTCATTTTTACTGCCTTGCCTTCTGCCCTCAAAAGAGAATTCTCTATGCCACTCCTTCAATGTGCAGAACAGAAATACAATCCTTCTTTTATAGTTCATTTTCTGTGCAATTTTATCTTATTTTGATGGACAGGGAACATAAATTTTTAGATTGATAGGTGCTGCTGCCGGGCACTTATTCCAAACAATCAGTCCACTGTCTTCAGAAAGCAGATACCATAGTGTAGTATAATGCATCATAYTGAAACTGTAATATTAACAAATGGAAAAAATATACTAATGTCTGCAGTTTGTAACTTYTCCATGGGCAAGAACAATCACACAAATTACTTGTTTTATATACAGCTAATCATAGGATTCTCTGATGAAGAAAATCAACAACAGTGGATTGGTTAAAAATAGTATCTCCCCAGTCTTTCCTCTCTTGCCATATGGTCAGTCAGCACAGAGGGGCTGATCCAAATGACATTAGAAACTCACATTTTTCTGAACAGGGCCAGAGGAAAAGCAGCCTCATTGCTGTTCTTAACAGCATGTCTGAGATGCAGGGTTTTCCTGCTCCAGGCAAATGTCTTCAGTACATTTCTGACTAGCCACATCCTCTGCTCAACCCAAGTGAAGGAAGTGGAGAAAATACAGATGCCCCTCCCTTTAAGTCAGTATCTGAACCTTGCCATCCTCTTTGCACACTAAGGACATAAAAGGAAAAACAGAAAGGCAGTCTGGCTTTTTGGAAAAATTAAGAAATATCAYGTCAACAAGAGTGATTCATCTGATACAATTTGAGCATTTTCTTAGTATGAAACTGTTTCATATGAATGCTAAGTGCTAATTCTCCCTCAAATAGATGTTTAATATTAATTGCTCTTTGAGCTTTAAACCTCCTCCGGTGTCATTGATGCAACTCTTAAGACACTGATGGGTCACTGTATGCAGGTATGCCACTTTCCCTAGTGCTTCATTTGTATCTAAATATAATTTGAATTTGAACCAATAAACCATAGTATAAATGACCCACCATTGAGGCTCTTTAGAGAAAGGCAAAACTTTCAACAGCAGCATGGGATTCTAAAATACTTTTGCCTTGCTGAAGGCAAAATACTTAGTACTTGATTCATATTTGAATAGATTATAAATTGCTCTATCAAATATAATATTTCCCCAATTTAAACAAAAGCCTATCTTACTAAACTTCAAAGCAAGCCACAAACAAAAAAAATCCCCTTGCTTAGAATGTACAGCAGCTGTGCTTGTAAATTTGGGGATAGGTGAGGCAGAGAAAGGGAAAAAGAGAAGCAACTCCCGCTGCTACCCAGAACTCGCTTTTAATAATTCCTTGTGATCAATGAAGCCTCTTGCTCAGTGTTGCATTTTGGATTTTGGAACTGTCAGTTCTAAATTGTTAGATTAACAACACAGCATCTAATTTGTGAATTTGAATTCTAGTCTGACCCCTTGAGTCATCGAGGGAATGATCATTGCAGGAGTATGAAAACATCAATTGAACCAGACAATCAAAATAAGATTTGAAGAATATCAGTGTGCAAGGACATGTTTAAAAACAGAATGGGGGGGGGGGGGGGGGGAAGTAACCCAGTCAAAAGCACAGGAACTAGATCCTTTTTATGTTTTTTCCTGCAAATATCCAAAAGGATTGTTTACCCTTTCAATCATGGGAGATTCTGTATTGAAAAGATAATAGTTTTCTTTTCCTTTTTTGTTAACTGCTTTTTAGCAGTATGATGCCTAAACAAACTTAAGCTGACACTTTCTAAATGTGAAACCTGAAGTTTTTAAACACATCTTCTGAAGTCTAACTCCCTTCCACAGTATTGAAAAGGCAATTAATCCTAAAATATGGAGAGGATATTGGGATCTAAAATCTARACAGCCTTAAAACTTTGGAAGGTTTAGAGATCAGTCTTAATTTTGAGCTCTTGGCTACATCTAAATCCTCCACTGTTTTATATTTAAAAAATTATGGGTTTTTTAGTATAACAGGTAGATTAGAGTCCTTGGTGGAGATGCTTTACAAAGAGCATGACTGATTATGATTTCCCTCTATGCAATCTGATTCTAAAAACCGGGATAAAGACTTCACTTTAACAAACTTGACAAACACTGCCTGAATCTGGACATGTTTTTATACCATGKCCACAGGAAACTGCATTAGAGAGCAAATTTAAATTTGTTTTCTTAAGCATTGAAATATAGCCCTTAGTATTATGGGAAGATTATGTGGTATTCATGAGTYGTAGTATGAATGTACAGTTTCAGTAATTACAAGTGTATTTTAGCCTCACACTCAGCTCCCACTTTTGCTGAAACTTCAGTTCTGTTTCCAACCAGAAACATAGTTTAACAGCTTTCTTTTGAAGGGAACATCTTACTGAAAACAGTAGTGGCAGTTGCTCTGCAGAAACTGAGATAGCATCAGATACAATAATTTCTTGGGAATGCTAAATAAATTTAAGCACATAGACAAATACTAAGAGAATTAGAACAATTTTATGCTAATGAAATAATCTTTGGTCCTGAGGGTATTGTCTATTGTCTTCCAGAGATATTAATATATTAACTGTACCAGGATTTTTAAAATAAATGAGGATCATTAACAAATTAAAATGAATAGCCTTGAAAAGTATTAGTAAAGCTGTGCCTTTTAATAGAGAACACTAACTTATCAAAAATAAAGCAAAGTATSAGAGAACTCAAAATCTTTACTTACCAGCACAGGGCCTGTTAAGTGAATTAATTGCCTTTTAGATTTCCAAAAATTTSAAGATAGAGACCCTGTTATTTTTCTAATAGTTTGTCAAGTGAAGAGTCAAGAGAATAACTATTTACAAATGCAAGTGTCCAAAACAAAAATATTCAATGCTCTCACTGGAAAACAAATTGCTTAAAGCATAAAAATATATACTTAGTCTACAGTTAGTTCAAGGACTAATTCTTGTAACAACACATAAGATGAATTTAAACACAGACCGTCAGAGACTGCTAAAGAAAGCATCTCCACAAAGGTAGGCTTTGCCAGTTATGTTTGATTTATGGCTTGATTCAGGTTTTTTTTTATTCTCCAATGAAATATACATCACTGTAACCCATTATGTACTATTTCTGTTGCACTAATTACCTGTTCATCTGATTTCTCTTCCATTCAAAACCAAAAYAGTTTGAATTCACAAACCAATATGGATTGCAGACAACATTCTTATGAAGTTCAAGTTTTAATTAATGAGCCACAAGAGCCAGGAACACTTGTTAAACAAATATCTCTAATTAATCCCATCAATTACTCTCCCTCTAAGTACTCCTGATCTGCAAGAAATTAAATAAGCATCAAGTCCTGGACAGCACAGTAATCACTTTTTTCCTATTTATTATTAAATCTCTAATTATCTGGCAACTTTCCTCTTGTGTCATACTCTACTCCTTATTTTCTTGTCAGTCTTCTTCAGGGTGGTGCACCTGCATCTAGACAAAAATAAGCACAACTGACTGTCAGATTTCAGATTAAGGACTCATGCAAATATTCTGTCCCATCACCCTAAAAGAAGAGTCTGTCACTCAGAGTTGAGGGCTCTCCAGAGCTCCTGCAGTTCTCAGTACCATTATCACGATAGTCYATGCTATGGAGTTTTCCCCAAAAGTAATGCTGACAAACAGACGAAGAAAGGATATATTTTTTGTTAGAAAGGATATATTTTTTAATACAATATTTTATATCTTTCTGTTCTTCAAAAGAATCTCCTACTACTGTAAACTATCATAAAACACAATGTAAATTACAACTAAAAGCATGATAAGAAACTGCGCTTTTGTATTCAAGCAAGAGAAAAGGAAAAAGCTTAAATAAAAACAAAGTCTAGCRGGTAAGCCAAAGAACAAAGGCCCCCATAACTGACTCAAGAAAAAAAACCCAAAGCAAATGGCTATTAAGGAGTAGCAATATCTTTAGGGAGGAATTTTTATGAATCTTCCAGGTCTTGAGCATGGTATTTTTCAGACTAAAAGGAATGGCAAAGTCCTTTAACTGGTAGGGGTGTTATACTTCAAGTTTCTATGAATGAACAGGCCATCACACAAGCAATATGTTTTAAAAGCTAAAGTTCCTACAGGACTGGTATTAACATACCACAGAGTACCAGTTGAGAATAATACATATTGCAGCCATTAATTTTAATCTCCTTGAACCTGAGATTTTTAATACAGATATATCATTTCACAGGGAGCAGTCACACTAGATTTACAAAATGTTCTCTTCAGTTGCCATGGAAAGGCTATGTCCCATAGAAGATGGGTGAAGTAAAAGAAAACTGAGGAACAAACCTATTACTGACTGATCTTCTCTCAGGAATACCCATTCTGATGTGGTGGAACAGCCATCCATGCACCCCTTCCATTAGTTCCTCCTTTGAAAGCCTTTTTATCCTTCAGCCCTTTATAACATGCCATTGCAGTGAGATCCACAGTCAATTTTACGTTTTAAGTTTTGACTTGATGAGCAATAATTTAACAAATCTCCCCTAGACAGAAACCAGCAAAAAAACCCTCTCCCCAAAAAACCCATTGCTATTAGTGCTTTACATAGTGAAGATTCAAAGAATTGGGATCTTGACTCTATGCTTTTCATATCTGTTTCAAATTCAATTTTCCATTCCAGGTAACATTTATTTGCCACAACTATCATCAATTTATCCTACCTAGCTCTCTTTAGAGCAAAYAGACAAAGCACAAATCCCTTGAAAACAGAGTTACTGGGCTGTTTTCAGTTGCCAATAGAGACAGCAGCTATGCTCTGCAATTTTCCTCTCCACTTGTCAGTCCTGTATATATTATCAGTTCAGGAATGCAATAACTTCTTTTCTTCTCTTTTCCTTTCCTACCTTCTTGATCTAATTAATGCCATCCAGAATAAATGTGTCTTTGTGAACTAGTCAGACGTGGCAGTGGCTGCTCAGGGTAGCAGCTCCAGGTGGCAGCTTGTGCCTCTCCATAGTTCACAAAGCAGYCAAACAGGTTCAGCAACATCTGACATCTGAGCATGACTTGGGGGAAAGAGGAGGGGGGAAAAAAAGACAAGACAGGCAAAACAACCCACCTTTGGATCACTTTGCAYTAATATCTATGAATCTGTTATATATTCAAAACCATGATTTTTGTTTAACGATGAGAGAATAATTCCATTTTTTCTGTAACAAGCAAAAGGAATCTGCTCAAAAGCTTGAATAATGGACACAGTGCACTCATTAAACAGCAGCCAGCCTACAGAGACTTCTTTTCTGGGAAACCAATCTGGCTGGCAGCTAACTCTCCCTGACAGAAGACACACTGTATKAGTCTTAAAACCACATACTCTTATAGGTAGATGTAAGGACATAAACGTCATGTTTTCTAACTACCTTTGTTTCTTGCTGGATCAATCTAATAGTATCTTCTTCCTGCATTTGTCCTAGATGAAAAAACTCCCCTAGCAGAACATGAACACTCATCACCTCCCTTCCAGCAACAAGAAATGATGAAAAGATGTTGTATTACTTGAGATGMTGGAAAAAAGAAGTAGCTACAATATACCAGAAAGAACAGTTTGCTGCCACTGGGAGTTAGTGCAGATCAGTTATATCCCATGAGACTTGTGTGTAAAGGGCTCTTCTCCTGCACTGAGTTTTGCAGTTTTCTACCCCTTCCAATTTCTTTGTCAGCACAGAGATCCACACCCAAAATGGTGTTAGAATCATCATCTGCCAGGGAGTCACACCTGGAATAGAAATCCATTACTTGATCCATTCACTYCATGATAAGATTTCTTGCAGCTTCTTTTTCCACTTTCAGTTAGGAAAAGACAACTTCAGTCATCTCTAATGCCACAGACAGSATGAGCCAAATTAGTGTGGGATGACTATACTGTCAAGAAACCACTCTGAGAAAGGGCAAATGGGACAAGGGACTGGCCAAATGGGGCAGGCAGGTGGCCTGTGTCAAAGAACAGATAGCTAAGTTCCTCTAKACATGACAGAGCAAAACCTTATTTTTAGCCATTAAAAAGCTAGACAAAATTTGAGCCGCCTGTTTCAGGCTCTGTCTAGAAAATTGAGTGAAACAGGCACTACAGACTGGGATGGGATAAATCTTCCTTGGGGGATAGGCCTCCATGGCTAGGCAGCATGAATGTGTCTTTATTGGTAACCATCTCTTCCACTAAAAACTCAGAGAAAAACAGTACAGCCAGGATGCTCTGGGTTCTTGACTATCAGACAGCCAAACCACTCCTTTCTGGAAGAGCTGGGAGTGTGTAAAGGCAGTGAACATGTAGCTCATATCCAGTTTATATCACTTCCTTCAAACCCTGCTCAGGGTTCCTGGATTATCATCAGGAAAGGATGATCCAGCATTTCTTCAAGACTTTCACAAAGGCCAGACCTACTGAAGCCAAGCAGAAATGGGCAGAACTTGTTTCAACATACATTTCCTCTTTCTGCTAATCTTACAAATGCACTTGGAAGACTTCCAGTGCAGCAGTGATGGGAAATTCCATCTCAATGACATAAAAATACCCCCACAAACCAGAGCAAGAAATTAAGTCTGTTTTCACTATCTTTACCCAGTTTTAAACAACATCWAAAATACCAGTTAAAGCTGCTCTTACTTCCAGGTCATAAGAACCAAGCCTTAAAAAACCCTCATAGAAACCACTACTTTTTTTTTTTTTTTGCTTGTCTTTCAACTCAAGTCAGCAATGTTGCACATGTGAAAGGGTCACATATGTACATCTTATTTATAGTATTTTCTGGAGTGCTTATCTTTCCTAAATTATGTACACCTCTAGAAAATAAAGATGAGTATAAATCCCTGACAAGAAGTGTGGCAGAGCTCTTGTATAAAAGACATAAACAAGATGTGGAATATTAGGTGGTAGCAACAGAGCCTGTTAACCCAACCCACCATATTGGGGTGTCTATAATTCAGTGAAACAACATAATTCCTAAAGSAGGGGGAAGGCCAGATTCAGAAGTATTATTCTGAGAAAGACTCTGTGTAAAAAGCAACTTTTGCAGYCCTAGATGTGAGGATACAGAATCACAGAATCAATTAGGTTGGAAAAGACCTCTGAGAYCACTGAGTCCAACCCATGACCCAACACGACCCTGTCCACTAGACCCAGGCACTGAGTCTTTCCTTGAACACCTCTGCAGAGGGTGGCTCCACCCCTCCCKGGGCAGCCTATTCCAATGACCRATTACCCTTYCTSTGAAAACTTTCTTCCTAATGTCCCACCTAAACCKCCCCTAGCRTGGCTAAAGACTGTTGTGACTCAAGTGCAGGACCCAGCTCTTTGTCTTGTTGAAGCTCATACCAYTGGCCTCAGCCCACCAATCCAGGMGCCTATCCAGATCTCTCTGTAGAGCTTTTCCATCCTCCAGCAGGTCAACACCCTTGCCAATGAGGTATCATCTGCAAATTGACTGAGGGTGGCCTCAATCCCCTCAACCAGGTCATTGATACACATATCATACTGTCCCCAGTACCGAGCCCTAGGAAATGTCACTGGTGATTGTCCCCCAGCTGGATGAACTCCATTCAGCAGCACTCTATGGGTTGGTCATCCAGGCATTTCTTTCACYCAGAGGAGAGTGCACCAGTCCATGCCATGGGCAGCCAGGTTCTCCAGGAGGATACTGTGGGAAACTGTGTCAAAGCTTTACTGAAGTCCAGGTAAACAACATCCACAGCCTTTCCCTCATCCACAAGGCAGGTCACCCTGTCACAGMAGGAGATCAGGTTGGTCAAGCAGGACCTGCCTTTCCTAAACCCACACTGGCTGGGCCAGATTCCCCAGCTGTCCTGTAGGTGCCACATGATGGCACTCAAGATGATCTGTTCCTGGCACCAAGGTCACATTGGCATTACCCCTTGGCTCAGGAAGCTGAGTGTACTAGACATTCAATGAGATACTTTCTGTAAAAGATGAGAAACCAAAACATTTGCATGTAAGAAACCCTGAGAGAAGAAATATTTTAGCAACCATGCATGGATTCAAAAGGCAGCAGCAYAGCCATCAGTTACTTAAATGTTTAATGCTGAAAGAAGATTAAATCTATCCTCAGTGACTCTTTTTTTAGGTAACACGAGAAYAAGTGTTTTTTCTCTACACTGATTTTTAAAAGTAATTTAGGAGTAATTGTATACAAACAAATCTACACAATAAACATGGAAATAATATAGCAACATATATCAGAATTACCAGCCGGGGAGATGGGGAAAAGTACTTTTTTTGTCCATATTCACATTCAAGGATAAGTTATTCTGTCACCAGTGCTAATCTCCTTTGACATAAAGAGCCTGCTTTAAAAATGACACTCAGCATCTAAGGAGACAGATTAAAAAGTCCACCAAGTGGTTCACCAGGAGCCCTGCTATCACTGCTAAGGTTATTATTTCAGGATAAATCCTGTCTCATTTACAAACTTCCTTCCCCTTCTCCTCCCCCAGGGCTGACTTTTGATTTCACAATCTTGTTTTCTCTTTAGAGTAGTGATAGGGGGGAGGTTTCTTGTGAGGAACTCAGAAATTGTTAAGACTGGCTGAGCTTACTGAAGGAAGCTTTGTTCTCTCCTTTTCCTTCCTCCTGGGGCAAGCTGAGTTTTCCCCTCTTTTCCCCTGCTTTCCCCTCCTTCTTTTTGAAATTCACCTCGTCAAACATCAGCCATACATTCACAAACCCTCCTCTTCTCCACCCCCTGAACTCCACACCCACAGCCTGGCACATCAACACCCAGAAGCAATTGCCTGAATGGGTGATTCTTAATCACTATCTTGAGTGGCAGCACAGGGATTAGGCTGTGGTCCATTTGAGTAGGAGCTTTAAAACACCTCAGCCCCCTGAAATGCTCGACTCTAAGCCTTTTTCTCCTGCTATGTCTAGCCTGTATCTTGCAAAAMTCTGTACTGATGGGTGCAATGCATAGTTTTTGATTTGCAGATCATTACAGAAATGTAACTTACTGGCATACCATTTAAAAAAACTATAACTGACCTTTCTGTTCAGAATGCAATAATGCAGAATTAGAAACTTCCTTTATAATAAACAAAACCTTTGCTATTTCCTTTGTTACTTAAGACAACKTTTTTGCTTATTCCTAGATCAACTGATAGTAATTATTTATTTTATTGCTGCAGGTCTTTATRCTACCCTATCATCTCCATTACAGCTTTGGAAGGGATCAGATATAAATAGATGTTTGAAGGTGTTGACCAAGGCATCTTCTTAATTTAGCATAGTTTCTGACTTGATGGCCACACCTAACAATATAAAATCTGGCCAGATTCTGCTACACTGATATCTTTAATAAGCCAGTGCAAATCACTGCYACCATAATGCAATTCCTCCTACTAAGTATTTTTTCCAGCAGTATCACTATCTTTGCCATTCATAATGCAGAATAGTCTACTATCTCTGAGAATAAAGGCATCTATGCAGTAGGTATGGTTTGTCTTTGCAAAATTTCCATAAATGTTTGTGCTTTTTAAAATGAAGAAATTTGCTGATTTCATTTTTTAAAAGCCAGGTTTATASTCCATGCTTCTTTTACTCCAACAGTGCCAGTATGCCTCAAAATGAGTCTTACTGCCAAGATCAGCACTGTGTTGTGTCTGATGGTGATTTAATAAAATAGGGACTAAACTGAGACCRCTGAGCTCTTTCAATTGTCATCTAAATCAGATTATAACCTAGGCTTTTCAAAGGTGAATAGAATGCTGTAGACTAAATATCCAGCATCACTTACATTAAATCCCACAGGAGCAAAACATTTTGAACTCCTTAGGAAGCAAAGAAAGTTAATACTTCATTTTGCTGTGCTTTCATGCTGGAATTTTATCACACACCCAAAGTACAGAATATCTTTAGCAAAGAAACTCTATTCCTTCCAGCACTTGTATTATTGTATATTATTTTTGAATATTGAAGGACTAATACTCAAAAAATCCCATATATGTTTCAGATCAATGGCTTGTATTATGTTTGTACTTGAGTGATATAATAAGAATTAGCATTTCCTGGAAATGAAGGCACAAAAACTTGATTCTAAAAACACAGTCCTTGTCTTCCTGAGTGCTTTATTATAAATCAAACTCGGCTTAGCTACAATCTCTAGGTGGAAGGTGGCCTGGACCATTTGTACATAATCAGAATGTGATCAAAGTGGTTTATAATTATGAACCACATAAATAACTACATGGTATTATCAGCCTATCTTTAGATGTTATCTCTTTCACTTGTGTGAAAAATTCATATTCTGTGCATACAAGGAAAAAGCAACAAAACCCCAAACGCTTGCTTTGTGAGAGAGCCTTGAAATGAGAAATGCAGTGAAAAATTTCAAAATAAGTGACTGACCACAACATCCAGAATGACTTTCACTTACCAAAGCCAATAAAGCAAATTATATTATTCAGATCTTATACACAAGTAACAGGGAAAAGTTTCTGCCAGTATTATGAACAGAATTATTCATGTCTGTGCCATCACTAATGGTCTGAACAGTGTAAATCAGACATATGAAACCAGAGCCCTCAATCAGTGAGTGATGTAAATTTTTCAGCTACATTTGTTTAGCACCTCTCCCCTAAAAAGTCAGACAAGAAAAACTCCATGTCACATATGTCCATGTTGCATCAGGAACATGGATATCCTGTTTCAGACGCTAAGCAAAATGAAGTTTTAAATAATAAAAAGGAGAGAGAGGAGAATATAAACAATTCAAAGCATAATACTTCACCATCCACTTGAAATTCTATGATATCTTTCTTTACTCTGAGTCAGACCTGTACACAAGGGCTTGAAAAGTTTTCTTCTGTCTAGTTTGAAGATAAATATCACCCTATTGTAGCTGATTAAATTAGTTCTCAGGATCAGTTTCTTTTTTGGTACATGCCCAATACGTTGAATGCTGCTTGTTCTTAGGACAAAACATTTTGAACACACAATCTTTTAAAACATTCTCTCATATATATTTTTTATTCTACTACCTCATATTAAAGAATGAGGGCCTGCTTTCAACTTAAATGTTTCAGAAGTGAGTGTTTGTCTGTACCAGAAAACTGGTATTTTAAAAATATGTAGTTAAGATAYAGAGGGAAAGGGTGTATATTTATGGGCAGTGTTATCAAATCTCCCTTGGGTTTCCTGTCTGCCTTTCTCAGATGCCTGGGGAGGGGAAAGGAGTTCTGTGATGGTACAGCATCTGGAACATGCCAGCTCTTCCAGGACAACTGGTTAGTGAACAGGTTACCAGAATGCTCTTAGGGAGAACGGCTCCAAGAATCAACAAAATCACACTTTTGCCAATCTGTTGTCTGGCAACACTGTTTCCTCACCAACCTCTTTGAAGATATTTCTCTATCTGTCAAGCTGGACACACCACTACAGACAGAAATCTGGACATAAGGCTTATTGGTGGGTATTACCTGATGTATTTTAAGTTAGGAGCATGTTTGACAGTTAAACTAATAATAAGGTTGGATTTCCAAGGGGGAAGTGGTAGATAAACTTTCTGACACAAGTCCCAGTTTATCTTATAGAACAAAATATAGATGCAGAGACCTATCTGAGCTCTCAAATTGGGATCTTTAGATTTTTTTTTCTGACTCAGTAGACAGGATGTGTCTTGGAATGGTTTTGGTTATGATATTGGTTTATAATATGGATGGGAAATTGAAGGCAAATTAATTTTTTCCCTTTCTTACTGTTATACTTTTATTTTCAAAAAAGGCATATGACAGTATATGTGTTTTATATAACCAGTGTGTGTCCAATTATTTTTTTTTGAGAATTTCTCAGTAGCCTTTAAAAACCAGATCCATTTAATATGTTTCTAGTGACCTTGAAAATACAGGATGTTCGTTCTCCTCATCATCTTGAGTGAGGAAAAATGAAGCTACAGTCATATAGCCAAAAGCTGCCTTTGCAAATGCCCATGTATGCCATGTAATTTCCAGTGCTCAGTATGCTACCATCTCCTTCCTGAATCAAAGTTCTCTCCCAGTCATCTCCAAAAAATTCAGTTAAAAATCAGAATTGGATAGATGCAGTTCTTCTAAATGATAGCCTAGTTCTTCAAAGTTTGATTTTCTTCCTTACCAGAGTCGTACAACAGGCTTCATATTTTCCTGCAGCATAAATTTGTATAAAATTCTAAAATAACGAGGCTTTAATGAAACATAAAATGATCACATCTGTAGGTAGCTCTTTGCTGCCGGCCATTCCTTAGAGTCTTTGCCATGCATGGCTCATTACACAGGAAACAGTTCCAGTTTTCTTGTGCCCTAACCCCAGTTTGTATGTACTATTCCTTCATGGATCATAACATCTGCCTTTTTATTCCTGGATTTTAAAACATCAAACTGCTAAACACATTTTAGTATTTCTTGGAATTATGGGCATTTAATCACTACATTCAAGCACCCAAACAGATCAGATGATATATGACGGCTGGATGAACAGGGAACACTTGATCATCTTTTTCTCAGTGTTATGAATGCAGCAAAAACATAAGGTGTCATTTTGGAGGCTATAAAGAAAGCAGCATTCAAGCATAACTTCAAAAAGAGTTTTAGCCATTGAACCTCAGCAGCTGAGGGCAACAAAAATTTCCCATGGATTTCAATTCATAGAACTGGCAAATCTTTTGTAGAGACAAGGGGTAAAGTTCATGCGTTTCATAGCTTCACTAACTCCAAGAAACAACAGTGCCTTTATGCACTCCTGAGCTTTTCTATAGAAGAGATCTTTCCATGGTTAGCTGAGATAAGAAATAATGCAATGCAGATACAATACTCTCATACTTCTGAGAAGCATAACATCCTAAACACATTCATAAGCTTGGTCAGCAGATATTCCGCAACTTTGGTTGAATTACAATGTTTTAACAGTAAAAACCTGTTTCCCACCTTGAAGAAACACTAGCTGCCTTCTGCAGTTCAGCTCCCTGTTAACTATGGAAAGAGATAGCTCTGCTTGGAACGGGTGCCTGAGAAGACAGAGCAAAGTCTGAATAATTAGGCCCCAATAGGAGTCTGACAACAAAGCCCAGAGAGGAAGTTAAAAGGATTAGCACTATAACACTGTTTAGCATTAGTACTCCTCTCTCCCGGTCTGACCCATACCCATCTTCCTCCTGCTAAACCTGTCCTTCATCATTTTTATGGCGCTCAGAATACCCGAATTCACTTGTGCAGAACTTCACCTCCTCACTTGAGGAGCAGCCACACCTCGGTGCCCTGTGAGCCCTGAGTGTGGCTGGCTCGTTAGCTGGATCTGCATTGCCAGCACCTTCACTCAGGATGAGCCTGGCTTGGAGAGCTGCATTAGGGAAATGAGCAGTACAAATGCTAATTCAAGGATATCTTTGCCCTTGCAAAGTGGGAGCTGTGCTTGCTGCATATCTTCCTGGTAGTGCTTTTGTTCAGGTCATGTGAACATTTTTAAGCAACCTCCCAATCCTCTCCATTAATCAGGCTTGGAGTCACATCCCTGACTAATGCTGGAGTGCATGAAGGCTGATCCTCTCAGATTTAATAGCATAGATGATGAGCTTTAGATGAGCACTTAATAATGACCTTCTGCTGCTAATGAAGTCTTTGGGCCCTGACTATAGGGAGTACAGTATAGGTAAAAAGACTTGCATAATCTGGGTATTGGGCTCTCTGCATCAATCATTTCATTCTCCTGATCTGCTGTTAACTGGTCCAACATGACTCAATGTGGATACAGGCACTGAATATTCCAAAACCTTCAGGAAAATCTGACCAAAAATTTAAATGTTGGAAAGATTGGAAAGTGGGAAATGTGAAGTTTTAGAAATAGAATATAAAGGAAAACATGAAGTAATGGGAATGAGTGGAAAAAGACAGGAGATATTAATGTCTGCAATCCTGGTTTATGAAGATAAAAATGGTATGAAGCAGGCAACATTTCCTTCCACAGGCAAGGTTCCCATTAGGATTCTTCCAAATGTAATACCAGTCTCAACCATAATTACATTCTGGATGGGAGAAATGCTTCTGAAGTCAACATTTTTGAAGTTAAATTGTCTGTTTGTGCCCTCATTCAGCTCATTGTGACAAAACACCATTGAGCAGTTAAAATTCTGGTAAAGAAATCATCTCTGGCTGCCCGGAGACTGCAGTACCACTCTGCTAACCTTGGTTGGTCACACTCTCTATAAAGGCTGAAATTCATCTCACCTGACTTCAGATCAGAAAAACAACATAAAGCAAGATTTTGCTGCATGTCTTATACAACCATCTTTGAATGGACTATAACAGATGTCAGGGAAAAGAAAGCCTCCTCTAAACAATGTTAAATTCCTGTTCACCTTATAAAGTAGAGGTGTCTAAAATAGACAAGGATCTTATCATCTTATAGATGATAGGATCCTTGTAATCCTGAGATCCTTTCCTACTCAACAGGAATTTTAAGGAATCATTTTATCTTACAGTTTTTTATGGTTTTAGTGCAAAGAAAAATCTTTTTCCTCAAGTACCCATATCCATGGACTACAAAAGAAGCTAGTAGGAAGTGGGCTAAGACATAGAAATCCCCATTGTCAAAAGACTCCTATCACAAAAGTACAACATATCCAGAGAATTTCCAGTTAAATCAGTACACTTCCTGGAATGCAGTCATGCGTGGTTTAATCAAGTTTAGAATGCCTCATTTAAAAAGGAATCTCATAATATTGCTTAAAACATGACCTATATAAACAAAAAGGAAAAAGAAATCACAGAATAAAAGTCTTTTCAACGCAACCCAGAGATCATATACTTCAACATCCCTGCTATGGCCACCAACATCAATAGATGACATTGTTCAAAGCCCTCTCCAGCCTGACCTTGAGCACTTCTAATGATGGAACATCCAAAACTTCTTTGGACAACCTGTTTGAGTATCTCACTACCCTTATCATAAAAAATTTATTCCTTAAAGCCAATCTAAATGTACTCTCCTACAGTGTAAAACTGTTGCCCCTTGTCCTGTCATCACCACACACTCTTCAGCTGTCTTGTAGGACCATTTTTAATTATTGAAAGGCCACAATAAAGTCTTCTCTGAGCCTTCTTTTTCCAGGCTCAGAGAACAATCTCAATTCTCTCAGCCTGCCCTCACAGCAGAGGTGCTCCACTCCTCTGGTCATTTTTGTGACCCTCCTCCAGGCCTGCTTCAACAGGTGCATGTCTTTCCTGTTTTGKGAACTCCAGAGCTGGATGCAGTGCTCCACGTGAGGTCTCACCAGAGCAGAGCAGAGGGGCAAAATCACCTCCATGGACCTGCTTTTGATGCAGCCCAGGAAGCAGCTGGCCTCCTGGGCTGCAAGGGCAGACTGCCAGTTCATATCCAGCTTCTCACTCACCAGTATCCCAAAGAACTTGTCCTCAGCCTTGCTCTCAATCCATTCATCCCTCCATTTGTATTGATACTGGGCATTCCCCTGACTTGATTAAGTTCATATTGGTCTACTCCTCAAGCCTGTCAAGCTCCCTCTGGATGGTTTCCCTTCCCTCATGTATATATTAAATGAGTCACTGAATTTCTTGCAAATGTTTAATTATATGCAAATGCCTATGAATGCCTTTTAAATCTGTAATATCACACTTGGATTTTGTTAAAGGAGGCTTTAAAAGGTATGGCTTTTATAGGCAGCACAATCTTTTGCTGTCTTATTTTGTAAATACTATTCCTGTCTTTAAAAAAACCCACCACTACCATTTAAATCTTTTAAAATAAGGATGAGGGGAGAACACAGGAAACTAAGAGTACTATTGGATTTAAGGCTAGCGTGAGATTTTCTTATTTTCTTTAAAACACCTACTGAAGATACCTTTTCTCGATACCCTGTTTCTTCATGCTGTATTGGCCTTGCTGAAACACTAACACAGTAACCCCTTCACTTACCCTGACTTCTCAGAGAGCAGCAAATGCCCAAATTATTTTCATTATTCTGTATTGTTATGCCTAGATCAAACCTATGCGACAAAATATCTTTTACCACAATCTATTTAAAGCCTTTCACCACTTTTCTTCCTTATTTAAATGAATATCCAACACACCACCAGGAGGCTTCAGCTTTTTATGTCAATCCATCCATCATTTGAAGACAAATTGGACAGATGATAAAGATTAGTTATGCAAGGCATTTTTGGGAAAGACATGATTCTGCAGGTCCCTTCTTATATATCTCCTCCCTTTTTGATAAAATGAATAAGCTACATATTTAGACCCAGACACCTAAAATTCAGTTAAGTAAGGTAGATAAACTCATGTTCAACTCATGTATTTAAAATTTTCACTTCATTTTTTTTTCACATCAGTTTTCAGATCAAAGTTCCTGCATTTGTTCCTAAGTTTTGCTGGGGCAATTGCTGAGGTTTCTGCACCTAAGCTGCTCCCTGATGCTTTCCACTTAAATGCAGGAAGTCTTTGCTGAACTTCTGGGCACTCTGGAGGGAAGTATAAACAGGTATTAGAAAACTAGCAGTTTAAATTGATTTAGACTGTGTCCTCTCCCCGAGGTGAATAAAGAGCATATAGTGGCTGACATGAAAGTAGATCAGCCTATGTTTTTAGATTGGGAGGTCACCACCCAAACAACCTGAATAATAAACTCCTCAGTTGCAGCGTGGACATATGGAAATGTAACAGACCACAGACTGACCCAAGTCAAGGATTCCTGGCCCAGCACATTTGCATTTAAAAGATAAAGAAAAATCTGCAGAATATTAAAAACACAACCTTGTACCAAACCTTTGAAATGATGCTTTAAACCACAGCCAAGTTTTGGCATAGTAAAACATCTGTGAATTATTTCATCCACTGAAATAAAATGCTCTGAATCTTTGGAAAACATGGTCAGTTCATTTTACATGCTCAGAGCTAAACTGATAATACATCTAGAGGTCAGACAGAAATTTCTAAGGTCCGATTTGGAGATTTAGATTGTTTTACGGAGCAGCTTCTCTTAGTTTGAGCATTGTCCACTTCCTATTATCATTTGCGATTTCCCCCAATTTTTCTCAAGTTTCTCTGCTAGTGTAAGAACTTTAGCAATTTGTCTCCCTCATTCTGAGCTATTCTGGAGGCTTTTATGGCTTTTGATGTTTTGTACCATCTCCCTTAAATATTTTCTGAGATACTATGACTCATTTCATTACTTGTATAATTAAGACTTGGAGAGTGGATGTTCCTTGTGCCCTTCTGAGCTACTGGAATTTGTTTTTCCCATTCTTAACTCTGTCAAATTTCTTCTGCCCACGTAACAAAGTAGTGTGGCAAAAAGTCTCCTAATTTTTACAAACAGGCTTATACCAAGAATCTTCCTATATTTCCTTTTTTTAAAAACTGAATTCTTTCAACAACAATAAAATAGAACCAAAACCCCCAAATACTATAGTTTACCTATGCACCAATTTGCATCTTGTCTCTGAAACAAGAGYTGACAAGCCCAACATGTGTGAGAAATAACTGCTATTCGAAGTTAAGCTCTGGAAATGGTGACTGACATGGAGCCAGGCATTCCTTTAGCCAAGGGAATTATCAACTATAGAACAGCCAAAATAAACTCAGAAATTTCCTCTGGGTGTTAATCACTCTGAGTATCGTTCTTTCCCACACACTGGGCAAAGATTCTTGACCTTCTGATTTTTGAGCAAAATCACCCCTATTAATTAAATAATTTGTCCATTATCACCTGTAGACATATGTAACCTTTTCACCCCACACAAGAAAGAACACACTAAGTAAATAAATGTCTATTGTAAATATCAGCAAATCCCCAAGCTTGTTTCATTTCCTGCAGCGCATATGCCATCCCAGTACTGTTCAGTGTAGATCTGCACAACATAACACATTAACACATCTTTTAAATCCCTTATGAATGTCTTTGCACAGAACTTTCAAATGAAACAGTCCAAAGCTAGGAAAATTAGTTACAAATGACCTTACAGCTATAATGCCTGGACTTATGCCTGGCCTGAAGTACAGCACTGCACATCTCTCCTTATCATACCACTTACATGATATACCTTTCATGATGTCTTTTACTGAGATGGCAACATCAAATGTCTTTATTGCAAAAAAATAGCTTTTCCCATGGAACTGCAATCGTGAAATTGTGGGGGAAAAGCTTTGGAATTGTCACTTCTGCAGGGTGACTCTTTATTCATGCAGTGGAAGATCTACAAACTCATCAGGGGTAATGTTCTTACAATTGGAACAAAAACCCTTTTTAAACAGCATCTTATTGTAAAAATTATTCTCAGAATTTTTTACATTGATGCTGTCCCAGAAGCCCTAAAAAATTTCAGAAGCCCTAAAGCTAACAAATTTCAGAAATGAAGATGCCTAAAGTTATTGGTATATTTGACTTTTTAAAGGATTACATGTACCTCTAGCCCTCATGGACAAAGTTTCACCATCTGGTAGAGACCATTTACTTGCACACACTATATAATGACCTCAAGACTGAAAAAGTCAGAAGCCTTACAGCTTCATGAGAAAATTAATGTCTGTAAAAAGCAGCTAAAATATAAGACTTAAAATATACAACACCCCAGAAGACTCTTAGGATTTTTAAAAAGACACTGCAAAGAAAAGCTTGCTAGGAAAATAGTTTTCTAGAGGATTTGTAAAACAAAACTCCCTTGATCATCCCATTACACTGCAATGCAAATGCGAAGAACAAGTACCATTTGGAATGGTTCTTTCAAGAAGAGAAAGGTCAGACTGTTTCCATGGAGGTTCTAAGYGTTTAACCCCCTTTGTAAGGCTTCAGAGATCTTCTCTACCCTCTTCACCTTTCTGTCTTCTACCTTCCTTCTCTATGTCTCCAAGTTCTTGAAGTTTCTGTACTATTCCTCTCTTTCATTTGTGCTTACCAAGGCAAGTTCTGACTTTGTAAAATCCTATTTTCATCCTAAAGATTTTCACAATTTTCTCAATTTCTGGATAAAGCCTGCTTCCTCTGCTTTCCTAATGCAGTTGGAAGAAGACAGATGGCTAATCTTTTCCTTCTCTGCAGACTTCTTCCTGGTCTCCTCTCCTACACAACTGTTTTCCCTCTGTGCCTCTCTCCTGCACTTTATTTTCTAAGTAACCTTGTCTAGTCTTAGGAATGCACCCTGATATTTTAAAATGTACTTCTCTGAAAAGTAGAGCTGCTTCCCCTGCTATTATGCAGGAATAACACAAACAGCCAGAGCTTCCCCTTTGTTTCCTTTCTCTTCCCCTTCCTTTACCCTAAGTATCTCAAAAAAGCAAACACACTTAGACATTCTTAGCAATAGCACCAACCAAAGGCACAAACATCTGCCAAAAGATGTTCAGAAACGCTAGAACAGATTTTCTGTCTTAGGATTTTTCAAGAAAAATTTGCAAATCCAGTTCCGTGTTAGAAGGACAGGAAAAGAGGGGAAAAATCAGTTTTCTTCTCCTTTGTCATGATCAAGCTTCCAGCTTCACACTGATAGGGCCAGGAGTTATACCTCACTGATGAAGTTAAATGCACATTTGAAAAAGGGGAGGGATTGAGACAACATTTCCTCTCTCTTTCCCCTGCACTTACCTTACAGTTCTGAGAGGTATAGTGTTGTTCAGATATCTGGGGAAGGAGCAGGGGGCCAAAAAACTGGGGACAGAGAAGTGAGGAGGCAGTAACAGAAAACCTAGAGCAGTGTCAGGGAGGGGGCAGCAAGGCTCAATACAAAGAGCTAAAAAAAATAAACCATTGGACTAAGAAAGTGTACTGGAATTAGCCTGAAAACTCAAGGGTACATTAGACAAAAAATCAGCACCATTGGTTATTAGTCTCTTTTGGTGCATACCTGCATCATCAGCTCAAGATAAATGAGGAAATAAAGTGCATTTCTCTATAAACCTGTTTTCTCCAGTAACAGTTTCCAGATTTTCAAGACCAAAATGATACAATCTGTTTTCCTAAAGCTAACTCTTCTACAATATTTAGAGGTATAAAATCATAGAAACACACAATAGAAAACAGCAGGGAAATAGACAAATTCGACAAAATCCAGGATCTAATATCCCAGGACTTCTGGTCCAGAAAGACAGATGATGCTTGAGAAATAACTAAAGCCCTTTGTGAGCAATCATGCAATAAGATGAACTCAAACAGGGAAAATTTTGGGGCTTGTCTTTGTTTTGTTAGGTTGGCCAGGAAGTCCCTCTTGGAGACTGTAAAGTAACTTTATCAACTAAGCCATAATGTGAGTTTAAACAAAGATAAATGTAATGTTCTTTACTTGGAAAGAACTAATCCCAAGCAGCAGCACAGGCTGGGGACTGATGGGCTGGAGCAGCAGCTCTGCTGAAAGGGACCTGGGGCAGTGGCAGGCAGTGGAGCCAGCCGTGTGTCCAGGCAGGCAAAGTGGCCAGCAGCCTCCGGGGCTGCTCCAGAAAGAGCACAGGCAGCAACCCAAGAAATGTGGCTGTTTCAGTCCACTTACAAGGTCACACTGGAATACTGTGACCACTTGTGGTCCCTCAGCTGCAGAACTTGAGATGGACCCAGTAAAGGCCACTGGGATGATTGGGGTGTTGTAGCACTGGACATRGGAAGGAAGGTTGAAGGAAACAGGTTTACTCTGCCTGGAGAACAGAAGGTTCAAAGGAGATCTAATCACACTCCTTGAATATCTATAAAGTTAGTTATAGAGGAAACAGTTACTCTCTAGACAAGGAGGCCTGCTGACAGAAGAAGAGGCAATGGGCATGAAGTGCTGCAAGAGAAATTCTGTCTGGATTGAAGGGGAAAAAAAGAAAAAAGAAGATTGGAAGAGGCTGCCAGGAATGCAGTGGGCCCTCATGTGCTGGAAATTCTCAATATTGTTTGAGGAAATTGCTGTAGCAACCTGTGCTGAAAAGAAGGCTGGGCCAGGTAATCTCCAGAGTACAGTGAGAACTTTCCATGAATCCCTGCACAGTCTTTCTAGCTATGTGAATCATCTTGTCAGCCCACAGTCATCATCTTCCTCATGCACGAGGCTTTTACTACTCTGGAGATATGTGATATGTATTTCCAGTCATTGCTAATCCTTCATAAGCAGTTTACACTTTAGTTCTACTTCAAAGAAGGAGGCACATGGGAGGCAATAGCAGACTCCTACCCTGATGATTTTTTTTGCAGTCAAGACATTCAAGGAGAGTTAAAATGCAGGAGGATTTTTTAACCTTCAGTAATAAGGCTTAATTAGGGATCAAGAGCAAATGTTAACAGCAAAGAAGAGGCACCTCTGAACACACATTCATATTGGGCTTTTGTTCCAATTAAGCTGGTTAACAAGGGATGTAAGAGCATTTGCATCTGAAGTATGCTCAAAGAATTCAGACAGATATTATAATTTTTAATTTTACTTGATCTGAGAATTCTGAGTAAGTAGGACCTTTGGAAGATTAGATGTATTTGTGCAGAAATTGTGAACAACTTGTACAGATTTTACTTAGCTCATTTTGACACTGAAAGGAAAAAGTTCATGCTGAAACTCAAGAATAAATTTCTTACTATTCAAGAAAATAGGAATTTTTTAAAAATTGTAAAAAAATTTGTGAAAGAAAGCTCTCACACTACCAGCTGATCTGTTCAGCATTTGTCACAAAAGATGTATTTGAATAAATACAATAAAAGACTATTTCRAATGGGGGATCTGCCTGATCTCCCCAATAACACCAACTCCAGCAGAAGCAAAACCCGGCTTCAGAGCTACCCATTTTGGACCAAGAAACGTTAAGAAGCAAAAGGGGCAACCTTGCCATACCCTACATTTGTTAAGCAAAGTAAGAGGCATAGCTGTGAGAAGATAGGTAAAGCTGAGGAACAGACAGAGCTTTTCTTTGCTAACATTTACCAAAATACTGTAACAGCAAAATTTTTCCATTAGAGCAAAGAACTGTAACATCTAATTCCCTGGTTGTTCCCTGATGTATCACAACTTGAGCCCTGGCAAATGTCTTACAAGTCCAGATGGCAGCAGAGGGAAAAACCAACATGAATATAAATACGAAGGAAAGGGCTTGTGATTTTGATGAAGACTAAAAAAACAACTCATTTTTCCCAAGAGAAATATTGAGGACTTTGAATGAGAACTTACCTTCAGGGAAGAATATGGTGTGGTTCCTTTAAGCCACTCTATTTTACATAAGCATCTGGGTAAAGTTAAAAATGCAGGGTCTTTGCAATTAAAAACCTCTGTGCAAAAGGTCTACATGGTTACATATGTTAGCATAGTTATTTTATATTCATGAATTTTACTGAGTTTTAAATACAAAGGGGACAAGATACTTTTCAGAATTTGTAGCTATAATTTTTCTGTGACTAAATTTACTCCTTTTTGTTACACAGAGGACATATATGAAAGGGAAGCTGGTTTCAGGAGGTTTTTGTTTTGTATCAGTTTTCCCCAATCTCTAGAATTAGCCTGAAGGACCCTTTTAGAGAGCTAGTAAATATATAAAATATTAGGACAACGCTGCAATGCAAAAAGGATGTTAAATTGCTCATCCAAGGAGATGACATAACAAATACTGACATAATTTCCAAGCAGCAAAGCAAAACTAGGTCAAATCACATTGACCTATCTAACATAATAAGCCCTTTTTTTCAGATTTTTACAATGTAGACTGTGTCTCCAGGCATTAATGTCCCCTGTTATCAATGTATAGTGTTGTCACTCTGCTTTAATGTCTTATCACCATGTTGTGTTAATTAGACCAAAACAATACAATGCACTTTTGAACTGCTTAAATCTCAGTTTGGAAGCTCTGTCTAAACTATAATTCTGAGGCTTCCCAGTTAGAAATGAAGTCCTTAATCATCTACCTGTTTCAAAAGGTGCTTTCAATTTTGACCTGTGCAGTTAAAACCTAGGCTTCCTAAGTTGTTCAGAATGAGGCCCACGTAGCTGGCATCTCCCAGTGAGGAAATGCATGCTGGTATTGATGGCATTTGGTACAAGGCACAGCCAGAGAACACACAATCTCTTGAGTATTGCACGGACAAACCTGGTCTGTGCTGTCCCTGCCCAACAGCTTTGTCCACATGCACTGCCCTGAAAGGAACAATCCTTTTCCTTGCCCAGGGCAGCATTCCCTTCCCCTATTTTTGGTGTTCCTCCGCACATCAKATTTCCAACTCGCGTGCTTTTCAGTGAGATTATTTACAGAATTGTGTAGGCTTCTGCCGACAGCCTCTTGCAATTCCAACGAGAACAGAAGCACAAGCAGTAAGAGAGAGATCTGCCTGTATCCCTGCATCCAGAGCTGAGGTGGAACCAGAGACTGGGCTGAGGGCTTGAGACCTCACTGCCCAGGGAGCTGGAGCTGGTTCCAAAGGAGGGAAAAAGCAGAGGCAGACCTTGGTGGTCCACAAAGGAGACGTTGTCTATAGAGTGTACAACTTCCATATAAAATACATACAGATTTTGCAATAAGGGCATAATATTAGGTAMAATCCAATGATAAATCAAAAACTTTTGAAGCTTGCTTGGTGATGAAGAGATCCTTAAAACTGGGATGCTGGCTGTTTTTATGATGGAGTGGCTAGATCTGACAACTCCAAGACTAAATATGAATGTATAAAAAAGTGCTTCCTTTTTTTTTTTTCCTATGTCTCCAATTACCTCTCAGGAAGAAAAATCCCCAAACTAAAACACAAAACAAGTCAAATTAAAAAAAAAAAAAAAAAAACAAAAAAAAAAAACAAAAAAAAAACACAAAAACCAAACCAAAAATCCTACCCCAAACAAAAACCCAAAACCCCAAATCAAAACAAAATAAAAACCAAAAGGGATCATGTTCCCATATGGAATAACTACTGAAAAAAAGAATGGAATTTTTTTGAGAACAATTTTGCCATAAAGTATTGATTTCTCAGTATTTTTTGAAAGAAAACATTGGTCTCAGCTAGTGCCTCAAATAAAGGTAAAAAAAAAAAAAAAAGGGAGATCCCAGAGATGGTGTGGAGGGGGAGGGAGGGTCTCATCTAAGCAAGCTGTCGCTTCACCTGAGTCTGCAAAGTGCATCAGCTTGCCAGAACCACAAATGAGTCTGCCCTACCACTGGTATGTGTGTGGTGAGGGGGGTCTCTCTAAGCTCCTGCTGCAGCTGTTCAGTAACTAAACATCTGCAGACCCAAAGGGAGGAGTCAATGCCATCAGTCCTGGGCACCTGCTCAGACACTGGAGCCCCACAGGTGCACAGGACAGCCTGGGTGAAGAGTGATGGGAAGATGTTGCTGCCACCAAAGGCATGAGAAATATGTTTGCCTCCCTGACCCAAAATGTGCAGCAACTGTCGTAACCTGTCACCAGCTCCTTTCTGGAGCCATAAAACGTTCCTCCATAAATATTTTCCTTAAAGACCACCACACTACAATGAAAAAACCCTATCAGCCTCATGGATCTCCTCACTTACTGTCCTTTTATTTCTTTTACAGGAATAAAGCTTGGAATTTCTTTTATTTGTTTTACTGTCTTAAAATTGTTCTTGCACCCAGTTATCTCAACACTTATTCAATCAACAAAGTTGATAAAACTTTTTGGGCCAAACAAACATTGCTTCTTTGCCAGCTTTTTTTTCTCCTCCCACATCCCCGGGGAAGATATAAATACTAATGTTAAAAAAACATGACATGACAGCAAATGGGATAGAATTTTAAAGAATTAAGAACTATTTTTACTGTTTAGAAAAGAGATCAAAATCAGCTTCCCACCCTTTAGCAGTTTTTCCAGCTTTCAGACAGGCTGGATTCTGCACGGCAAGCCAGGGATCTCAGGGATATGCAGTAATTCCTTACAGCTTGCTAAAGCATTACAAGCTCTAAGCTGCACGACTGTAATAAAGACTTTGAACCAAAAACAGGCTAAAGAATGAAATACCCTATGAAGTCTGAAATTCACTTCAAACAAAACTCCAGCACACATCCAAAAGGCAATTAATACAACTGTGTGTGAATACTTGTCTGCTCCTTTCCCTCCACTCAGTCTTCACCCACAGACAAATGAAACGGTTTCTCCAAATGCTGAAGCATTTTTTGAGCCTCAGCAGATYCCCTGAGCATTCGCCACCGCGAGCTCCTCGTTCCCAGCATTTCATTTTCCTTGAGCCCAGGCTCCAGCAGACCCCTTACCTCTCGYGCTACTCTGTGGAGGGACTCTGAGGTCTGACAACTTTTTTGCAGCGCTCAGAAGCTGTTGAGCCCCTCTGTGGCACTGCCTGCTCCCCTGTCCCTTGCCGGGGGAAGCCCTGAGAGCAGGCAGCGGTGGGAAGGCAGCAGCCAGCGCAGCAGAGGGCTGGGCAGGCGGAGGGAGGGAGCTGGAGACAGACCTCATCAAAGGTGGGAGGCCTGGTGGGGATCATGGAGACAGAGATACACAATAAATAATTCAGGCACTAATGAAAGCTTTAGGTTGGGCGCTGTTCAAGGTGTGAAATGAAGCTGAATTTTGATGTATTTCAGGCTTCCATCAATGCAGAACGTGGTGTTACTTAATAACCTGACACTGAAAAACCAACATTATTTTAAAAGTATTCCACATAAAGTTAATGAGGAAAGTGGCTATGGATATGTATATTTACAACTTTAGGTTGAAATTCTATCATGGGAAGATTTTGAGAGCTTCAAGTCTGACCTCTACAGGTAGGCTGCTGAAATAGGAACAGGATCCTGGGATCACAAATTGCACACAAAACTCTTACAAACCAGGGAAAGGTAATGGATCAGATGCACTACTTAACATCACACTATCATCAGTGCCTCCTGAAGCCATAGTTTAAAAACACAACTATTTGTATCATCATCGATGGGAATTTGGCTCCTGCAAATGCTTATTTTGCAAACTGCATAGACAGTGCAGCACCACAAGAAAAAGCACATCCAGCATGAATATTTTTACATTCAAAAGYGTAAATGGGTTATGCTCTGCTTTTTATTATCTCTCCCCCTTCCTCACCAATCTTCCACACGATCTACTCTTGCAGAGCTACAAGCATTACTTTGAAACTGATAACATTCATTTRCGTTTTGCAAAGCTGATGTTTTTAAATGCCCTGATTGGTGCCACCTTTTTCTAATCAGAACCAACCACTCTAACAAACTACCCTTTGTCAGGGGAACCCATCCCCTCTGTTCCCACCAACCTACAGCACATGTTGCTATAGCTACCCTGCATGTCTATTTACCACACAAGTGATCAAAGGGAGCAGACAACACACATATACACACACAAAAAACTCCTCACCAGGCTTCCTACCCAGCAAGTCACTAATTAACTGATACACTCCCAGCCTGCAGACTCTGTACACCTGTTTTCCTTATTCTGCATGGCACACAGAAAATAAAGGGCAGCATTCTTTAAAATGCTCTTCCCTTACAGGCCAAACAAACAACAAAACATCCCAGGATGAACTCTGTAAGATAAGGCAAAGGATTACAGAACTTCAGGATAAAAATACAACTTTTCTACAGAAGAACGCATTAGGAATTTTAAARGGTATGCAAAAGAAAATAGGAAATAAGAAACACATGCTAAAAACTTAAACAGCTGAAAGGAAAGGGGGTGATTTTGAATTTTGYATATGTTTTGCACTGAAATTGTATACAGCCTTTGCTCACTTGGTGAATTATATGCGCACTAAAAGCTATATGACTGCAGACACGATAAGTAATTGTAATGGTTTTATGTATCTTAGAAACACAGTTTTTCATTTTTAGGTGGCCTGTCAGTTAAGAGTTGTTTAGTTGAACCTCTTTATGTGACAAAGGGCTCAAGGCTCAACACTGCCTCGATCAAAGTCAATGGTACTTCAATAGGAAGAGGCCAAAATAAGGAGCTGCATTTTTTGTCAATGACACTCCTGCGAGCTGCACTTCAGGGATATATTGTGGTTGAAAGGGAATGAAAATGAAGTATTAAAATTCATCAAACATTTGATTTTCTGTGAAGTAGGCTTAGGAAACAAAACAGAGCCCACAGTGCCCTCTCCAGTTCTGCGGCAAGCTCAGGGAATCCAGCCTCATAACTGTGTCCAGCCTCACAAAAACTCCACCTTCATGGATGCTAAGCACCTCTTTAGGAGTTTCCATCACTTGCAAATTTCCTCGCTTTACAAAAAAAAAAAAGAACTATGTAAGATACCTTTAAAATTGCACTTCTGCTTCCTAACATTAGTCTTACAGCACACACAAAAGGGTGTATTTCCCGTGGATGTTTAAACTTTTACTGGTACATTGTGATCAGCATAGTTTCCCAGATGGGATAGAAATGGGATAGAAATGCTCCTTTTTTGGTTGTTGGACCTTATTTGTCCAACAAATAAGGTAGGTTTGAGGTTATTCTATGAGACAGCAAGAAGACATCTCTTGCTGAGGTTTTCAATGATCAGCTACAAATGACTGCTTCTTTATACTCGCTCATTTACAACTCTCAGCTCAGTATTTACACCAACCCCTGTGACCTGCTGGAGACTATTGGACTGGCACAGTAGTAAAGTAGGTTGAATCTTATCAACAGGCTGCATATTACATTTTGAGAGTAATTCCTCCACTTCTATTGGGGAAATTAGTGCATTTTTCTTTCTTTGTGCTATTGTTCAGTAGCTGTGGGTTGCCCTTGGGTCGGATCAGTCATCAGCATAGTACAYGGTTTCATTCCAACACCTGCAGTACATTGCCATATGCCTATGTCCTCGATGGTTAACTCTGCAACACCAAATTGAGCTACAGCTCCTACCACGAGCCTCTCAAAGTCGGAGCACTCACTCCCAAAGCATGTGAAAAGGAAGGAGTTAACCCACTCCCTGCCACTGGGGTAAGGATGAGGAAAGGATCACCAGGAAAGGGCAGAGAAAGCAATAGGACAGGTAGGGRGAGATGATTATAAGGTGGAAGAGAAGGTAAAAAAAAAGCTCTCTGTTGCTCTGAATAGGAGGGCCATGGAAAAGTCACCCTCTGCATATAACTTTCCCTTAACAATTTCCAATTAGAAGCAGGAATGAGGGCTCCAGCTTCACATGGCTCCAGCTTCTAAGTGCCTGCTGTAATGGATTTCCTAAACGTTTTATACAGCGACTCCATGGCCCATCACAACCTTCATTTCGCACYGAAGCAGGAGTTCTGCTGACAGGGGCTGACGCACACGGCAGCTCAGCACCGCCTCGGCATCCCGCTCCCTGGGCTGTGTCCCTCGGGCCCCGGCCGTGCCCACAGCATTTCCCGGCCAAACTGAAGATATTTGCGCACAGCAAGCCAAGCGAAGGCAGAGGAGCAGTCCCGAAGCGTTCCTTTGGCACGGAGAGAGCAGCGGCGCTCGGGGCAGATGCGGAACAAACCCTGCCCGGCGGGCGCGCCCCCGAGGAGCGCGGCGGGAGCGCGCACCCCGGACGGGCCGGGCCCGGCAAGAGCCGGCCCGCCTGTGCCTGCTCCTTCCTCGGGATGGAATGCCTGCCCATCCCTCCTCCTCCTCTGCAGGGTACGTGTGTGCCTTAGCACTCCCCCTCCGCCCCCATTCTCTGTTAGGCTCATTTGCCTTGCTCTTTTAACCCRCCGCTTATGAATCTTCATTATCCCTGAAGCCTGTTCTTTGGGTGGAAATATTTCAGGAAAGTGCACGTTCCACAGAGCATTTTACACTTTGTTATTGCTGTCCTGTAACGTTTCTGCTTCTTTTGCACTCCTCGTTGGTAACCCCCTGTGCCAAAGTACCCTCTGGTGGCGATAATGAWTTTTGATGACTACGTGCATGCAGCTGACCAGCCTGGGTATATAAAATGCCCTTCATTGTGCTTTGCAAGGACAAGAATTTCTCTCTCTTTAAAGAGTGGTGATTTTGCTAGTGGGAGCAAGAAATACCTTTCTTCTATCACCTGCGTTTTTCTTCACCCTTCCTCACCTCCTGTAACTTGGAGAAAACTGRCAAGGAAGCTGGGATTTCACACCATGGTTTCAGAAAGCGAGTGTAAAACAAATGTTCCATTTGCACTACAGGTGCAAAATCCTCACACATGCATTTCCTGGACATGTACTRTAAAAGTCCCCCTGAGAACTGAATGAATGACACCCACACAGAAAATCTAGACAACTTCTATTACCTCTTTACATATTGCCTACCCAAAAAATAACATATTATGAGCAAGTTTAGGAAGTGGACTGGCTTTTTAAACTGGGACAGATCTTTGAATGATACAGCCAGTTGTTCTTCCTCCCAYAAGGCTCTTGTAAGTGTACATTGTTGCTGTAAAACTATGAAAAACAAGAATCAAAAACCTTTTGCCACTGTGCTTTATAACTGTGAGAATGAAAATAAAAGAGCCTTTTGTCTCCTCAGGTGAATGGAAGTCTTTAAAAAACCCCTAATTTGAATAATCTTAGGAAAAAAAGTCCCTAGAAAACCCATCTCAAAGTACTTTTGTGAAGCTGCAAGACAGCTTGAAACTACTACGTTTTAAAACAATCAGAAGATTAAAGCACTGGCAGGCAAGGAACTCACGCAGAGCTGTTTAATAAATTATCCTTGGGCTGAATTATTGGCATATTTAGGCTTATAACACAGCCAGTTCTTTCGCATGTCACAAACAGGGCTGCGAGACAGCCTACACAATGCCCTTAAACCATGGCAAACTGGAATTGATTTACAGAGCTCGCAAACCGCTTCCATGCTCCCCCGAGTCCAGAACGCCCCATGACTCGCCTGGCATCCCTTCCCTGCCTGCCGGGGCAATCGGGGCGGCAGGGATGCCTCCCCCGGGGGGGGGGGGGGGGGGGGGAAGAAATTTTTTTTTTCTCCCCACATGGAAACTTACAATTATAAGAAGAAAATAAAGAGGGGGGGAGGAAAGCAGCGGAGATCGGCAGGGGTTGGGAGCGGTGGTGGCCGCAGGCGGCGGGCAGAGGCTCCTTACCTGCCTCATGGTGAGATTCCCATCATCCATCCAGCCGGCCAGGGCTGCTCACTCCGCGCTGCTGTCGGCAGGGCRCAAATCCATCAAGTTTCCCACCGTAAGCAAGTTTCCCTCCCTCCTCTTTCCTGTCTATTATTCCCCCCCCTCTTTTTATTCTTGGCTAGGGGGGAGCCCTAAGACAATGTCAAGTTTCCCAACCTTCTTTGCCCAGCCTATGAAAAGTCGGCGGCGGGGAGGCAACTGTCCGGCCGGCTCTGATTTCAAACCCAGCCCAGGGATGGAGCAGTTGGCTGTGGAATGGCCTCGCCAATCACGGGGAAGGGGAGGGCGGCAGAGCACATAAAGGCTGCTGCCTACACGCGGATTAGGAAAGCTTTCAAGGATTTAAAAGACTGAAAGCAGCTGGAAACAGTGTCTAGGGCTACAAAGAGGGAAGTCAATTTGCGGTGTAAGAGATTATTCCCATTCTCATGTAACTGCTCCGGGTCTGCTCGAAGCTCAGCAGACTCCCAGGCAAGGATATGTAAATGCCCAGCTGRAATTGCTGCAGCATCAGAGTGATGCAGGAACGCTCGACAGCCGCCCGGTAAAGTGGCGATATCCCGTCTCTAGAAGCGCCGATTTCCTCATGTCAGATTAAAGGGAAAATAACATAATGACAAGAGCAGGAAGTAAAATTCCGTTTGCCATTTACATTAAGGGCAAGTGCCTGTCTGTTGGAAGGAACGAAAATATATGCGTGGGTCCGTAGGCTATGGAAATGTTTTGTTGCAAAGTTTTATTTGTTTCAGTGGCAAACGTTTCATCATCCCTATCCTCAGTTTGCTTTCCCTTCTTTAGGGAAGTCTGCTTTCCCTTCTTTAGGGAGGGTGGTTTCCTCATTCCTGAAGCTGAGTTTTTTCATGCAAGATAACACTGGACTCGAAATGCAACTTCAAAGAAAAAAAAAAGTGTTTTGTTTAGTTTAGTTTTTTAACGAGATCGGCTGCTATCTGCTGCCCCTCGGTGGCTTTCATTAAAATCAACAAAGAAAAGACAAAATCAAAAATCTCARATCTGAAGTGCCATTGCTGTTTGAGTTACACCTTTCATAGAATTATAGAATTGTTTGGATTGGAAGGGACCTTGAAGAGAATTTAGTTCCAAATTTCTTGAGTTAAAAAAACAAAAAAACCCAAAAAAACCCCAAACAAACAACAACAACAGAAAACCAACCAACCAAACAGAAAAACCCCACAAACCACCCTCCCCCCCCCAAAAAAAAACAAACAGAGAAGTTCAAGCCTGCAAATTGACACCAGCCAATCTTCTCCAAAGTGGAGAAGGCTTGTAACTTTTCTAACTTCATATCAGCTCAGAAGCCTGTTAGTCATTCTCTTCTGCTCTTAATGGAAATCTGTCTTTTGATCTTAGGGAACAATCAAGCAAATCTGATGCCTGAAGTAATGTCCCAATATCATGAATTTGCTTCATGGTAGGCTTTATCTACCAATAAAAAAATTAGCCACTATCCATAAAAACCCTTCAGTTCAAGTAATCTTATTGAATTGAGTTACAGAAAAAAAGTTACAATGACATGTTTCCAAGATTTTAATTAAAAGTTTCCAAAAATAGATTTTCTTTTAAGTTATGATAAGCTCCAGCAGTGAGTATGTCACAGGAAAAGAAGGAAAAGATCTGAAATTTGTACTTGTTTGTTTTTCCATTTAAAGACAATAATGATTTTTCTTGTAACTGCAACAAAGAAAGGAGCCTGCATAACATTGGMACTGTCTGGGTCAGAAGCATGGCATGGATGGAGAGAAAACTTGACTGAAAMCACTACTGGAATTTATCCAGGTCCAACTTTATTCTTGCCTGGTCTGTGTCCTTAGAAGGAAGGATCCAATTTTATGTTTTAATGTACAGCACCAACCATCTCCRGGGATCAATATAACAGCTGCATAAGGGTAAGACCAATCACTTTCTGTAGCCARTGTGGAGACGAGTGAGTGATGCCCCAGTGATGGTCTCACGCTGCCCACTTGCACAACAGCTTGAAGCAGCTGCAATGCAGAGAGTGAGGTGCATTAAGGGCACTTAACAGGAATGCTTGTCCTCTGTTCCCCAAGCATAGCTCGGGGACACGTGTCACTTAAAATGAGCATGTGGCATATGAAGACCTTTTACTACTTTAAATCTGGGAGAATCCTCTCCAGGATGCATTCAAAGGAAATACAAATTTACTTTTTCAAAATAATTAGAACATTAGGGGTAAACTACCCTGGTGAAGAGGATGTAGTAAAAAGTTCAAAACTTACAAAGTTAGTAAGGATTATAAAGGATTCACACAAAACCCTTATATTTGATTTCAGGGTTTTAAGAAGGGGATTATTAGGACAGCTTCAGAGTTTCACATGGGAACAGAGCAAAACTTTCTGTAAGAACTCAAACATTATAAAGATAAAACAATTGTGTAACTTTTCTGGAAATGCAGATACCTTTTCTCACACAACATGCACAACTTACAGAACTGGGTRGGTACTGCATTTTACTGACAGAGGAAACCTTTACAGCCTGTTCAGTGGGACCAGTGGAGGTAAGAGCAGCCAGAGGAGCTGACGCCAGGTGTAAGTTCAGACATCACCGGGAGCAAAGTCCTGTATAGGCCAGACCGAAGTCATGGTAGGGACTGCAATAGTTTTAAAGGATTCTTATTGAATTAATCCAAGTTAAAAGTAAAATGGCTACAAGCACACCAAACCATTGGCAGTTTTATGTTATGTGAACACTGGTCACATCAGCAGTAATGGTCACATATCCCTCTTATCAAACCCCTTGGAGTTATGAGTGACACATAAATACCAAAGTAGCTCTGACCTTGCTGCTCGCTGTGGATGCCTGCCACAGTCTTTATCACACACCAAGCACTCCCAGACACAAAGGGCAGACACACAAGGCCTCCATCCAGCCTCGTGTCTCAAGCATTATGTTGCCCCCTTAACTAAAGTAAAATCAAGGCAGGATAACTTTAGTTGGKCTTCCGTTATTGGCAGCATTGATCAGGAAGATCTTCAGTGTGGTTCGTGCTGCTCTGCTCTTGACTTGGTAAAAGTAGTCAGCAGGCACTTGTGAAAACTCAGGCTGTTGGGTTTTAACTAAAATTCCTGCCTCCTATTGCTACTTAAGACAAAGATATAATGTTAGAATGTGTTGTGAGCCAGTCTATGTAGTCAAAAAKCTTTGAGAGTTCCTATAAATGTGCAGAAAACCTCACCACTGTGTAATAACAGTTACAAATTGTACATTATGTAAAAATATCACACATTTTTTACAAAGACATAGTAAATTAGGTGTTGAGTACTCTTTGTCAGCACATCAACTATTTCTTAAAATGTTTACCTAAATTTAGTGGGAAGAGGCTTAGTTCAGTGCTTATCAATGCAGTGTGCAGTTTTGAAGGTTTTAAGTTGTGACAAGGCAAAGACAAAAATCTTGATACCAAAAATTTATCACTGTTTCTGAATCTGAAACTTTTGCTCACTGATTTTTTAACTAAACCTTGCTTATCTACTTTCATTGTTTCWAATAAATTACCGAACACAGGAATCATTTTGAACTAGGATCAAATGCAAAACAGCCTAATGTGGGATCACTCAGTTGCTGGAGTTTTTTTGGTGTAATACAGTTTACGTAGTCCAGACCAAGATAAGTCTGCATCAGCTGCAGGGGGAGCACAGAAACGGAAGTAGCAAAAATTACTTTCTCTCATTAGCTGAATTCCAGCTGCCATGGAAATCCTCCTGGGCGCAGAGAATTTAATATAYGCTAAAGACAGAGAACCACTCCATTTCTTTACTGAGCTGTGCCAAACAAAGACAGACCAGACCCCAGGATCTGATTATATGGAAGAAGTGAAAGAGTTGCAGCAGAGAAATACATGACCCAGCATATAGGTTAGAAAGAAACAACCTAGTTTGAAAATGAGCATCTTCAGGTATGAAGTCAATCACAAACATATTGCTTTTAATCTGCAATACAGACAACTAATAAAAACATGTTTTTCAAAATAAGACAAGCAGCTAGACTGCTGCACTTTGAGAGAAAAATGTAATATTCACACCCAAACTATTGGCATTGAAATTAATTTCTAATYGTTTTTATAGTCCCTCCCTTGGTAGTTTTAAATTGGTACCTGCAGGAAGAGCAGGATGTCCAGAATACAAAATACTTCTTAATAACCCCATATAACACAAGAATACTTAAGACAACACTGGCATTTTAAAATAACCTCTAGAAGAACTTGCACAAAATATGAGGTTGTAAGATGAAGACAAATTTACGAGAAGACTGTATAAAAAAAAGAGGAAAAATGCTGAAATACCCCAAATATGAAGAACTGTTTTCAAGATCTGAATATGATCATGCAATGATTTCAAATGATATAGTTAACATTTGTGAATGTAAGACTGTACAGGGCTTGGATCTCACCAAGCAGTACTTAGCTACTTTTATAAACATTGCTGCAGTGAATGCAGTGAAGAGAAACTGACTGTGCTGGGAGAATGTCTGAATCGTGGCATCTAAACGCACACACATTTTCTGACAGAATTTTAAAACTAGGACCAGCAGTGTCAGACATCCTTACATGTACCCATACACACTGAAAGCCACAGTGCACAAAGGTGTCCTTAAGGTGGATTTTTGGGGAATTCATTGTCTTTCAAGACTCAGCCTTTTGGAAGGGTATCAGTAAAACAGGCAGATGTGAGGAAGATCAGGGCATCCTTCAGTCCTCTTGCTGGAACAACCCTTAGAATACCATTCACCCTTTASAGAATCACTCAAGGTGCTCTGATCTCACTTGGGACTGCACCAGCCACAGGCAAGAGAGAAGGGAAGATATCTTCAGGACACCTTCTTTCTCCATAACTTATGCAAACTACGTAATCCTCAGCTCAAACAGACAAAAAGGTGGTTAAACAATTCTCCATCTGCACTTGCCTTAGGACTACACTGACTAGACTTTTTGATTAAGGCTTTTTAATCAAAAGAATAATATCTGCTGGATTTCATTTTACTACATCTGCTATGAGGCAGATACTTGATCTGCTAGGCTGAACAAGCTGGTGCACAGTCATGTGTAATAAATTAGTGATCAGAAGACTGATAGTCTATTCTAAAATTCTATGGAAGTATAGTAAGCTAAAAAGACTAACAAAGAAGGATGCTACAAGGGTTCAGAATTTCTAAAACATCTGTTCTCTAGTATATATAAATGCTGAATTAAATGGAAATCATAATTAGTTTACCACTACTTTTTCATTTGATTTCCTAGGATTTTACAATTAGTTGTTACTTCAGTGATAATTATTCTTCATTACTGTTAGAAGTAGTAGATAATAGTTAAACTACTACTTTTTTTTTAATATTCCAGTCCTTAGAAGCCTCCATTAAAAAAATAATTTTAAAGTAAGAAGTCAAGACTTGCCTTACATATCTRTGACCTCTATTAGCATAGGAAAAAAAAGAGAGTAACTTTATTCCACTGCGTTTTGTACCAACTGCTTATTTAGTGACCAATTGCAAAAGTCAGTCATGACGTGATTCAAGATAAGCAAATAAAGATTTGGGCAAACAGCAGAAGTTATAACAAACGTGCCTTCGTCAGTCAAACATCGAACAGTATCTGTCAAAATCAATATTTTTCTCCTATTCCACAAGATATATCCAAATATATGTTTACACAGGTTCGAGGGAGAGTCATCTGGCCACAATTTCACTAAAACAAGTAAAAGCCTAAACTGATAAATTGTCACTTGAAGCAAGCAGGCATCTACTCAAATCRCCATTATCTGTGTGTTAGCTGAGATCATCAAACCATGCAAATCCTTCCATTCGAAATAAAAGCCCCTAAACCGGAGGTTAGCAAAAAAAGCATGGAACACTCACAATTAAGCCACCCTGCTCTAAAACAGAACCTGCATGCAGCAGGTTAGACATATCATATGCCATGTACAAGTGTGTCAGAAGTGGGAAACTCCAAGTACTGTTGAGACCATGCCACGTCCAGGAAGAATTATMGAGAGATTGACTCTGCGTTGCAAAACTTTCCAAGACAGAAGAAATCCTGGTGTTTTAACATCTTGTCAAAATCTAAGCTGGGACAAGCCATTAACAGGAAAAACTGGGATATTTCTGCACAAATTTTAATTCCTCATATTTCTTGTTCTCAGAAAACATTTGATATTTCAATGTTCTGTTGTATTTCCCTGGAGTGACACTAAACAGTTTTGGTCATATAGAGGTAAAAAAATTAGTTCAGGTATCTTGTTAAAAATCCCAGTATTTTCTCATTGAAGGGACAACCAACCAATATTTTGCTGACCTCAAATCAGTATTTCAGCTAAGATCAATGGAGCCAAAGTTGTCTAAAAGCTCAAGTCAGACTAAAGTRTTGTTATTTCATTTTTCTAATCATGCAAGTTTACCAGCAGTCTGTACTATCTCATGAAACTTAGTTTAATAAGAAGATTATTTTTTGCYGTTGAAATTCCTGAGAACATTTTTGTAGAGAATTCTCACTTTTCTCTTTTTTCCATGTCCTGGCTACCCACGCCACCCCTTTGCCACATGGGAAAGGGGCTTCTGTGAAACAGCAGCCTGTTGGAATGGGGGTTACTAAAGTTACCTGTCAGTTATGCAGCAAGGGGGTCACATGGAAAACTTGTGATGTGATTTGGAATCATATCTTAAACACTGGAAATATGAACTGCAGCCAGAAAATTACTTGTGCCCGGGGTGCAAGGTGTTTCATCTTCTTCACTGGAATTCTCAGACTGAGTATTCAAGCTGTTTTTACACTGCTGAGGATAATAAGGAGAGAATAAATCTATAAATGCTAAAACAYTGAACATTGCTGTAACCAGGGCAGCACAGTCTCTGCTATAAGCAGGAATGAAAGACACAATAYGACTAACCTTTGTAGATGTAACTACAAGTTTCTGGACTAAATCTAAGTATTTAGAATGCAACAGTGTGTATTAACCAGATAACACAACAATCAGACTACTGAAATTATTTCTAGAAAAGTGTGTCTGCATTTGTGTGTGTATGTAGACATCCATGAATGTGTAGAGAAATGCATTCAAATTCTTCAAGAAAAATCCAAGGTATATGCTTGGACTTTCTCAGGGGAAAAGAATTGCATCTTAAGGTGCTCTTCCCTACAACTGAACAAAGTATTTCCCTACTCAGGATACCAGTGGATTGCAGTGTTGGTGGTGAGATGAGGTTGTAGGGGGTGGGCTGGGGAATGACAGCAAAAACCTTAACCCAAATCCCAAATCCTTAAACTCTGGCCAGGAAAACCGCTTTATACAACTGAGAATTTGCTAACATATGTGACTCATGATTCTACTCACAAGCTTCTGAAGTTCACTGGGGTTACCATCAAGGTCAGATTACCTATGAAATATCAGATTCCTACACCTTCCCACTGCTTCRGAGCAACCCTTGATACTGACCATGTAATACAGTTATGTGGGAAGGTTAACACTAAAAMCATCACATTCCTCTAATTTCAAATGAGAAAAACAGGCAAAGAATTTAGAAGAAAATCAAAAGAACCTCCTTATGAGAGGGTTTTAAATTAAGCAATTCAAGGATGTGGGCAGGTATCACGAAGCATTAGTCACAAAAGTTAAGCTGGAGACAGTTTCAGAAAGTCTTTGCTTATCACATTAATGTTTTTTCTCACCAGGAGCATTCCTTGAAACCAGCTAAGGAGGGTTTCAAACTGATGTGTTTATAAATAGTCTCACTGGGGCTGCCCTGGGAGGACTGTTCTGGTTGGGTCTCACACTTCTATCTGTGTCGAGCAACCCTTTTTTAACTTTTAAACCATTTTCAGATGGCACTTTTAYGAGTCCCTGTACCTTGTTCCTTTTAGTTACAGGAATATATAGTGTAGGTTTACCAGTCTCCAAAATAATTTTTACTTTCTTTAGCTCCCATTTCCAGAAGTGTCACCTAKTCAGTCCTCATTTTTTGTTAAACAGCACTGGCAATAAAAGACAATGACTGCAAATATAATGTGCTTCTCCAGGTTCCAAGAAAACCACTTTTATAATCGGAACCTTTGATTCCCATTTTATAAAATGCCCTTATAAAAAAAACTAAAATTAAAAAAAAAAACAACAGACTGGTCCATGAAAACTATGTTTTCATAGTTGGTGATAAACATTTTCATAGAGATRCTCAAAAAATCTGAAGTAACCCAGAAAATCCGATTCAGGTAAGACTCATGAAAAGTGAAGCCCAGCAAAGAAATAAAATGCTTAGGCATTAATTTTTGCATCTCTTATTTTCACAGGTTATTATTGGTTTGCATTTATCACTTCAATGCCGAAATTGGCAAATATTGTCCAGAGTCTTACTTCTTAAATACACACACCTATTTGCAGGGAGACTCAACCCCTGCCTGCAACACATTCTCCAATATTATTATTTTACACCAACAGCAGGGTGAAAAAAAAGCACAGAAGTAGCTGCTACTGCACATCAGCCCAATGATGAAGGTTAATGCATGCCTTCTAAACTATTTCATGCAGATTTTGATCCCTGGGGCCACACTGTCACATATGCTCATACTCTCTCTCCTTCTTGTTCAGACATCTCCCTTAGCTGTARTTTTGCTGTAATTCACTATGAAACTGCAATGATATGCAAAGGTCCTAACATGCATTTCATAAAGCATTTTCCACATCTCTTWGCACAAAGAAGGTCCTTTATGCCAATGGGAATGCACAGTGATGTCCTGAATACCCTGTCATCTTCAGCAATCCAAGCTTTTGGTGCTCTCGGTTTCCCATCTGTCACCTGAAATTAACAACTAATAACTTGATACTATATGATGCTGCAGAGCAAAATGAGACAGGAAGACCCCTCAGCACGTACAGAAGAGTTAAGCTGAGTTGTGCATTCATCTTGCTCAATTACCAAATCACTTGGTAACAACTGATTTTGCTTTCCTCCTTCTGCATGTCTCTTCAGAGCAGAAGCACATGTAGACAGGGTACTGCACTTCACATTGAAGTGAGAGAGAAAAAAAGAATCATACTAAGGATTCAAAAATGAAAGACTCTCATGATTTAAACACAATTTCCATGTTTCTTTTAACACAGGAACTTGTAATTCACTGGGACTATCTGCTTCTCTAAGTATTTAATTGTGTGGAAAAACATAGTACACCACAAAAGAGGACAAAGCTCAGAGTCCTTTGGGAAAAGGTGATAAACTTAAGCAGRGGAGCTCTCCAGGCAATCCCATCATCCTGAGCCCTAAAGGCTGTGGGGCACAGAAATAACTCCACAGAAAATTTCACCTGCTATATCCTTATATTAGACCTTAGAAGTATAAAGCACCGGTCACTTASAGCTTCAAAGCTGAAAAAGAAGGGAGACCAACTAAAATGCAACATCTAAAATGAAAGAAGCTGTCTCTACAGTCAGAAAAATCATTATTGTAACAGCTTTATGAAATCTGAAATCCTGTAAATAAAGTAAATGGCACAACTCACAGTCTTTTTAGATTGATAACTGCTGCGAGGAGAGGATCTGTGCTTTCTTTATTTTGGGTGTCTTCCTGTGAATTCTCCTGTTCAATCCTTTTGGAAAACTTTTCCCTTTAKGTAGGCTTTGTTTGGCCACCACAAACCATTAAAACTTCCAGCACACTTGACTGAGGGTGGTTATTATGGGCTTGCTGTAGGTGAGCAGTGATGTGTGCCCACCACCCTGCTCCCTCCAGTGACTTCTTGAACCCATTAATCTTTTGCCTTTGCTAAATCAAACTGATATATAAAAATAAAGTAGTAGGGCAAGGAGAAATCAGACAGTAGACAGGTGATCTTGAGTCTCAAGCATTTTTACGTGCTTGTTTTTCAGTGTTGCCATTTCCAAGAGCTAATATTCTCCGCATTTTATAAATATTAGCAGGGCATTTGATGCACATTTTGTGAAGATGTTGCAGCGTCTCAAACAGGTGATAAGGGGTTGCTATGGCTACCATATTCTCTTAAGCTGAATACTTAATAGGTTCACAAAATACATATTCTTACTTGTTATTTAAAATATTTGTTGCCAAACAGGCATTTGCTTATGCACCCCTTTCATTTTTTCATGGACTTTCCACTCCTTATCTATCAAATATAGTGGATTTTGATACTGTTTAGAGAAAGGAGAGGTCACGAACCATTTTCCTTCTTCAGAAAAGGGGACAAGTTAGGTAGCTCATTATCTAGCCTGTTTGTAATTAAGTCCAAAAATAACTGCTCCACTGTACTGGAATTGTGAGAACTTTTATTTCAGAGGATTTAATGAGTCATGGAAACATGTTTAAAAGTCTGCACTAAACAAAGAACTAAACATTAGCATGGCAATAGACCATATAGCTTTTAATGGTCTGAACTCTTTGTCTCACATTTGGACACAGACTCGGGATTGTCCCATCACCAACATTTTATCCAGTGTTTCTTTCAGATGGGTTCCTTTTTTGCCACTGAATCTGAAGGTGATATTTGGGAAGCCTATTATCAGGTATGCAAATTGGGGGGAAAATGTGTCACATCAAATCACGACCATTTACTAAGATATTACTCATGGGCAAATGCTTTCATGCACTGCCTACTTAGAAGGGTAGGTTGAATGGAGTTACTGTAAAGGCACCAAATTTCAATTTTTTTTACTTGTTTGTACTCTTCATGATGCAACTAAAGGGAAGTTTTAACACAATTACTTATTTTAATTTGACTTCCTAATTTGGTTTATTAGGATACCTAGAATGTAAATAAACATAAGGTTCCTAATTTTTATTATCATCAAAACACTAATGTTTTGACTTTTTTTGGGTCACTGTAATCATTATGTACCTGCTACCTTATTTTGAAAATTTCCAATGACATCTGATACATTCCCAGGATGGAACCCTTCTATTAGGAAACTCCTTTATTTTAAAAATGGCTCTATTTTTACTGAGGTAAATATGAGTAAGATTACATCCATATGCAACTGATAACCTGACTGTGGTCAGGGAAAACAAAAAGAATCTTCCAAGCTTGGCTAATAATTTAGTTGCATATATTTGAACACCTGTTACTATAATAGTGTTTGTATTCGGTTCAGTTTGGAGTAAGATTGAGCAAGAGCAAATGTGCTTGCAACTTCCACATCTGCTTTTACAGCTTGTATCCAAAGAGATTCCTGCAAAATGAATTAATATTTTGCAGTCTGAGGCAGCAAATTTTTATAGCAGGTCTGAGCAACAGGGTAGGAATTCATGGAAGATGATATATTGAGCAGGTCTAAGTACTAAATAGACACTTTCCTTATGTATTTTGAAGTGCAGAATGTTGCATATTTCTGGAACGAAAAATGGACATAACATGTTGTACTTGCAAGGTGTTACCATGTTAACAACTAGAGAACCTTCTGTTAAAACTATTAATATGTGGCTTATCACTTCATAAAAGCTTGAAGTCACAATGCAACAACAATAAGCACATGTGGTACATATGAAGCCAGTCTGCAAATACAATAATAAGCATTCAGCAAGAGGCATTTTTGTACTGTAGTTAGCTGAGGTAAAATTGTCTTGCTTGTTCTACAATCACCACTTGTGTTACCTACAAAATAAACCCACCCATACTCACTTTGTATTTGGGCTCCTTTCTGAAGTGCAAGAAAGGTTTTTGTTGCCTCCTTGTTCTTCAGTACACACCAAACCTGACTTGGGAAGTTTGAAGGTGATGGTGAAGTCATCTGCCAGAAGGCTTRGCAATTTAAAGGAAATCTGTTCCCAAAGCTGCAGCTGACCCCGTTTACCAAGACAGACATCATCTATCATAATGATTCTGTCACTGGTGTCAGTATTTGGGTAATTGTAGCACTTACAGGGTAAGTGCAGGAATAAACATGCAAAAGTAGATGGGGTGATAAATTATGAGGCAGAGATGGGAAGAGGAGAAACTTCAAGAATTTAATGTAAATCATAGAATCATTTAAGTTGGAAGATACCTTTAAGGTCGAGTCCAGCTATTAACACAGCACAGCCAAGCCCATTACTAAACCATGTCCCTATGCAGGGTAAGCATMTATGTGAGCTTTTACATAGCCCCAAAGATGGTGACTCCACCACTTCCCTGTCCCCGTGCTTGAGATCCCGCACATCTACATCTAAATCGGAACAACGAGCTCAGGAATACCAAACTGGTGTGTGCCCACAAAGAGAGGAGCGGGGCCGGGCGGGGAGCAGAGGCGCGGAGGCAAAGCTGAGTGCAGCACCTTGATCYTCTGAATGAAGATTCAGTGCTCAGCACCTGTAAAAGCAGCATGAATAATCTGTAATTTTTATGTTTCCCGGATGATTCAGATAAAGCAGGAAACTGATGGTGTCTTACAGATATATATCAGTTTCCTAGCATTTGCAGAAGAGAAATTCACATCAAGCTTTAATAAGTGCAGTGAGTGTCCGGCCCCGGCGGCCGCCGCTCCCTCGGCCCGCCCCGCTGGGCACAGCCCGCGCCGCTCCCGCATCCCGCGGCTCWGAAGGGAGCGCGAACCTCTCTGCGAGGCAGATGTGACACCAGTCACTTGTAGAAACTGCRCAAACTTTCTATTTGCAGGGAAAATCTGAACAGTTTTTGGTTACTTCTCATCTAAGCTTCAGATCCAAGCTTAGCAACCATAAAATGCATTTTTAAAAACTTTATATAGCAGGCAGTTCTTTCATCTTTAACACTGTTAAGATCCACTTCTTCCCAAGATGACATCAACTCCACTTCTAAACTTTTCCGATGCTAAAGCTGATTTCTCCACACAAAGAGAAGACAGCTTAGGTCCAAAACAGCAGCTGCTTTTCACCTGGTTTTAATGGCTGTGGAGGAAACACACTATTGCTGCATGCCAGGAATTGCATTTTATGCCCCAACATTACCATATCCGTGAAGTCTCTGTGTTGTAATTCCTCTGTACTTAGAGTCTTAAAAGGCCACAAGTTTGCATACTTGAAATTTGTGATATATTTTCTTCCCAGCATATGCCTACCCCCTTGGGACACAGGAGTTTTTGTTAAGGACCAGCTTTCTGCTTGCAAAAATAAAATTAAATCACTGAACTCTGACCATTAATGCAGTGTGTTCCACACTAGCTGATAGCAACAGAGTATCCTGACAGTCAGCATAAGGGGGGATAAATCACCAGCAAGTAACCACCTTGGGATAACTCAAACTATTCACTTGGATATCAATCTATCKCAGTCATTTTCATATCCCTTCTGTCTTTCCTAATTTAACATGTACATTTTTCTTTCCCTTCAAAAGCAATAAGCAGTAAACACAAATACWGAATTTTTGTATCAGACAAAAAACAAGTTTTGAATGTCATGTCCAGACAGATGAGAAATGTGTTCAATACCAGAGCACGTATCATATAAAATTACTCTCTGGAAACAGTATTATTCCACTAATTATGACATTCTCCAAGATCCATGCTAAAATCAGGTCTCCTCATAATGAACCAAACTTCTATCCCCTACTGCACTCACAGATTTCTGTTGCTCATTTCTTCCTAGATACAGAAATAGTAAATAATATGAAATTTTGGTATTTAGCCCCCTATTTCCACCTTTGTGAATAATCAGTTTTATATTATTTGTGGATGTGAACAGGTTGAGTCTTTACCACTCTGCTTGGAAAACWCACAAACCTAAAAGTATCTATACACGTTTGACCTCCTCTTGGAGATAGATTTATTGATCTTACCAACCTCTTGCACCYCCAATACAAAAAACAATACAGCTTAACCTTCAGAGGAAACTTCCTCTCCAAGCTCATCCATTCACAGTACTTCCTCTTAGGAATTCCTCTATCTTAATTCAATTAATTCTTCCTCCTACTCACGCTTCCTTTATTTTAGGGAATGAAACTGCATTTGCCACAACAATTCAGCAGAACTTCTTCAGCTTTGGGCAAGCAAGTGGGACAAGAGCATCTTACCACTCCTGTGTGTGTCCAAGAGCAAGGGTGCTGACAAATGATTAGCTGATAGCATACTGTTCTTATTTTMAGGCTTGTGAAAAAGACCTCTCAAATGAGAACAAATTTTATTCAATCGAGGTTTTAATATTTCTCTGTATCTTATCAGCCCTGGCATTAATATGATGTTGTGGTGATTTAACTTAGGAGTGTGGGAATTGCTGAGGGATGTGCTTATTTTTCTAACAAAAGTTCAGGCATGCTATTATTAGCAATCTCTGGTATGTCATCAATGTCAAAGGCCAAATACTTTCTTGACATGTTTAGGAATTAAGTGTGTTCTGAATCTGAGGAGTCTGTTCTCATCTGCCATTCAATGCACACACAGCAGCATGCTGAAAAAGGACTCCATCTCCCCAGAATGCTCCTGAACACTCCCAGTGCATCTGTTCTGATGGTGTTCAGGTTCTCAACAGGACAAATATTGACTTCAGGGAGCAAACCAACCTTGCCAGCCAGTATTTCRCAAACACTCGACTTGGGAGCCTGATTTTAACCAATTTTAGAGACCACTTAACACGATATACAGCTCATTGTATACCTAATTGTACCTGCCAGTTTAGCACCTCAACAATACTCAGCCAGCTGCCTTGGTGTGTCACCAAGAACACAAAGTCCAATAAGACACACAAAGGGTATGGACAGAACATTCTCCAAGCAATTGTATCATCAGGTGGATCAAGAAGAGAGATCCCTGACCACTCCCAAGATCTGTCTCTGAGTGCAGCATAGATCTACCACATCCCTCTGAGAGCTGGCTCTTAACAGCTCTGTGCTTCCTCACGGACTTTTGGATTAAACTTTCCCTGTCACATTTTATGAAGAGGGTGACCAGTGGGAAAATCAAACCTGAGAGAAGTAGCCATTCTTTCATTTAAAACTGGCAATAGATTTTTCAACCAAAAACTTTCTTGTCTTTTTCATCAGGGTCATTTACAGAAAATATGAATGGCAGTAGCAAGCCCAAGCCTTTTCTTTCCCAAAAAAAGGGTTAAGTAATATAATTATTTCATCAGAAGCAGTGGCCATCTGTTCTGCTTTATAAAAAGACTGGCAAACAATGTTAAAAACATCCATTACATGCAATAGAGAAGAGAAAAATATGTTTATTTAGCAAATGTTAATGTTTCTGAAAGATGTTTGATTAGAGTCTGGAATTTATCATCACTTGCTAGAACGCAGGCTAGAAGCCTAGCACCATCAACACATATTGTCAACAGGCATTAGCAAACAGTTTCATCTCCATGTGAAAAAGCCAGTGATTAACCTCTTCCAACTACATCACTAGGTGTATCATCCTCCACAAAACATAATTTATGCTTTTTTTTACATCCTCTTCCAAGAAATATCTCTCCAATCTCTTAGTAATTTTTTTCCCTGTGTAGTCTAAAGACTTAAAAAAACCCCAGTCTTCAGAAACAAAAACAAGTCTTTAAATCTTCACAGGAAAATTTCATGCAAGAAGAGAGAGTAATGTGATTATAAATCAGAAGAAAACTGAAATGATTTATTAAAAAAAGGCACTGTCAAAAAGCATGTGCAAGTGCAAAACTGAAAGTAAGCAGTGGTTTCTATTTTGAATGTTTGCTTCTCAACAAATAGACAAATACTTCAAAAAGCCCCWAACTACAGGATAGTGGAGCTTGCCTGCTGCTGCTGTGGCTGCCAGATATCATAATGGATATTCTAATGGGAGAAGAGAGAATGATGCTACACTGTTTTGGTGCWGTTTTGCTACAACCTTACTTAAAGAAAGCAATGGTTTTTGTGCTGGGAAAAGGAGGGGGACAGGAAAAGAGCAGACACACACCTTTATTAAAATGTGTATACACATATACACCATTTGAATCAAAGGGTAATGTCAACGAGCTGGTTCATGCATAATGCAGTATTTCCTCAAAATCAGAAACTTGTGGGAGAAGCAAAGCAGAAGGATAGCAGGGGTATTTATAATAGGGAAAACTTTCCCACATGTGTTTCATTCTATACTCACACAAGCAAAATAATAAAATTTTATTTCAAATACTGTAGGCAAAAGGCTTGAAGCCAAGCTCTTCCATTTGACTTAATTTGAAATAATGGGGATTCAAAAACTTTCAGGACAAAATTCTCCCAGTAGCAATCTACCTGCTCATGGTTTGGTTTATAACACCTCCAGAGTGTTGCCACACCACACCTTGAGGCGAGTTAGTCCTGCACAGGTCCTGACTGTGAGAGACCCTTGCTGAGGAATGATACTCATCAGGCCAAGAACTGCAGAACCCTGCACACATGGCTGAGAAGACCATGTAAGTTTTATGATCTCTCTCTTCAGAGCACATTACTGCTTTCTGATGGCTTCTGAAATTCCTGTTACTCATTGCACATTTGTGACATACCTACCTGTCTTGAAACATGTTAAAAGGGCCGTAAGATTTTATTTCCTCCCAGACAGAACAATAATTAAACATAGCAGGCTTTAATATTTGAATCCATTTCAAGGGAATGAGGATACACTAGAGGCCGTGGGAAGGACATGTGCTTTGTGAATGAAAAGAGCACATGGAAATGCTTTTATCCCATTAGCACAGGCACTGAGGTTGCTCCAACACAGCCGCAGCTGCTGGAGAAGAGYGTGCAGGCTGAGATGAGCTCATGGTTGGGTCCAAATGGGACAAGGGTCCTGCTCTCTTTTCAAGGACGATCACCGAGGAAGAACAAGCTGTTCACTGTATTGTCCCTCCATCTCTATTCTTTAATTTTCCAGGAATTTAATGCCAAGCAGCAACTCATAACCAATTTTSGCCCCATCTGTGCCCATGAGTCATTAACTTCTGCACAGTATCTCACATCTTGTTACCATTTGACATGCCACAACCATCAAATTAACCCCACACAATGCTTGAGTGAGCAGCTATAACAATATAGAAATCTGGAGCACAAACAGCAATCCCCACCACACACAGCATAGCWGCAGTACCATCTCTGTCACTGGGACTATATATATTCTTGGTCATGGGTCTCAGAGAACATTCACAGACTTCTATAACTGAGATGTTGCTCTGTGGGATAATGAGGCGTTGCCATTCCTTACAGTTCTGTCACAAGGCTTAGGCTATTTGATCTTTTCGGTGAAGCCTCAGTTCCAGATACCAAATCATTATGTGAGAACTGAAGATTTATTTTCTTTTTTGAAAGGGATTTAGCCTTTAGACTGTTACAGAGAGAGAGCTGACAGTCTGACCTGAATATAACCCCTACAATTTGAAAGCCAGAGGCCAGAAAAAAGGAATGCAGAATTGTCTTTAACATGTTATGATTTTTAACCTAAAATATTATGATTGTCAAAGAGGTGGAGTCTGGCAGGAGGTTAATGCTTTTTGAAAGTTAGCTCTCCTCTACAGGTAAAAGACCTCATTTTGTGCTCATGCCAGCCTAGGCAGAGAGCTCCTGGAGGAGATAAGAAGTCTTGTGATGGCCACAAGGGTGCTGCAAGCTCCCTTCCTATGCAGAGGAGGTTGTGCAAAGCATGCTAGCTTTCAGGTTAAGTACCTGTCGCTTTAAACAGCTTGCTGACTCCTTGGCATTCATTACTTTTAGCTCAGGCTTTGCAATCTCTTTAAGTGGAAGGGACTACAGAAATCTTTGTTCATGAGCTAGCCCATTTCCCACTCCTGTTTGCTGTTTGGAAGGGGAGATACCAAAAAGACATAACCACATTGATCCTGAATGCATTCCCTTTTGGAAAAAAACAGTTAACTGTACAGGCAAAGTTAKCAGCATTTTAAGATTTTCATTACCTGCCCTGCTGACTTTCCTGTAGCCCATTACTGACAAACTCTTCTGGGTAACCACAYGTGTGTGTACATTTCTGGGGGTTATATTTTCCCTTTTTTATGCCAGTAKCACACAAAGCACAGGAACCATGGCAGCCAGCTCTAGGTGCATAAGGGAAGCAGCCAGATGGTGGGGGCAGGAGAGCAACTTTAGCCTTGCTGCCTGGTTTGCCAGGAGGTGATGGGTACCAGTGGCTGTCCCACAGGAGCAAAGAAAGGCAGCTATGCCCAGGGAAGGCTGCTCCTTCATGGCTGGGTCCCACACCTCAGCCCTTCATGCCACTTCACTCAACAGCTGGAGCAGACAACAAGTCCCTTTTCCCAGAGGTCTTGCCTTGACCTCCTTTCCAGCTTTTCTTTTTCTCCCAGTGCTTCCCCTTGGAGCAGCACTCTGACCCCACTCCCCTTCATGAGATGGCTTTTGCCTGTGACCACTGGTATGAGCTGAAAAGTAAGGCAATTKTTCCCTTAACTCTAACTAAAACACTACAGTTTAGAAACCTCTGGGCTTCTTATCATACCTCCTCATTTTATTTTTATTTCAGCCCTCACTGCAACACTAAGTGCAAAATTACAGATTAATAGGGAGTCGTGGGTAAGTTAATGAGGCAAAATGGGCCCCAGTCACTACATTGTTAAAAAACCTGGGTCCTGCAGCAGCAGTATTGAGAGCCTTCAGCCCTACCTAAAAAYGGGTAACAGACAGGAAGAATATGTTAACAGAGTTATACAGATATGTATAAAAAGCAAGCAAGCATGCGAGAAAGAAGTTTGACTAATCAATTCAAGTAGAGCTGTTAAATAATCATATATAAGAGTTGTAAAAGTAGTGTGTGCATGTCTGTATGGATGCTTGTAGGTATTTAATCTTATTATTATGATAATTACTTAAGAATACCTCCCATTTTCCTGTGTACTGTTAGGCAGGGACTAAGAAAACCCTTGATTGCATCCAAGCTATTCCACCCAGACTACAAAAGTTGCAATCTCCTGGCACTGCCCCAAATCAAATCATATCACTTCAAATGCAGTAGCAGACAGATACACGTTATTGCTTATTTTTATAGTGAAAATACTGAGTATATAATTCCAGAAGCCTTCTATTAAATGTTTTAACAAATTAAACAATTAAGTAAATATAATCAGATAAATCCAACCTTGATGTCAGTAATATGAAGAGAGACTGGTAAACAATGAGAACTATGCAGTCACTGCAAGAAAGCTTACTCACAAATTGATTTAGAGGGGAAATTACAGGCACATGCAACTATAATGTTGCATCAGAAACAGATTATGAGAATCCACAAATTCTAAAATTGTTCAGTTGGTGAAGTCAGGAATTTCCAGCTAAATACATTATCTGCAGATAATGACTGCCCCTTTTGCCTTAAAAACTTAACTTAATTTGGGCTCCAGAGGCTTATCAACTCCCACATCCTTTCAGCTACCCCAAATCTCACTACGAGCTTTACAGAGGAATCTCCTTGCTCAGCACTTCCCCTGTGGTCGGGTTCTTAAGGCAGCTTCATGGAGCTTGATCCACACACCCTGCTGCTCCAGTCACTGGGGACTCAAATTAGGGTGGCAGTGAAGGTTTACCCACAAGAAGCAACAGAGGAGGAGCCCAATATAGTGGAAGCACTCATAAGGCAGTGCTGTGYTCAAGTTAAATGTGACAATATTGGCTCTGAATTCAAGCTCCCCACAGGATTTGTCAGCTCAGGTGAGGCACACACCCCCGAGTCCCGAGTGCACAGAGACAAAGACAACTCAGATGTCTCTGCTCAGGCAGCACAGGTGCCTAAAGAAGGCACTAGAAAACTGCCCACCTTGCTTAGCTGCTTAGGAGGGTTTTCCCTCCAAATGACTGCACGTATCCTACTACACTCTGTATCCTAACTCTGTCACAACTGGACTAAAGCATTTCACACTGTAAGGCCAAAGCTGAGAAGACATTTAGTTTTTCAAAATTAAGACCCAGGTCTTGCTGAATGCTCAGAACACAAGGCCTAAGGGAAAAGAAGTCAACAGTGTTAAGACAGTGGATCAAAAATTCTCAAAATTTTGGTGGCATCTTTTATGCGTGCAAGAGACAGGGAGAAAAAGGAAGAAGAAAAAATACAAYATCAGTATTTCTGGCCATTTTTGCTTTTTTTTATGAAATCAATCTCTGCTCATTGGAATGCTTTGTATCTCCTGATAAGCACCTAATACCTTCTCAGCCTTCCTTCATACTCTGTGTGCTAGCAGTATCTCATTTACATCCTTGTCAGGTGCTTTGAGCAGCAACAAGTATGAAAGGTGCTATAGAAAACACTATTCTGTTCTCTCATATCCTAGTTAACTTTCAAAACCAAAATACTGCACTTGGATGCACACATGCAGCTTTGGCTGTAGCCATTGGGAGTTTTCTGCCTAAATCTGCAGGAATAACATGGAATTTTATGCTTTTAAACTGCTCAAATACTGGGGGTGAAGAGGATGGGGGTGGGGTCCTTTCCCCTTGGAGTAATCTTAAAAAAATTCCTGCATCATGCTGCATCCATTTGAAACTCCTAAATGTTCATATCCACAGCAGTCCTGGGGGTAACCTGCCATGGAAAAAAAATTTCCCTGGACAAAAAGGTATTAAAATATTTTATTACAGAAATGTACTTTTCAGGCCTTAAACCAGATTAAATATATGAGAATTCCTAGAAGTCTATATTGTTCCCCTCAGGGATGCCAGACTTTATTTACAAAGCTCATATATTGCTGTAGCAAGGAGTTTTCATGGATGAAAACTGCTCAGGGCATTATGATGGATGGGTGGATGGCAGTGAATGGGRAAAAAACCACATAGAAGCTCCACCTGGCTGAATGGCATTAAGATTCCCCATGGGAGGCATATGAGGATGCAAGGTTTTTCTCTACTGTTTGCTCTAAAAATGACACACATGCATACATACATATATACATAAATGAAATCACTCACAGCRCTCAATAATTTATTTGCTTCATCCTGGGCATGAATGTGCTAGAATAATAAACCACCATATGGGTGATAGTACAGTCACTACCAGTGATTCCACACTATTGTAGCTTTGCAATAAGATACCTTAATCTTTGTCTCTTTTGAAAGATCAAAAGCAATGGACACATATAGCCCTGCTTTAGAATCATATTTTCTGTTGCTTGCTTTTCCCAATATTAAAAAGGGTCAACAAATACCTTCTCTTAATGGCTACRCTCTCAAGGTCAGAAGTAAATCTAGCAGAACAAGGATTCCTAATTCTAAAGATGCTAATGGCAAATACTCATGTGTGGAAATAATTAATTGCTTTCTTGCAAATAAGTACACGTTTTTTGTTCTTTGTTAGTGACCCCAAGGATTGTTTTTTCTATGAGAAATAGAAACATTTAGGATTGTATCTTCCTAGTCCATGACTAATTTATAGGCTCTCATGGCATCAGGTGCAAAGATTCAAGATTCAATTTGTCACCCCAGGCAATTCCCACTTTAAAAGATGATGCAGGTATTCTGCAGAAATAAATAGAGGAAAACATTAATGGTGTAAAACCAACAGTAGTATCCCCTATGGAGGTCATATCTTTCAAATTCATAGAGACACATCAAGATACTGAATGCCTTTTGTACTGGTCTGGAAAGAACATAAAGCCCTCTAATGATCTCCTACAGAAAAAAACCAGAGAGAATTAACACCACATTTTTCATGCTGAACAGTATCAGCTACAGCTGGTTGGGTTTTTTTGGCATGCTTTTTCCCAGCATTTTGTTTGTKRTTTGGTTTTGTTGTTTTYTGGTTGTTTTTTCTTTTCTTCAGGTTGTATTGTTTGGGGCTTTTTGTTGTTGATWTTGTTTGTTTGTTTTGCTGGTTTGCTTATTTGTTTGGTGGTTTTTTKGGGGTTTTTTTAACTTTAAATTTTTTCAGTTTTAGCTAGCATTTCCAAGCCTACCGCTCTATACAAACATGACAATATAGAAATGGCATAACAGAAAGTCAGACATCTAACAAAAAAAATCGTTTTCCCCCATTTTTTACTTTTTCCAGATAGATCACTGATCACATAAATATTTACTTTCTGTGTATATGCAGCTCAATGGCTGCATTGTTAATGACTACAATTGTACTCAAACAAATGTGTCTGGTTAATAAGCCCCCACCTGCTTCCCCAATAGGTCTCCCTGGGACTGATTCTAGGAAAACCTCCCCTCATGGGGGAGAGAGGAGCACATGTGAAGGATGTCCTGACCTCTGATCATGAACACTAGAGACCTGCTTGGCTCAGAAATTCCAGAATCAGATCAAAACACTGAACCTCTTTGTTATCCTTTCTGTACAGTGGGAGCACTTTGTACAGATTTCCTTGTGCTGAAAAATACTGTGCAAATGTGAGTTAATTACATGTAACTACTTGAATACTTCCAGGAGGATGACTGATTATGGGGATTTAACAACATGATGAATTCTGTGTATGAGACATAACATTTTTATCTCTTTTCCTATTTGAAATTCACTGTAAGCACTTACATGGAAAAACCATACTACTGCAGAAAACATTTGTTCACTCKTAGGACTTGCAAATTCAGTATCTTAAGAAAATGCTGTTCACATAGYTTCATGACATTTTAATATTTTGCTTTGCTTCTTGATTGCATTCACTTGAATTTGGTATTTAATCTAAGAACTCAAGAAACCCTTAGAAAATAATGTTCTAAGACTGTTGAAAATAGGTACCATAAATTTCCAGAGAAAAACAGGTTACACATTAATATACACTTTTTACTGTTAACAATTAATTTCAAAGAATGATTAAGTATTTTACATGTGTCTCCTCTTTAAAAACGTGTGCAGTCTGTGTGTGTAGGGATGGTACTTTATGTTCTTTGAATGTCAAGATAGTTCTGCAGACTTGAACATTATAATGACACCAAATTTAAGTCATTAAAGGAGAGATTTATCTCACATTTTAAACACTGAAATTAGGGGTTAAATCTAAGTAYGTGAGCTTCTGCTATAATGCAGAAAGACACAAACCTCCAGAAGGCAAGTATGCAAAGACTTACCCTTTAGAATTAACAATGAAACAATCTGTCATTTTGATTCATGRAGGTTAGCAAAGATAAATCCCCATTTTTAATTAGTTATCCAGGATGGATATCAGAAGGAAAAGTAACAAGGAATAATATAAAACATATTAGTAATATGAATCTAACAAAAGATGAAACAGAACCTAAGCACAGTTTCCTTTGTTGATGTTCAAGAGGAGGTAAGGTTGAAGTTAAAATCATCTGTTAGAAAAGTTTCCTTGTGGATATAGAGAGAACAGTTTTCAGCACTATTCTCCATAGCTAAAAAAATATCCAAACTCCAGATCCAAAAATAATCTCGAGAATCAGTGTTTAAAGGTTTAAGATGCTTTGTCTTGTATTTTCTAGCCACTAAAACAGAGATTTTTAACTTTMGTCCTGTTACTCACCCAAACAGCCCTTTTCAGTTACCACACGACATCTGTAGCCTGCAGTAACCTCAGTGGGAGCTCTATCAATATGTGTTTGGGCTTAAAAAAACCTGTACTCATCAATTTCTATGTACTTAGGTCAAGAAATGTTGGTAGCACCCATATTAATGCAATATGGTAACTGCAGGTAGCTGTTGAATTTTTTTAATGCCTGGCTCCACAAAGATTAAAATTGCTCTTTTTTAGCCTAAGATATTTAAAGTTCTATATGTCAAGGCAATTTCTATCACTCCATACTTCAAGGCATTTTTTTTATGATGGCAAACATTACAGCTTCAATAGCCTTATAGGCTTGCTTTTCACAAAAGGATTCAATACAAATTCTCACCATTCATCTGAAACTTACAGTATATTTACAAATGCAATTAAAATGTTTTTATAATTATGTACAGAGTAGTTCTTTTGTTTAGTGACCTGAGTTGAAGGGAGCAGGGTGGTTCATACTACAAACATGAGCATGAAGTGAATATTTAATATCAAGAAAATAAACCTCTAAATAAGAGTCCAGACTGTCACTAAAACGTACAAGAGAGGATTGCATATAATGCAGCCTTTGAGAGGATATAAGAAATAACAAGATATTGGCAGGCAAGTAGACCAGGGAAGCTTCCTGGATCTYTTCCACTAATAAATTCTCTCATTTTTGGCAAGAGGAATCTGTAATTTGTAAGTGGTTTTGATCTCAAGGAAACTTTCCTGCATTTCTGCAGTGAGAGAAAACTTTCTATATGGGAGGCCACGGTATCAGTCCCTTCAGGGGGAAGGCCAGGATAGAATTCGACACTCACGCAGTGACTGGTACTGGTTTCAAAGATAGTTCTTATCTCTTCTTCTCAGAAACCAAGCAGAAAATCACAATGTTGTGCCTGATGACAGTAGAAAATACAAGGTCATAAATTGCTCCCTGTTTTGCTCAGATGCCAATTCCACACAACAGAACAGATGTTTTTCTCTCTGTCACCACCAGCGGCTCTTAGCCCAGCTATCATGAAAGTAAGGACAGAAATTACACAGTGTGCAGGTTATTTGCACTTTTATTTTGCCTACTTGTGATAGTGGGAGCATATAATAAGGGAGATAATTTTCTGCTTTCATTCAATAAAAGAAACATTTTTCCCATTAAAATAAAACATTTCATAACAAAATTCTCCTTTTGAAAATAAAAATAAATATACACCTAACATTTCCATCTACATAGTATTGTGTATATTTTGCAGCAGTGAAAGATGAACAGCAAGGAATCAAATATGGAAAAATTCTAAACGTTTCCTTGTCCCACTGGGTGTTAGTCCTCAGGCAGGCCAGCTTTCGAAAACAATATTTGATAGTATTCAAGGAATTTTAAAACATATCTGTGTGGAGAAAGTTGATTTTTACTTGTAAAATAAATTAGCTTCAGACTAGCAAGCCTTTAAACAAAATATCAGGAGAGACACTGTTACCAGAGATGAAGTCCTGCCCAGCAGGTTACTCAACTACAAAGGCATACTTAAATTGTGCTTATCCCAATTCCATGTGGGCTCCTGTGGAGAGATTCCTGGGGCTGCATACATGTGGAACTAATCAATCAGATAAAAACATCCACAGTTCTTAAAAAACATATTCTGTGCTCAATGTGATTTTGGCATAAATGTGTTATTTAATATCATACCTGATCCAGGTTACAAATTGGCTGGATCAATGAAGATGCTTTGCTACCTCAGGTGTTCTACACATGGGCAAACAGTTTTTAACTAACTTCCCTCATTAGAGCAATTATTAAGGTCTTAGCTTTAACACTGCTATAGAAAACAGCTACTGAGGAACCTGTATTTGCTTGGCAAAAAATCTCAGGGGTTGGAAAACAGGCACCAGTACCTCGTTATGTGCTTCTGGCTAATTAAGATGTTGACTGAGCCTATGTTAATCAAGGTCCATCAAACTATGCTTAATTAATATGTAAATTGGTAAAACCTTCCACAATTGCCCTACCATCTGAACTTTAGCTATGGGCCCCAAAACAGACMATGACTTCTAGTTTATGTTTTCAGTTGGGGAAATAATTTTCTGAAAACAAAGGAATTGTGAGGTGGAGTGCAAAKGCATATTGTTACAAAATACACATGGATACATTAGATAAACGTTATAGATATGCATAACAATGTGAAAGTTTAGAGATGTGTCAGCAAAAGGACTTCATGTGAATGACACATAACAAAAGGAAAGCATTTTTTTCCTCAGATTAATTTCTCAGAGGTGATGGTCCCATGCAAATGATGAAGAGAGGTACATCTAGAAGTCAGTTCCAACCACTTAAGAGAGAAGTTATGCCAAACTGGTTTAATAGAATATTATGTTAGATATCTTGAAAAAACTGTTGATTAAACCTCTTTTAGTCTGAACACATATTAACATAACTTAGAATAACCTTAGGAAAGCCTAAAATTCAGATATTAATGAGATATAATGAGCATGCCTGATGTTTCCTATCAACTAGTCCTAGAGGTTACCAGCTCAGCATCTTACCAAGGCCACATGAATCAGTCCAAGGAGACTGTCTCCCCTTGGCTAGGGRTTTATATAGAATTTAAATAATTGAGATAAGGTCTGTATAGGTCTCAATACTTTACAAAGCCAATGAAGAGTCCTAATTAAAGCATTCAAAATAGGTGCCTTCAGAAGATAGAAAAGCAGGAAGGAAGGAGGAAATTGTATTTGTCCTTTTTCCTCCTATAATGAACAGGAACACTTTAATGTTAGTCCATAAATAACACTTTTGCTTCAATAGTAGTGACATAATAAAAACATGTAATAAAAACCAGCAATTATTCAGACTGTGGGTGGCTGCCTGTAGACAGGATAACTGTGAAAGCTGGCACTATGGCCAGTGATCACTGAGTCCACATGAGCAGTGGAATGAGAGAACTTCTGAGATGGTCTCCCTGTTGTGGGTCTATACATAGGGACCTCATTTCAGAGGTCCTGGCAGAGCTACTTCTCCAGAAGGGCAATGTGTCACACTGTCCTGTGTCACCTCTCAGTCCCATGTGGGTGTCTGAGGTACCTTAATGGATCTCTGGTGGCATCAGTTTCCCATGTGTGGGTAAGATGTCAGGTGTCAGCTGTCACTTGAGCTGAATCACATGTGGACATTTATGCACAGTTGCCCCATTTTTAGAATCTTAATCTGGAACTGAATGCCAACCAGGTTGTACTGCATGTTCTCCCAGCTTTCACTGTTATTATTCTCTCAGCATTTACTGACATTTCAAAACACTTTCTAGGCAATTTACTGACTTAGGGAGCAAAAGGTGTGGAGTACAGAAATATTTATAAAATGGAGTAGCACCCAGTGCAAAGTCTAGTATTTAAGAGARGAGCAGAGGCAGTCAAAATTCATAATTCCTTCATTTGCCTCCTGAGAATGCTCTGAAAGTCCTTGAGGTCCCAGAGTCTCAGTTCTTACACCAGTTCCTTCATCAGTTCTACAGTGGATTTGCACTGGSTAAGAAGGACTAACTCAGGGAAAAAATGCTGCATTTTTGTAACATAGATGAGTTTTGACTGACAGGTTGACCCTTAGCTTCTTTGATTTAGCACTGAACTATGATACTCCTATTGATGGAAGTAAAAGTAATCCATTTCCCTATTCTGTCTGTATACAATCCAGAAAACTTCAAAAGTCCTTAGAAATCTCCACAGATGTCAGCTAATAATGTACTAGGCTTGGACAGACTCAGGTATTGTTGGAAGCTAAAAGTTCTTTCCCTTTAGGAAATCACTGGTGGTCTTTCCCAAAGTGTCAACCAAAAGATTCTTAAAATTTCAGTCACTTTTAATTGGATAAGACCACTCATCTCTATCATTTTACCCTGCATCAGCTATGACAGAGCATTCTTTGCAGTCTGACACACCCTGCAGGCTGAATTTTAACTTTTAATGGACCAAAAGTCAATCTCTAAAAACCTGGAGGTTTGTCATGGAAAATTGATACTACTTTTCTAGAAAGAACTGAGATTTCAAAGACGAAGATTACTTRTATCCAACCAGGAGGCACAACATGCTTGCAAATGCTACAACTTTTCAAAAATGAAGGGTTATGGCCATATATTATTGAAGCACACTCCAGCTAAGAGAGGGGATGTGTGAACTCTTCAAACCTTAGCCATATATCATTACATCTCCCACAGCTCATACATTCAAACCATCCTACAGATGATCTCCTAATCAGCAGTTCAGTATCTGCCTGTTTACAATGGATTCAAAACCAAGAAAATCCCAGTATATGGAGCACGCTGGGATTCTGAGGTGCTGGAGGATATGCACAACAGAATGATTCACCAGTAATCATACAGATTTCCATCACAAAGTTTTGAAATTTACAGAGACATATCTAGAAACTGTAAGTATCATTGAAATATGTACAAAAAAATACTCCACATGTTCTACATTCTATTACTTCATGAGTAAAAAAATACTGAATTGGTAACTGACTACTTTTACAGTCTCTTTAAAAAAAAAAGATAAATTATGATTTTAAAGCAGCATTCAACAACTCTTGTTCTGTCAGGCAAGTGGGATCTGTGCTTSCTAATTCCCATCCTTTCCCACCAGACGGGACCTCCTGCTGCTCACTGTTGGCAACATGGCACCTTCCCAGGAGAGCCCAGGTGTGTTTTCCTCCTGTTAAGAATAAGACAAGTAGAATCCTTTTGGAGTATGCKTAGCCTGACTGAGTGACATTCACTTCAGGTAGTAATTCCTAGGAAGATGGGCAGCCCTCAGCTCTAAGTGTAAGATTTGTGAATCCTCTAACAATCCTAATAACAAACACAGAAAGTGTTTAGTTAACATGGAAGATGTTTGATGCTTGCATGAGTCTTTTCAGATCTGTTCAAAGAACAGATTTCACAGTGGTGCAAGCTAGAGTACAAGTAAAAGAATACTAACAAAACCAGCTGGGAAAAAATCTACAGTGTGCCAATTACATCTTAATAAATTTTCATTAATGTTTACACATACCTATATAACTATATATATAAATAACATAGAAGACACATCCCTTTTTCTTGTTGGGGTTTGTGGGGKTTTTTTGCTCTACATGGTGTTTATGTGACATTTGGACCAAGAAATGTGGAAAAAACTCACCAAAAAATCACCAAGCTCCAGCACAGCAGTGTAGCAGGCCCACCTCCACAATTTCTTTTACAGAAATGTTTCTGTGTTTTGAGATTGTTTTGATCTGCATAAACCTTTCAGTTGTGACAAACAGCAAATAGCTAATGAYTGCTGGAACATATTTAGATTGCTCTAATTTTATAAATGAATGTTATGTTTGCTTATGTGTTTCCCTCTACCTTTGGAATTTTGTTCTGCTTTAACTTAATAAAAGACATTTATAGCCAAGATTTACTTCTTTATGCATAAATGTGATGTTGGTGGTGATCAAGGCCCTTTTYCCAACAATAATGGCCATATAAAGTCCATGTATCTCTGCTTTTAAAAATTGATGGGATAGACAATTCTCTGTTTCAGACATGTAATTTCAGGACTCTTTGGCAAAACAATTTTAGTATAATTCCTTTACCATGCCGAGCTATAAAATCAGTTGTGAGTTCTGTTAAATGAGATGCCTATTTTTTTCTCCAAAATACAATTTGGGAATTTAGAATTCATGAAAACTAGGAAAGAAGTAGCAGCAAATACATCTCTTTTATCTCTGCAAACTAAAGGATGCTGTTGAACAGTTTAGAAACACTGAACCAGAGTAACTTCTCTTTTAGAGAACTGAGAGGATCCTTAACTGGTGTATCAACTACCAGAGAAGGCATCCYGCTTCTTGTTTGCTTGCAGTGAAACAAAGGATGGGAAATAAACATTGCACCCTGGAGATACTGTTACCTTTGGCTACATACAACCAGGAGAAGCCTAACCAGAAGTAGCAGTTTATTGTCATTTGCTAGGACTGACACTTAGCCCTAAGAGTAGGTACAAGTATGTGACAAAGACCACCCTAAATTAACTTTTATTTTTAAGATTAGGAATACCTCATAGTTGTGGTGGTATTTCAAGAGCCATGGCCATATCTAGTGGTGCAACACAAAGAGATTAATTAAGTTTCCCTTGCTTCTAAAGCTGTTAATAAGCTAAAGAGAGGGGACATTTTTATTATAACTCCTAAAACACTGATGTCACATTCTTATATTAATACTGCATTCGTATGTTAAATCACTGAATTTTTCTATCCTTGGGCCCCTCTAGCAGATCTCATTAGWGGTTGTTTTTGTGGAGATTTTTGTTTTTAAGCCAAAAGAGAACCATAGTAACTGTGCATTTCCCAAACCATTTCATTCATGAATGGGAAATGAATCTCCAAATCTTCACTCACATGAGTAACCACATTGATATCCTTGGGCCTTCCATTATTAGCAGCTAGAACTGTGAGTGTAAATCTGCAGGATTTGGATGTGGCACTTCATTACTTCATAGGAGTGAAATCTGTAGCTGAAATCAATAGCTAAGCATGTGAGGCATATAAAGGATACACATTCTTTCATGGAGGTCTGATTGCAATGCATCTCTCAATTTTGTTTCAGCATCAACAAATAAGCATATCATTGTAAAGAGACGCACAGACTACAGGCAGTAATTACAAAGACACATTTTAGATAGACGTTCTAGCCTCAATAGAGGAGTTGGGAATAGTCCATCAGAAAGAACAGAATAATAGTGAAAAAGGTCAACGCTTCTTGAAAAACTAACATAGTAAGTCAGAGACCAAGTTTTTGGTTCTCTGTCAATCAGTAGTGTAACTGTTGTCAATCATTCCCTCTTACCTTGTTTGTGATTTTTGAATGGGCACAAAAGAAACTTTTGTTGGTAATTATGGTCTTTACAATTCATCTGAGTCACAGGCAGGATTTTCAGAGCCTGCCTGTGGAATAGGCATGGTGTACCCCAAGCTGCGCTCACGTATGTCCGACCAATTCAAGCTAAAGTTTCCCACGATAATATGAAAGGAAATAAAAGATTCTGACCAACACAAGTCACTATTCTAGAAATAACAAAAGGAACAGGATAGCCAGGATCTTCTGGTTTAACACTCTTATTTTTTTTTCTTTTAAGACGATAATATGATAACTTCTCTTTTGGAAGGGTGCAGTTAGACAGGATATGCACCTGTGCATCTGGATCTTCTGAAAGAGTATTTCTATTCTCTGCCTAACCACATGCTTCCCATTACACTGATATTCTGCTAAAATTTACTGCCAAGAATTAAGCCTTCTTCATTTATTTTTTTAACTCCTGAATTCCCCTAGGATTTTTTCTTTCCTCAAATATTTTCAGCTTCTATAGATACATTTTTGTTTTGTTTTCCTTGGCTATCAATTTATCTTGGCCCTGCTGAAAACATGAAAAGATTTGTGAAGAAAGGTTCTCACATAAAACCCAGTTTTGGAGTTGATTCAGCAAAGTAACAGATCTGATAACATCAAAGCAAGAACATCTGAAACTAAGAATTAGGCAGAACRGATTTTTCAACAAATTGCAGTCTCTATAAATTTACCCATTTCCAAACAGCCAAGTCTGTTTATTTGCTTATTTTCCTAGCTTTGCCGAAAGAAAGGCTCAAACAACTTTGGGAAAATACCAGCAAAGTTGTTGAGCGGAAACCAGCCCCTGYGCTGTAAACAGTGCCTCTCCCCAAAGTGCAGCTGCACAAAGCAGAGACAATGCAGGGACCCTCAGCATCATTAACCAACTTCCCTTCCTCACCAAACAGCAGCTTCGATAAAGCAATCACAATAGCATCATGGAACAGTAGAACAAGGAAAAAAAAAAATAACCTTACCAGCTTCTCCTACAGTATACAGCTGAAAGGAAAACAAAACCCCCAGCTGCCGTTTCGCATGCAATTGGTCTCTGAGAATGAACTGACTGAAAGAACTATGAAAGGCTAAAGTCTTTCGGCCCCTCTGTTCAGCCTCTCTTCAGCTCCCACTCTCCGAGCTTCCTCACAAAGCCATTCTCCTACTCCCTAATCCTCGCAGAGGGAGAAGCAGCGCGCACCAAATGACTTCAGCAGGAGCGATGCTCGGGGGGTGGGGAAGGAGAGATGCGGCTGGCACCGCTCAGCCCCAGCCCCGCCGCATCCCCGGGGAGCGCAGCCACAGCGTGCCAGGCACCGGGCAGACACCCCCTGCACGGCAGGACAAGGCAGGAAAAGTGCCCATCTCGGATCATCACCCTGCCAGCCACTCATTTCTGAAACGAGAACACCCCTGGGTGCTTGCAGGAGTCCCCCGCATGCATCTCAGTTAGCCTGCACTGAAGTAATTGGGCTTTTTTCTCCTTTTAAAATTACCACGTGACTTCCTAAAGCTCTTGTTGGGCCTTAGATATTCTTTTTCACAAAAAAAGGTGCAAGTAAATCCTAAATATTTCAAACAGAAAAAAAACCCACAAAAAACCAAAAAAATCAACAAAAACCCCCCAAAGATGTTCTCCCAGAAAATCAATACCAAAATTATAAGAAAAGAGACCCCAACAGACACAAAATCAATAACATTATGAGGCACCATATTAAAAAAAMCACTGGTGCCTCGCTGAAATGCTTCTGATAGCTAAAATCAGAACAAGTAATTGAATTTTTTAAAATGAGAAAAGGATTCTATCTTCATTTCCAGTTTATGTAAAAATAGACAACATTTTTAAYACAAATTATCTTGAAAACATGAGATAGATATTGAGACAACATCCCCTGCATAGCCTCTGCTTTTCAAGAAAGCATTAAATCTTTGTTAAAGAAAACTGTTGTCACAATAGTTTCCAGCACAAGTTTTCTTGTCCACAAGATGCAAAGAAGTCAGAAACAGGCAGCTGCCACAAAGTAAATCAAAGACCTAGAAAAACAGATGGCATAATTTCACATCTTAATTGTTGGCTGTGAGCCTTCCAGTAATAATTTATAAGGAGACTTCCTCCTGCCTGTTCCTCTGCTTGGCAGCACGCTGTTTGAGCCTTTCAAACAAAATAAATAGACTTCAAGCCACCAGCTTCACGCACACTAACACTTACCAATGCTATTTCAACCTGACACAAGCTGACTTTGTTCCTCTGTGACCCTGGAGAGAAAACCAAGGTGACAGTTTGATGGATGGGATCTCTTTTCACAATGTGGGTTGTGACTTCACAGCCCTGTCTCCCCATTATTGCTCAGCTGAAGGAGGGGACAGGAACAGAAGAGAATCTTCCACCACACAGAGCCATTTTAACAGTGAACCAAACATGCAATAAATGCCTGAAACACATTTTCCTAACTCAAAAACKTGAATTTAAGGGAATCCCTTCCACTTTTCTTGGAGTTCAGGTCTAAGGGCAGAAGGAAATGGCTTCAAGAGGAGAAATTAATACAAATTGTTTATTTCAGACATATTTTAGTTTAAGAAAATAGCAGCATCACCAGAGAACAAAGGAAAGAAGGAAGGAAAGAAAGAATTTGGTTTGTTTCATTTATGACCAAAAAACACTTTRACTGTCACTTTTGTGAATTCTCTCTTAACTGTGCTAATTCAGTTATTGAACCATGAATCTTGAACAATTCTGTACTGGACAAAGGTCTCACTGCAGTAATCTTAGGCAAACAACTGCAATGTGATGTCTTTTATTTATTACCTAAAAGACATAATGAAGTATCAGAGGATTCATATATCCTAAAATTGGTGTCTGCAAATTCAGAATTTGAATGCAGATTCTCTGTTAAAATGATTCCAGAAATCTTTTTACAAGATTAACATATTTAACATAAAAATCCTCCCAGATTTCACAGAACTCTTCATGAAGAAACTACCTTTCCATGAAAAAAGTTGAAAAAGGAAGATGGTGAATGAACTCTAAAATGTAAGGCTCCACCTCCACAGGCTTGAGCTCATTAGCAGATATCCTAATGCCTGTAGTTGGCCTCTGATTTCCTTAGAGAGGAGCACAGGCTGTTAATGTATCTTGGTCTTTGTTTCTGATTGTTCATCTGATCAGATGGGTTCACCATGAATACTGGAGGGTGTCAGATCTCTGATTTCACAGGTGAATACCGGGGCCAAATGACCTGCCTGAAGGAAGTCTCTGGCAGAAAGCCAAACCTCTGCTGTTCCAGAATAGTTCACCCYAGCTCCAGTGATCTTCATGCTCCAGAAGATGATTTCTGAAACCAGGGCCTGTTTCACTCATGTTTGAGATAAAGCTTAATATGGTCTGTATTTGTTATTACACAAATGATGTTACTAGTGCTTCTAGTTTGGGATTTGATATTCACTATTCTGCCAAAAAATATGGGCTCCTGTTCATTCTTCCAAAAACTAGCACTGTCTTTTCAAAAAGATGTGCTTTGTTTCAGATAATAGTATTTAAGTGTTTCCATATTTACAAATATTTTTAGCTGAAAAGAGTTAGAATATCGGTGAGGTAGTACCTAACTTATGATCCTGAAAGAGAATCAAACAAAAACAAAAGACAGAAATTGACTGATATTCAAAAAAAAAAAGCAAAATCTGACAAATTTATACAGAGGAATATCAGCAATTATTGAGTTTCAGCAATTCAAGTCCAATTTTAGTTTGGTTTTTTTGGGGTTGGTTGGTTTGTTTGGGTTTTTTTACTTTGTTTTGGTTGGTTTGGTTGGTTGGTTGGTTTGGTTTTCCTAAGAACCACCTGAGAATCACACTCTTGGTTTAGGTGACCCCATTGTGGGACTTAGGGGGGACTCTAGCATGGTGAAAGTAATGTGGTATGAATTTCACCCTTGGAAAAGAAGTTTTAAAAGACGTACTTGTGAACCATTTATATCCTAATTACAGCTTCTAAACTGCCACCATTGCTTCTTTGCTTGTCCCTAACATTCTGAGAGCCTTCCCATTGTAAAGAAGGAAGTATCTCAAACATTTTAGAAACAATAAGGCCTCTTCACAGACCACTTGATATAAATGCATTACCTCTAAATAAAAAGTTTTCTACCATGCAGGAGGTGGTTAACTATGCTGTGCACAAATGAGATGAGCTCTGCTGATCAAAAGGAAGAATGAAGCATGAAAAATGCAGCCACCTTTGGACTTGGAAGCTTGCATAGAGGAACGGAAAATTCACAACAGGAGAAAAACTACAGGCACGAAAATTTTGGAAGAGCTAATTTTTCTCATTCTTGTAGCAGAATGTAACTTTCAGACTCATGATAAATATCTGAAGGCAGTCTGAGCTTTAAGGAATAGCCGCAGACTTGCACACTCTGTAAGGTTTTCTCTGCTTGCTCACAGCTATGTCCATTTATCTGTATATTCTGTCCAAAACACTTTTTCCTTTGCACAACATTTACTCCTTTCCATGTTTCTAGGATTAACAAAAAACATAAGGCTCTTGGATAAGGCTTTCATTTGGATAAGAGCCATACATGTTTAATAGCAATCCTAAGAGTAGTTTGAARAATCTTTTCTACAAGCAGAGTGGTGCAGGCAAGTGCACTGGAAAAGATTCCAGCAAAACAAAAGATTSCTGATTCTTTGAAACTCGCTGGTGAGTGCACTCTGGTTAGTGCAATCTACTGCAGCTCTTTGATTTTTTTTTTTTACCCTCAACTGCCAGTAATTCTTAAAGGCATTGTAGAAAATGAATCATAGAAAGAGTTGGGTTGGAAGGGACCTTAAAGATCATCTGGAGATGGCATATCTTTATAAACAGAAGGAAATGCACATTTTAAAGATACACCATGTGACTTTTAAGCATTTGATTGAGAAACATGAGTTCTATAGTCAGTAGATGCTCTAAGAGTACACTTTTTAATGGGCTCCTTAACACAGTCAATTAATTTTAAAAGTTTACTGTTCAATTGTAAGGTTGTTTAATGATCTATGCTCATATAACCCATGTATGTCAAATTTCAGGGATATTCTTTATCTAGTTGACCAGTTTTCTTCTGAGAAAGCAGTGGGGTGGCAACTCTGCCAACTGGAAGAGGAATGGCCCAGCAAGAAGGAAGGAAGGATTAGCAATAAGAGGAGAGCACAGTAAAAAAATATAGTTGGGTAAAAAGGGAGAGAAATTAAAAACTATGATGATTAGAGTCACTTGAGCAAGAATATTATTGAAGCCAATGTTTCACTTTGTCAAGGGTTATCTAATAGCATTTCCCTGGGTTTGATCTCCATGGGTTCAGCCTAAATCCACTCTCTGCTTTTGTTTCAGAGCTGGATGAAAGCAGGGATTCAGCAGTGCAGCTGGGTTTACATTAGGAGTGTGTGCCTGAAGCTGAGGATGTCTGGCTTGGAACTTCAAAGTGCATCAGCCAACACTGGTGCATCAGCCTGCAAACTTCAGTAAATATGTCAGTCTTCCTGAGGTTCAATGGAAGAGCAAGATTAAAACAGCAARGTAAGAGAAAAGCATGAGGCGTGCACAGCACTAAATCTCCATTCCTCCTTCAGCAATAAGATACAAGGAGCAAAAAAGAGGCGCTCTGTAAATTTGGCAAGAAAACACAATCTGAGTGCCTTTTCAGGGGCTTTGGCAGATATGGCATGCTRGTCAAAGATAAGCCAACACTGTAATTTGGGACAGTGGGGTACACCTCTTGTGCAGCCAGGAAAAATTCCCATAATCCAACCCATCTTCCACAGCTTCTGCACCAACCTAGGCATGAGCRGGCAGCATGGGGTCAGGAGACATCCACACTATGGACATTCCATGGYATTTTTTAAAGATCAGATATTGTCATCACAACTGTGCTACAGACAGACTGACATGAGCAGGCACACAGACACAGGCACTGAGAAGACTGGAAGGCCTTTAAAGCTCAACCATCAAGGCTTTTGTAACCCCTTTAGCATAYAAAGACAAACATCTGCTAAAAAATTCTTAGGCTTGGAGCCTCAGACTGTTAAGTCCTTTGGAGGAGACACATGTATTTTCCCTGTAGTTCAGACGTTTGCAGCACAGCTGGAATTCCAACTTTTGAATATTACTACAGTGAAAACATATACACAATGATTTAAATAGTGATATTCTTGTCCATTTTTCCAAAACAAAGAGAAATTAATAGAGTTAACTAGGGTATATTTGGGAAATGGGGRGAGAAGAAAGGAGTAAAGAGGGGTACAGACATATGGTATAAATAGCTTATGAGAAACTGCCCTGCAAACTGCTGCACAGACAAGCATCATCAATGCCTTACAGTTAATCAGACTCCATACAAGAAATCTACTTATACAAACAAGAATTTGTAGTACRGAGCTGGAACATAAGCACTGTTGCAGATTTACTCCCTCATTAAAGATTCCTCCCAGGAATTATCATCATATTCATATGACAAGAAAAAATAACATATGACTTTATCTGGACATTATCCAATAATGTATGCAAGAAAAGTAGAATATTAGGTGTGAGAAATGCCTGAGTTAATACCATGCACTGCTCTTGCTGTGAGAAGATGTGGGATTTTTTTTTCCCCACAAAACAGTGTAAAATAAACCTGTTAAAATCCAGGACAAATTTCAGAGTATATATTAAATGGCAGAGGATTCAGAAAGCAATAATATGGCCTAGAACTGAAATAAGAAGGGGAGGAACTTGAAAAGGCATCTTTGCAAGGCTGGAGCACCCAYTTTCCTGTATGGGTACACTGGGAGCTCTCATTCCAGGTACCACAAGTGCTGTGTTTCTGTAACATCTCAGCAGCAATCCCCATCCCTCTTTCAGAAGCCACTTCACCCTCAGTGCCCCAGCTCAGACCTATAGGATGAGGAAGAGGATGGCACACCTGGTGGTCAAACATAAGGGAAACCTCTGGCCATTGCAAAAGGGAGCCTCAAGCTGAATCACCAAGTACAAGTAACCACAGCAAATTATTTTTGACCACATATAAACTTCAAGGGCACCTTCCTTTATATCTCACATACAGATTTATGCAATCAAAWTGCCTAAAACTTAACATAATTTGGGKTTTAAGCTCTTATAACATTTTATGYTATTCTTTTGCTCAGGCTTCTCTAACCATTCTGTTTTTCCTCTCTAATGATCTATTTCCCTTCTGCACTTATTTTGTGGTCTTTAATTTGACTGAGCAGCTTACTGGTGCAATTCAACATAATCAAAGTRGTCAGAAATTTTATTATACTCAGCCACGTGCTTCCTTCCACCTACAAGAACTCCACTAAAGAATAAGTTTTATTATGAACGGCATCAGCTTTGTGCTAAGGTCAAACCTAACCTGAATTAATGGAAAACAACCAAAGAACTGACTGTCCAAAGTTTATTGTCTGTAGTGAAGAGAAATATGCCATGGAAAAGGTCAGAGTATAACYTCTGCAGCACCAGGTAAACAACATTCTCTCTTACACCAGCTGGACGATGCAGTGAGCTGGCAGATACTTATGTAACCCAGCTATTTTCAAAAAAACCTGAATCCCTTTCTGTGCAGGTATGAYCTTGCACTTCTAAAATCCCCTGGGAGCAGGTTTGATCGTTTCTGCACAGCTCTTTGTGGAAGCAGAGGCTTGACTCGCGTGTRAATGGTCCCGCCTGCCAAAGGCAGGGCATCAGCCGCGCGGGAAGGAGGGAAGCGCCGCCGCCCCCAGGTGCCAGCGCCGGGAAGGGCCCAGCCGGGGCCAGCGCCGGCCGCTCCCTCCGGGAGCTGACTTGGGAAGAGGAGAGGCTCCCTCCTATGGCTAAACCGCGTACAGCTGTGAGCACCGCCGTCAGCGGGATGCTTCAGGCAGAAAGTCGAGAAAGAAAGAAAGAAAACTGTAAAAAATCTCACTGTTACATAGGCGAGGCGCATGGAAACTGAAATCCAGAAATCCGTATTTTGCAGGCACACAAAACGATGTTATAATAATGGAATAATAAYAATAATGGYACAAATCTGAGTTTTCTAGCTAAACACCTCACACTTCCCTACAGAAATTATTTTTWAAAAATATTTTTTATGCTTTTGTAATATTTTAATAGCTAAAATAACATGGCAATCAGAGAATGGACACCTTTCTGGAATAAATACGAGATAGAGAATAATAATTAAGATACATTGTACAAAACAACAAACCTGTCTAACATTTTCTCAAACCCTTTAGGCATGTATGAAGCATAACACCAGAAACAAATAATGTATGTGATTGGRTCCCTAATTATGATCTGTTCTTAGCTTTTACTTTTTTTTTCCTTACACTGGAAAGCCAAGGTTCTGATACTACAAACTTGGACTTACTGAATTGTTCAGAAGCACAGGTTCACTTGTCTAAAGAAATAGCAACTGTATCCTGAGCCCAGTAATGCCACTTGCCTAAAGAACATAAGCCTTCCAAGAGGAGAAACAATGTTTAAGACAATATTCAGTTTTTCATTTTTTACTTGAAACAGGTTGTGGTTTTTAAATTTCCTTTATTATGATTACAGCAAGTAAACTCTTTCACCAACTCCCTCTGGGCAGCTCAGCTTACCTTTAAGCCTACCAGACCTAAAATGAGTTGTCACAAGTTCTTGGTTTCCATTGTTTTTATGGCAATAGTATTTGTCATGTAAAAGGAAAACAAAAATCATGGATAGCATGCTTGGAGAAATAATATTAATTCCTCTAAATTAATAATGCATTATTTTACAGCTGAAAAAAAAAAGGCACAGTGGTTAAAAATGTTTTCCATTAATTTGTTTCCCATTTTAAGAGGATCTAATCTTGGTTTTTCATTTGTTCTATTTCAGTCTCAATACATGTGAGTGCAAAAGAGTATATGACCAAGTACAATAAACAACCTCTTGACTGTCAAAATTTTATTGTGGTATACTCAGTACCTGCACTAGCACAGTCAACTACAGTAAATGTTTATACAACTACCAAGATAGTTTATTAATGTGAACAAAAATTCTAGCAGCTAGATCATCCTTTGCAGCAATTAACCTCTACAATAAAATGCAGTCTGACATATACACAGTTCTCTGAGGCACCTTAGATTAATGAAAAGGGGGATATAAAATCAACCCTGATCCTGTGGTAAGAAATCCCTTTTGTCCTACATACCAGCTTTTTTGTAGAGTTTAAACTATTACAGCTTTTATGAAAAATAAAAAGGACAGCTTTAATTTTCAAATAAACAAACTCTTCTGCAAGAAAACTTAATATTCTCTCAGGTCTCTGCATGTGAGTGGAAATTGAAGAAGATCTGGGAAAAGCTACAGAGATGCTCAAAGACACAGTAACTCCAAGTCRTAATTTGCTGGATAGAAACCTCAATATCTGGAATGTACCAAATTTCAAGGTCTTTCACTCTGTCTTTCCCACCTTCTCTTATTCAAAGATGTGGAGAAGAAATGAATCTAATCCTCAGACTGTTAATCTCCTCTGAGTGAAATTCAGTTTGAGCTGTTAAGTATCATGGACACAAGAACAGGAAGAAGTAACAACACTGAAAGTACTGTACCCTGGGAATGGCCCCTGTAATGCAGCTATTTGATTTGTTTTCCATGTGATGAGGGGAACAATATTGAAAGTGCTTGAAGCAACTTTTACATAAAATATGCAAAATGTTTTGGTTTTCAGTTGTGTGTCATTTCAACCCACACAGTAACCTCGTSCTGGCCCCAACTCAACAACAAGATGTGTCAGCTCTCACTCATACAAACAGTCCTGAATTAAACAAGGGTACTGGAAGGAATCTGGATCAATCACACATGAAACTTCCCAATTCCATGAATAACCTTTACTAAATAGTTCAGACATCCCTCTTTGTTTGTGGGKTTTTTTTATGATGATGATGATACTGTTTTATTTCCCTGCTTATATGGACTCAATACATGTACATRTGCTTACATATATAAGTGCAACCATATCACAGAACTTACACTAGAAATCACTATAGAAAAAACATCCTTTTATTTTTTTTTAATTGCCAGGGAAGCTTGACAGCATTCTTCTATTTTTGTCTCCTCAAGATTTCACAGAGCTTTTAGAACAAGTGAAGTCTTGAATATGCACTTGATTTGAATAAGAATGGGGGTGAATATCCTCTTTGGCAGTAGCAGCGCCTCCAAAGACAAACGTTTGCTCCTGTTACCGATTTTCTTGCCGAAAGCCAAGCTCTGAGCCTTGCACTCAGCCTGGGAGTCTGCTGAGCCCATTCCAGCTGGGCTGGCAGGGGTCTTGCTCCCCAAGGGAGGAGGTCAGTCCCGTGGCCTGGAGCAGAGGGCAGGGGAGCTGCAGGGTGACCCCAGACCCCAGACATTGTGCTCAGGGGCTGGAAGGCAGCTCCTCTTATGCAGGATCACACAGTTATCTGTGTCTGGCAGACAGAGGTCACCTTCCATCGTGGGGATTCATTCACACAGGCAAAAATCTCCTCCTCTGAATGTTTCTATCATTTGAATAGCAACTRTGACAGCAGGAATGGTTCACTGCAGACATTTGGGGTACTGATGAACTCATTTTCAAAGAACAYTGGAAAAATAGACATAATTGTGGGTGCCTTGCTATTAACAGAAAACTAAATGACACAACATGTGATTGTCCTTACAAATAAAAGCAGTGTGTAGCAGCAGAAAGGATATTGTGGAGAGAGAGACTAGGTGTTAATATACATTTTGAAGTTTGCACTTCATCTCTACCGCTATTGTGTGTTTCCACTGTGACCTTGGATAATCCTGGATCTTGCTATTCTTTCCTTACCTGTCCTTATAGTGGAGTTTTTGTTCTCTCAAAAGAGAAGCAGTTAAGAAAAAGCCATTAAGCTTTAAGGGATATCCAGCTATGCTGTSGAGAAGTATCATAAGCTTTTGAGTCTGTAAATAAAAGATATATATAAGATTACCCTATAAAGTCTATATCTTCCAGATATCCCTTGATTTTTAGTTGTACTTGTTCCATTTGAACTATTTAAAGAAAGCAATCATGAAGCTACCCGCTCTATTATTGGTATCTTAAGAAATAAATTGGTGGGTAGAGCTGTTTCCACTCTTTAGAATTATTTAGCATTTTTATTTTCCCACCAGGGAGGTTAACCGTATCCTTCAGAAATTATTTATACACCAGTAGTCAGGAAAGTATCAAAAAAGGCTGTTCATTGCTGTTTTCCTTTCATTGCTGATCTTTTCACAGAATGAATAGAAATAACCATAAACTAGAAGAGAGATTTATAGGATGCAGTATCTAGCACAGTATGAAGTATCCAATCATTTTGCCTACAYAGAATTCTATTTCTAAACAATTCACTTACAATTAATAATATACTGAAATTGTATTCAACAAATCATGCTGTCTTCAGAGAGAAAGGTGATGTGTTGAACACTCAGGATCTGCACTGACAGAGTAACCCAGCACTGCCCAGTTCTCAGCAGCATCCCAGAGCCAGATGTGCCAGTAGTTTCTCCCTATTCASTGGCCCCGTACTGGCAGCTTCTTGACAGACATCACACACATTTGTAGTACTACAAAGAAAAATCTGGGAGTGAACAGACAGTCTGAAGACGTCCCCAGGAGCTAGCAGATTAGACATCACCTAGAGAAAAAGCTGCTGGAAGCCTTATTGTTGCATTCAGTGGAGACAGCACCATATTCTGTGCCAAAGCAGGCATACACTGCCTTTACCAACACTGCTCCTGCACACACAGACATTCTGAAGCAGCAGTAGAGAGGGTGTTGAAGGAGTTCTGGTGTTCAATCAGTTGCTGATCTGCACAGTGATGACCTGCAGGGTTTCACAGTTACCTGGTGTTCGAGTTACAGTGCTATTTCTGATCCATATGACAATTAGCTCTAGGCCTTCTTAGCCTTCAACCCTGTAAGAGACTTAAACATCCTACTTGTCTTAAACACTATTAGGATCACTGAAGGATTTGCCCTCTATGGCAAACTATAAAAAAGCTGTGACTACCAAAGCCCAACACCCCACCCAAAATATGCCTCCAGGATTTCTGGAATTTGGGCTTTGAGTTAAGCCACCTGACAGGACCTTGAGATAAGAGAAACATTGTACTATTGTCCAATTATCTCAGGTYTTRGRAGAAGTAAACAAGGCTGGGGGATGCCAYAGCCCACAGGCTCATTTSCTGAGGCCAGGTTTTCACACTCCTTCCCTGTCAGTCAAGAGGCAGGAGAAGTTTTTCAGTAAGGGATGGTGAAAGCTCTGGTCCACATAAGATAGAAGAAGTGACACCCACCACCAGAGGCTGCAGGTTGGGCTAAGTAAGCAGACCTTGAGGACRTGGAATGGTGCTTTTTATCATGTGAATTTTCTTCCCTGACACAAACTGGCCYGGTTGTAATCCCCATCCCAGGAAGGTCACATTCCCATGGCACATTTATGTGAGAGGCAGCTGCCATGTCTTAGAAAGGATCAACAACTATCAAAGCCCCTCRAAGTGCCCCCAGACTCATTCCTGAAGCCTTCCACCAGAGAACCGTGTGAGATACACAAATGTGGCGACAGATCCAGTCTTGCAAAAGGCAGTGTAAATCTTCCCTGACCCCTGCAGGGATGGTGTTTGGGTGYACCCACATATACCTGAGCACATATTAACCCACTGGATTCTATGTTTTGGGGGTCCCCTATGACCAAGAAGACCAGAAGAAGAGGATCAATGGGATGCCACTGGATCCACAGGGATGGTGACTATCTTTCTACTCTAATCTGTCACTCTTTCTTCACCCTCTCTCTCTYTTTCTTATTTTTCTGTTGCTCTACTTCACCTTACTGTTAAATAAAATCCATATTAATGACTTCAGCATAACATCTCCTTTGCATATTAATTTGTGCAGCGGCATCTCTCCCTAATCAGAGTAATCACAGCATGAAAAATCCCCAACATATACACAACTTAAGTGAAAAAAACCAGCCTACTTTATCCCACTCTTCTCATTTCCCACTATCCCTTAAGAGCCAACACCTCCATGGGCATGGAATATGTGTTAGGTCAGAATTTCCAGTGAACCTTTTCCAACGAACCTTTTGTGAAACCTTTTGAAGGTGTACACTGCAATATGAGTTTGGGTTAAAAAAAGCAAGACTGTAAGTTCCTTGATCTTCAGTTTTATTCTGTGAAAGAGCCATCTACTAAGCTTGTACAGTGTCTAGAATAATGTGCTTTTCAAGTACAGTTTAATGTACAAATAATATCATATAACGCAGTATAATATTATGAATAGTAAGACAAAGCACTAGACTTAGAGCCAAAATTGACATTTAGGTGAGTAATGTAACAAGAGATTTATGGGTTTACATCCTCCTCTTTTACAAGAAAGCCATCTGTGAACAGGCATATCCCTACTATCCTATTAGATTTGTGTCACTGACAGTGACTACAAAGAAAAAAGAGGCAGGAAATGCAATTCATGCTCTCAGCAGATATATCTAATGATGCTGTATGAAGCATGGATGATCTGTGGTGGTGAGAGGGATATTAGTGTGCAATGTCTGCTTTTCCCAAAGCATTGGCTTTGYTGCTCAAGTGGAAAAAAATTACATTTTTCAACAAGGGCAGATCATCTATGTGCAAATAGTGGCTCTGGTACACAGAAATAATCAGGAATTTGGGATATTAAATACTCTTCATCAGGAAATTATTGTTTCAAAAGATTTATTCAAAAAGATAAACACTTCATGAAGATATCTAGCTTGCAGTTTGGAATCTGAATCTCCACATCTGAAGTGACTGTCATAAGGACAAGCTATTTTAAGGGTTTTTACCCCTTCTGGGGAACAGCCTAAAAATACTCTTCTGGGTTTTTCTCTCTTTTTTTTTTTTTTTTTATTCTCAGAGGGGATGAGAAAATCCCTTTTAATGGGATGAGAAAATTGTTTCCTGCCCAGCTCTCATGGTGAGTGGCTGGCAAATGATAGCAACACACAGAATGCAAACAGCTGGATTCAATCACTGCACTTTGTATGTCCATGAAATGGATTGTGGATGCACCAGGTACTCTAAAAGCCAGTAAAGAGAGTTCTTGCAGACTCCAGGACAGGCATCTGGTATTAACAGAGTTCTGAGACTATCAGGGAACATGACACATCACACACCCAATTGATGAATCAATTAATCACACTGTAATTAACAGATGTGTAACGACCYGTGCTTTGCTCTCTTTAGAGGTATTCAGATACCAGAAAGCACAGCAAATTCTTGAACTGTCTTACTGAGATGTTGGTACTTGAAACCAAAGCCACTGCCACACCTTTCTAAAAATACAAGTATGTGTTTCYACAGTAAAGCTATTTTTAGGAGGAACATTGCCTAACACATGTCACTCACAGCACCATTTGGTGGAAAAATCACTCCATGTAAAAGACGRCATCTTCTAGAGAAAGATGTACAGATTCAAACTCAAAAGAAATGCGTTCTTAACCTCCAGTCCTCTTGTCTTCTAAAATTCATTATTTTTAGTATAATGTATATCTTTCCCACCACATGATTTAATGATTAGAGGAAGTGTTTTCACATCATCGTATAATAGAATGACATTTTCAAAGTGATGTTTTATTATTTTTTTCACTGATGGTGTTATCAGATGAAAGATCAAGAAGTGGATGAAACTTAAAAAATAAACATATTACAAATCTTTGCAATTGTCAGTTTTGCTAAGTCACACACACATAAATTGAAACTTTATAGACATGGGAAAAGTTGTGTTAGCTGAAGGGGCTTTGTAAGCTTACTTAAATAACATGTTTTATATCATCAGTCAGGTTCCAACAAAAATATGTAATTTAAAATTTAAAAAAGAGAACTCAAGGAAGTCCTTTTTCATGTAGGTTGGTAGCTTATGGCTAAGCAAGGGRTTAGTCCAGATTGGCTCTTAGACTTCATTCCAAACTGAGTTTTGCTATGATCTTATCAACTGGCTTTTTTACGTTTAAAGCCTCTGAAAAGAATAAACTAGTAATTTGACTCCTAGAATTATTTTAATTGAAAAAACAAGAAGGAAGATAAAAAGGCAGAGTAATCTCAACAGCACCAATGTGAAACACAACCACACCACAGCCTGCAGTGCTGCACCTCTCAGGTACCAGGACAACTCAYCCCAGCAGCAGGAGCCAGGAGTGCCTGTGCTGAGATGCACAGGGATTGCTACAAGGCCTCTCACAGCCACCCCTCTGCCACAGCTCATGACCACCCACTGACCCCGAGTTTTTAAACAAACGTTATAATTGGAGCAGGGGTGGAAACYCATTTGTAGTTTTGGGAATGTGTTATCAGGATACGTTACTCCAGGTTTGGATGAGCCAAATTGACTTTTAGAACAGACTTCCTAATGTAGGCAGGATTTTATAAGAATGGACTAGACACATTTGTTTCCACTTAAAGGTGGAGAATTACTGCCTAAGAATAGCCATTAATTAAAAAAATTAACAATATTCCACTGAATGAAAAAGCCCTTATAATTAGGAAATAATTTCCTGTTTCACTAAAACAAGTCTATATAATGGCATATAATGAAGACTGAAGCTAAAATGCAGCAGCTTTTTGTCTGTAAGCACTATAGTAAAAGATTTCTGAAGAAGCTTTAAGAAAACAACACTGAAAAAGCAGGAAAATAATGCTTCAGTCAKTGGGGGTTCTTACAGCTTCTTTATGCAACCTTGTCTTCTCATAATTTGTCTCCTGCACTCAGGTAAAGTGTATGGTATGAAGAAAAACAAAGAACTAAAAATTRTGAACAGAATCCTATCAGCCCTTGTTTGATTTGTGTGTGTAAAATAAAATAGCATGGTGATGTTATTGATCCAGCAGAATTTGTTTTCAACAAAAGCTTAACAAAGCATAAACAGGACACAGAATCTGCTGAACTGCTGTCCTGCACAATCACTAATCCCCACCAGGAGTCCTATGTTTTATGTCTGTACCTCACCTGAAACACATTTTGCTCTTCTGCTGCCTTGCACCTCCTTTTGTTAGATACAGAAGAATAAGGAAAAACAATGAGAAAATTGAGAGGGCATGCTAGAGATTTGGGGATACAGAATGATCTCTCTGATAAATTGGCTCATAATGGATGAAAATGYAGTCTAAATGACTTAAGGAGTTTTCATCCTACCAAACATATTTGGTGTATTTTCCACATCTCACATGAACCTACCATGTATTATTTAAGGTGAAGTGTTATATTACCTTTATCTGTGCATGGTARTTACATCTGATGTTTTACATTTAACTCCTTCCTTAAACAGCATTTTTGTGTGACTTTAGAGAACCCAGGTACATTGCAGGAAGTAATTCAGCAAKTCAGAGAATTATTCAATTGTTCAACTCAGAGAAATGTTTACTCTCACTCCAGAGAATGKGAGTGACTAAAGCTAGAAGGATATGCATGATAGACTGCTCTTGATATGAGTTTTGCCACTCTCTTAATTACTGCATKTTTTACTCATAAATTAATTACTTCATTTACCTGTCGAAAGTAGTAAGCATATCACAGAAGATGATCTGATTAATACTCAATACTAATGAACTAAAAATATCTTGGACCAATCTCTAAAAGCTCCAGTCAGAAGAGAATCACCATTTTGCTGAACCTTAAAATATAGGTAGAGAGCAGCATCCCTGCCCCATGCTATAACATTATGCATACATATTACAGTAAAAACTACAATAAACAAGAAAGGAAAAGAAGGAAAATATTGTTTTTCCAAACAGATTGAGATGTCTTTATTAGTACAAAGTGTCAATGACCTCTCTCTATTGCTAACACACTAACCATCTTCCATGTACTGCCCGGGAACTGGGAGAACAATGATTCTGTATSTAGTTTTTATAACATAACTGCAAATAAACTATTAAATGGCTGCACTACAAGTTTTAAACATCTGCATCTCCACTCCATTCACAAATTTATCCAGGTATTCAAACAGATTCTTATATGAAAGACCATATTCCTTTAAAGTCCACAGTTCAARGCAAGTTTTTGGTACATTAATGTAAAAAATCCAATAGAAGCCAAATAAAAACGAAAAATATGTTTTACAATAGCAGCTCAGAAAAGAAGGCCATGTCTTTGATTATGAAATTCAAAGTAGATACCTAGCAGTCTTGAATTGTGATCCTACCAATATCATTCCACAGAGGAGAGCATACAGTGAGTAAACTACATGTCAGAATAACCTTCAAGAGGCACTGAAAAGAGAGAACATCGCAGAACAGCAAAGCACCATTATTATTTCTCCAATTTTACAGCAAATTACAGCTATTTATGGAGGCCAGAACTCCAAAAAAAAGTATGCAAGTCTTGAAAACACTGTTGAAATGCAGAACTAGGGGGTACCTACATGATTCTCTAGCCCCTTCTGAATACTTGAATTTGCATAACTGCAAAGAAAGACTGTGAGCTCCTTTAATTTCCTATTTAATCTTYTACAGATGAACTGTACTCTAAAAGCAGACTCCAGAATTGTTCCTGAGGATTTGGATAGTATTTATGTATTATGTATTAAAAATATTTCATGTAATTTAGGACTTTTAAAACTTCAGAGAAACACCTGTTAGTRTCTAGAAAGATGATAGCATTAAAGCATTTTCATTCTAGTGTTTCACAGGGAGCCAGAAGACATACCTTTAATAAGATAACTATAAACAGTCCAGAAGTAGTTACTCAAAAGAAAAAAGAACAGTATAAACAAATAAAAAAGAACGGCTGCATAGCCTGTTGAGCTATCTTTTACAGATCTCATTACTTACATGAGCAATGACTCATTAAATGTCTAACTGATTGTCAGTGTCTGTAGGACCTCTTGTCTTAGCCAAATACCTCCACATCTTTTAAAAATGCATATACTTATGACGTAAAATTAATCAGCTGTTGTGGGATCACAGAATCAATCAGGGTGGAAAAGACCTCCAAGACCAAGTTCAATCTTTGACAACCACCACYTTGTCAACTAAATCATGGCACAGACTGCCACATCCAGTCATTTTTTGAACACCTCCAGGTGACTCCACCACATCCCTGGGCAGCCCATTCCAGCACTTAACCTGTCAGTGAAAAAATTTCTCCAAATGTCCAATCTGAACCTCCTCTGGCACAGTTTGAGACTGTGTCCTCTTGTCCCGTCACTGCTGCCTGGGAGAGGAGGCCAGCCCTCAACTGTCTATAGCCTTACAGGTGGTTGTACAGAGGGATAAGGTCTTTCCTGAGCCTCCTTTTCTCCAGGCTAAGCAATTCCAGCCCCCTCAGCCACTCCTTGTATGAGTCACTCTCCAGATCCTTCACCAGCTTCATTGCTCTTCTCTGGATGTATCAGACACATCCTAAACAATGGTGAAATATGAGTCTAGTCATTGCTAAGAAAACAAATACACAGAAACAAGAGAAGAAACTTAAAATACTCTCTCTTAACAAAGACTTCTCATCTGAGGCATTATTCTGAAGTATCCTATGACATCCTGCAAACCAACCGAAAATACAAAGACAGAAGACATAATCAAGGATACAAGCTAGTACAAAACTGGTTTTTCTGAGAAGGAAAATTTGTGGTCCAGGCACATGACTTGTAGCCAGGAAATCTTTTATTCTCAGAACTCCCAGATTCCTTGCCCTTTTCAAAAAAGTCCTTCCAAAGCTGCAGATGCAGAAATAAATTAGAAACAACAAAAGGATGGTGATGGAAAAAAAGACCAACCAAAACAAAATTGGCTGTTAATCCAAATTCTTTGGTACTCCAAATACCATTGTGGATACTTGGTTAAGGAGCTTGTTCCCTGGCAGTCATGGCTTTCTGTGTTACTGTCACCTAATGCACGGCCTCTGCATGTGCTGGCTTTGTGCCACGAGCCCCTGCACACCCAGCAGGCACCCCAGTCACAGACACAGSAGTGTGTACATATACAGACAGACACACACCTGGGAAAAGTGGGCAGGCAACAGCAGCAGGTACTTGAAATTGTATACAAAATTGTTCCTTTCTTAGGATGATTTTGGCAAGGAATGGTGACTTACACTAAGGATATAATCAGATTTTGCACATCTGTGCAGCAAATCAGTCATGGCAATGACTCCAGACTATCTGCCACAACCCAAGTTTGAGACTGGCTGCTGTGGGAAAGGCTCGTCTCCAATTTTAACCAGAAATTCTGTTTCAGCCTTGGTTTTTCCAAAGTAATTTGTGAAACTAATTCCTTTTTAGCACGGTATAGTTATGCCAGTAGGCATTTACCATAGAGAATACTTCTCTCTGAAAATGTCCTGGATGCCAACAGTGATGAGGTGAGAGCAGAACTCCTGGAGAGTGATGGCTATTCAGAATTGAAATTTGTTTTAAAATTCTAAGTATTAAATGGCTTCGCACATTTTTGTATGAACCTGCATCTTGGGAAGAAAATACAAAACATTTCATGCCAAATGTGATGTCAAATCCTTTGTGTGAAAATAGATATTTTAAAGCTTTTATTCTTCTGCTAGATGACCTCTTATTCACTTAATCTTATAAATCTTTTAACTTTTTAAAGCAGTTCTAGAAGTTTTAACTTTCATTTCTTGAGCCTTCGAAAACTAAACTTTGTTAAAATTCTAATGGAATAATTTCCAGTTGTGATAAATAATTTCTTATTTTAATCTACTGAATTTCCTTTCTCTCTCTCTTTTTTTTTTTTTTCTTCTTGGCTGAGCTGAGAGGGTCATAAGGAAGAGATATTCAATTCAGCATTTCCACCATGAATGAGGAAGAGTTGCCAAAGACAGAAACACAAATAAAGAAAAGGCTGCTCCCCTCCAGCCCTCCGGACAGTAAGTTTAGGATTACAGGGCTAAGTACTGTATCTTACTGAAGAGCCAAAGTTGCTTTTGTAACCACTTCAGATAAAAAATCTGAAAAGGAACGTATTCAACAGCATTTATGAGCTTGGGTTTCAGTAAAATTAATAAATACTCTTCATTTTAGAAATCAAACAATTGCAGTGAACTTGCCTGTACTAAAATGAAATATGTGTAAGTAATCCCTAATTTTCAGCCCTGTATTCCCTTAAGTTGTTCAGATCCATGGCAAGGCCTGCACACAGATGCAAGTAAACACCACCTCTCTGTGATAGGAAAGGTCTGTGATATTATAGTTTATTAGCCTTTGAAAAATAAGTAGAATAAACATCTTTTGTGGTTGGTTGAAGAGAAGCCATTTGGACAAGATTCCTTTGGCCAATAGATAAGAATCAAAAGCAAAAACTAGGGAAAAGTGGTCAATTTTCCTAAAAATAGGCTGTATAACTGAATATATAACACTACACTTAATGAGAAGGAAAAAATTACTGTAATACCAAAATTTCCAGCATAGTCTTCTGTCACATGAACTGTTCTTATTCAGAGTGTGCACTACCCTGAAATTATTAAAGCAAGAATGATAACAACCCCATGAAACTCCCAAGGAAAGGGTTAAGAAATAAGAAACGGAAATATTTTATTCTTTTAAATATTCTAAATAACCACAAATTAAAGATACATTGCACTGAACCAGCCGTAATCAACCAGAGTACCYTGCTGGTCACAGCTTATGTTTCCCTTGCTTCAAAGCACCAAGCTTACTAAAACATGAAAAAGCTGAGTTGGCCATCAGATCATCATTTCACTTTAAAGCAAGTGAGAGGSAATCATTTTCTTGCACAAATGATCTTGATTTATGCATACTTTATTGTTTGTGCTCTCTGTATGAAAACTGGGAGCCACATGATCACTTTCACTGATCTAAGTATTCCTCAAATTATTTTTTTCCTTCAAAAATACTTAGAGGAAACAATGTGTCTCTGTAACTGCACACACTTTCCAAACATATTTTATAACCATTTCTGCTGCTCTCTTCTGATTATTATAAATAAACCAGTAACTAATACTTGTGCATTCAGATTATATTGTAGTATTATTGTGACCAGGAACTTTGCCCTTGGCTGTTGTTCTAGTAATATTTTGGATGCCTGTACTTCTGAAAACCTTTCCCAGTCTGAATACTTTCTATTCAGAAGGAAACCAACTGCAGCTCCCTGGGCAAGTAAAATATCTATGCCCACTCACTGTTCCCAATTTCAAAGGTTTAAACACAGTTTAAAGAGCAGCTTCTCCTCTGCTCTCCCTAGATCATTCTCCAGAAATGTTTTCTTTATAGAAGCAGTTATAAATGTTTTTTTAAGAATATCTGGAGAAAACTATTCCCAACAAAGCATGCAAAAAGAATGGCAGCAGTTTTATGTTAGCAACATTTCTGAGATCATTAAGGTTGATTGCAAAGTTGGACTTCAGCTCTTGCAAATCCACAGAAAGCTTGCAGGGATTAAAGCTGACAGTGCATAGAAATGGCTTGGCTGGTCATGCAGCATCATCTTATATTTTACTAGCTGGTCACTAAAGCCATGCAAAAGCCAGTGTAACTGCTTAAATGTTAAATCTTTCTTTTTATACAATGTTTACTGTCTTGTAGAAAATCATACAAACATTTATCACAGTTTGAGGTGCCAAATCCTGTCGCATCTGTAATCACAGAGCAATGCAACACCATGTTTCAGTGTACCAACTGGCACTTTCTGTGCCAAACAGAAGCATCATGGTTTTCAGACACTGCCACAAATCACTTGGATRGATGTTTTTGGTTCTCTGTAATGCAGATGCAAAGAAAAATTTGTGCATTTAATTTTACCCTGAATTCTTTCCTGACAGAAAATGTTGCCCGTATATTCTTGTCAGAACTTTGGATATGAACTTCACAGCAGGGCACAGATATCTCCCAGTGACAGAAACAAGAGTTTAATCATTCACTTCCATGGAATCAAAAATAAAACCAAGACTGGGGCAAAACCAGACAGGGCTGCAAAACATCATATCTGTCAATTTCTGATGTCTGGATTGCAATGATCATAGCTGAAATTCTAGTGACTTGAGGAACATGTGTCAACTGAATGTTTCTTGTTTAGTACTGCTTTCTATTTCAAAGCACACAGCAAACTGTCACAGATGTTAAAAACTTCTCAAATTTCATGCACTTGTGCTTAGCTGAATTATTTCCTGTGAAAGATCCTTGACACTTTATTTACTATTTTTGTTTTGCTCTGCAGAAAATACAGACACGAGATGGAAAGATTTTTTTCAACATTTGTTTCTTTCCTGAGGCKTTAAATGTTATTTCTCAATTTCCTCAGCCAATAGCTTTGTTTCCTCACTGTAAACTAAACACCAGTGGACATTTTGTCAGATAATTTTCACATGAAATTATTTTGCCTTTTTTMTCCTTCCACTGTTTAAAAACTGCACATCTATCTTTAGTTAGACTGGAATGCTATTCCAACTGGATGGGATACACTGTCACTCCTGAAGCTGCTCCAAGTCATGAAGAAGTAATGGGAAATCTTAACAGAAACTTCAGAGGCAGCTGGAAGGAGCCTGTGATGTGCACACTAATGGCTTTCTTTAAGTAGTGCCAAGGTCAATTATATGTTTCAGATTTGATTATTTGAGCTTATTCATAACATTGCACTATTTCAAAAGGATATGCAAAATAAAACGTACTAAGAAACGAGAGAAATCTTGGTTCAGGAGTAAAGGTATGTGTATGGGATCAGTTCCTCCCTCTACCACAGACTGTCAGTGTGGCATTAAGCAAACYTGCCYTAGTCCAAAGTCACAGGCTATACCTTGAGTAAACATGAGGAAGTGGGAAATAATTTCACTGGAGAAATGGCAATCAAAGCACCTGAGGATCCATCCAACTGGTACCTTGTAGTTACTATTCCAGTATTCACATATTCTGTTGTGTATCAAAAAAGCAAAAGCCTCAAGATAAACATATATGCAGAAAATAAAAATACAGAGCTATACTGCCAGCAGCACATTCTGCTGTAATAATCTCAAGCATCCACTGGAATGATGGGAAATTATCAATATTAGTCAGGAATAATTTTATATGTCATCAATCTTTACATATTAATAGCTGGAAATTAATACTGTTGGCTATATAAACTGGTAGTAAGAAGTACAACCAGAAAMTGAAATATCAGACAGATGTACTGAAGAAAAGAGAGGCGGTACAACAGTTACTGTCATTGCCACCAGCTGTGAAATACCAGCCCTTTTGCTGCCTGGGAAAAATKAGAAAAATCAGAAGTAGCAAATGTAAATCAGTCTGGCTGAACATTGTCTCATTCTATCCAAGAGAAAAAGGTTACAGACCTTTATCATTAGGCAAGGATAGACCTTTAGGTCTAATTTTTCAGTTACTTCACTCTTCCARAAGGAAAACAATATGGGAAGAGTAAGAAAACCTATGAATAGTTATGCATAAGTGCAGCTGATCCTCCATAAAAGCTTGTGGAAAATGTAGTGAAAAGTCCAGCAGTTCTTTCACAACCTCCCAGAAAGCAAAGCRGCTGAATAGAAAAAGCTGTTCACTACTCAGATTTAAGGAAAAAGAAGGGAAAGTGGAATGAATTTTCATTAACCTGCAGTCAATATGCTGTGTAAGCAAWTTTCTTTGAGATTTAAGTGGAATTTACAGTATCATAAGCCTTCCCTTGTGGGTCCAGCCCTTTAATCCACTAAAATATCATTGCAGTTTAGCTCTATTGGCATTTTCAGATGAGGAGCCAACCACTGAAGCACTTACTGAGCTGAGTTTTTTCTCAAAGGGAAGAATTTCAAACTGAAAGACATTTTGCGTTCAAAGAAAGATGAAAACCACTTAATTTGTCTACTCAGAAGCACTTTTGAAAACACATGAACAGGGATTCCCCAGAGAAGCAGTCTGTAATTACTCAGATGTCCTGAGGATATCTGGGACCTCTGCCCCTCCAAGAACAGCACAGATAATTCCAAACCTATGCCTATGTTTCCTATTGCTATTTGTGAAGTCAAATTTATGAGATTTGAAGCTGGTCTGAGTAATTTTTAAAATATATTTCTACAGTCCTGTTGCACTATTTTAGCTCACAATCTTCACTTTCAAATCCATTTTTTCCCATGGGAGGTGAATAATAAAACCTGAAGATCTTTACATATTTAATGTGTGGAAGAAGCTGAAATCTATTATACTTTTTTAAAAGGTAGAAACCAAAAATTTTGATGTTCATAAATAATTTTATTAAAAATTATTCCATGCAGATGATAGTTTTTCAACTAGAAATACACATACAAGTATCAATTAAATATAGTTTTTATTTTGGAGGGGTTTTTTTAGATATTTACAAGCCTAACTAGGTTCCTGCTTTCTCTAACTGTGGCCACAGTTCTCAAACCATCTGCAAATTTCTCTTTTCARTGACTTGTCAGTGCCTGCCCACTTGTACAAAAATCAGCAGAACRGGATCCTGGGTCAACAACTAACAATGGCATCTTCTGTTTTCTACAATTCCTGACCCTATCTAGCATTCCTAAAATGCAATGGGGACTTTAGATACTCAAATCTTCTTACTTGCCAAAAGCAGAATAAAAGCAATGTGCYGTCAGCATGTTTTCCCTCTCTGTTTGAACACAGCAATTTAATCACTTTCAGGAAATTCTCCAAAGTGATGAGCTTAGAAACAAGGGGTCTGATTCTTATTTCTCCCTCTAGAGTACTTTAATAGTACAGAGACATTATTTGTATTAATATATTAATTTTCAGGTTAAGAGAAAGCAGGCTTTTCTTGGAAGAGCATTGTGTTTTGGTAGCAATTTGAAGCTAGTGAGCGCAGATGATTTCTCAGGGATTCCATTTTGGCCCTTCCTCTCAGGGAGGCACATGTTACCCTGCCTCACCATGCACAGCTGCTGCTCCAGGTAGGGAGGGATCCCAAAGGAGACCCTGTGGGAGTTCACAGGCAGAACATGCAGCAGCTCACAGCAGCCTGCTGGGGTTTGCTGGGCAGCCACATGGCTCCCACTCTGCTGCCCAGGGCATTCCTGCTACAAACTCCATAGAAATGCATCCCCTTCCAGGGCACTCCTGCTACAAACTCCATAGAAATGCATCCCCTTCCAGGGCACTCCTGCTACAAACTCCATAGAAGTGCATCCCCTTCCAGGGCTGCCTGGTGGAATGAGGCCATGGGGTTTTGAAGCTACCACAGGGATAATGGCAAAGAACATACTCAGGCACACAGTGCTATTAAGATGGAACCAGGCTGAAAACATCTGAGCAACCTGAGAGAGTAGAAAGAGAAAAACAATGTAAGTCCCAGACCTTGCCCTGCTTTGATGAGCACAAAGCCCTGAGTCCTCATTTTCATGGGTAACTGGAGAAGCCAAAGGAATGCAGTATGGGTCAAACAAGTTAGGAACAAATCCCAACAAAGACAATGGCTCCCTGAACCTGCTCAGAAACTTCAGCTACTGCAGTGGTACCAATACAACTTTCTGCAAAACTCCTCTTCCCATCCTTCTGCTTTCTTTTCAGATAATGAGAAAAAAGAGGATGAAAGAACRCTGGCACTCTAATGAAGCAAGTAGGTACTGCTCATTATATTTCAGTTCCTGAGCATCTCTARCTTAATTTTGGTGCTGAATGGGATGTATTCAGTAGGAATCTTCCTCTGAAAATGTCACCACGACTGATGAAAAGGACAGAGAAGATAAACATCACAAAATGCTATCKGGGTAAATGTAGGGGATATATATTAACTTTGATGTAAGCCTTTTATGGCACACATAAAAATAAATGATCTTAAAATTAATACCAATCACCGAGCACATATATGTGAAATCACAAGAGCCATCAGTGAGTTACAGATCTCTATCTGAGTAACAGGACCCAYGTGCTATAGCTCTGGATAAATCATATTTACATAATCTGGCTGCGCTCCCTTGCACATATCTCCGCGAAGCATCATTTCATTATCAAGACTGTTTCTTCCCTGTGAAATGTAAATCTTGCAATAGGGGCCTGCTGAGATGCAGGGCTGAGTGCAATGTGACTCCACCATGCTAATTAACTAACAGGCAGGCTCAATCTCAAAGTAAATGTCAATCCACGTGATTAGAGAAATCACTGCACTGGCATTTTCTTTACTGCCTAAAGAAAGCTACTTCAGAGTCATTCTTTACTTTAAATGCCAAACTACAGGACTACACTCTTTAGTCCTAGGCTACCGTTCTTAGTTGCTCTATCATTACCCTGATTTGTTAATTTTCTCCTTTTTAAAAAWCAGATATTACAGGAAAACATTATAGTATGTGTATACTTATATAGGTATAATAGGTGACATCATCAAGATGCATAATTTAACACAAGTTTTCCTGAAAATGATACAATTAAACATTAGACAAAAGATATTAAAAGCCACTAGAAAGAAATCACACTGCAACAAAAACAGGCTTTGTGAGGAGAGTAGAATAACTTTGAGCTCTCTCTGGTATATGTCAGAAAAAGACATGGCCTAATACATAAAGTCAACCACTATTATTATCTATCCCAGGAATGATTTAGGATCATTTTCTYGCCGTTCAAAGAATGCAAGCATGTGGTTTTGAAGCCATCAGCTTGTTATTTTTTTTCCCTACTGCCTGAAAGCTTTTTTCACAAATATTTTGTTACCAAACCTTTCAAACAAAACATCTGCAACCTCAGATACTTGCTCCTTCTCTTCACAGGACAGAGACAACACAAGTACAACCTGTAGGTAAACATGTCAGGCCTCAAATTCCCACCCCAGATTCTTTCTACACCAGTTYCATCTTTACATTTGTGTCAGGATCCCCACTTGCATCAACTTCCTATGGGCAAAGTAGATCAGGCTCAGGAGCCATCATTTAGCATTATTTAGCATTGGTTAAAATCACTTCTGATAAACAGAAAAGTGGCATTTGGTTTTGTCTGTAGCTCTTCAGGTTACAGGCATCAATTCCCYTCTGCACACAGGCAGAGGTTCCCAGAAGAAAGCAAGCAGGGCATGCAGGCACAGAGAGAGAGGCGCTGTGCACTCCCCTGCCCACATCACCAAGGGCTGAGAGGCACAACTCAGACTTTGAAGTACAGCCCTGGGGCCTGATCATRACTGTGACAGGAAGGGGATACAGGTACCCAGAACTTCTTCAAATGCTTTTTCTTAATCAGGAATGGATGAACATTGTATGGGATGTGCCTTTAGTTCAGTGCCTTGCAGAAAAATTTTCATTGATTCTGACAGATTACTGGTTTCARGTATAGTGCCTACCTGAGTTTGTTCCTCCTGAAGGTTTGCTTCATTCTTGTTTCAAAGCCAAACTATTTTCATGTTTAATAAATAAGTGTTATACCAAAATGGGAAACTCAAAGCAAGATCTGACCAATTTTACTGATCAGATACTGGATTTTAAGRCTTCAAACCAGTCTAGCTTTTGCATGCTTTGTTGGTTGGTGAGTGAAAGCAGAAAGAAATCTTCTCTCCTAAACTCCTGTGCTGTACTTCCTCTTTCTCCTTGAAATTTGATCTCGCTAAAATCACACATAATACCACCCTCTTATCTSTCCTTACAGCTGACATGGTTTAGCCCCATCCAAGCACCAAGCTCTATGGAAATGACAGCTCACTCACTCTCCCACCAGCAGAAACAGGAAGAGAATGGGAAAGGGAAAAGACAGAAAACTCATGGATTGAGATAAATGCAGGTTAATAGGAAAAGTAAAAGCTACACACATAAGCAAAGCAAAACCAGGAATTCATTTGCTACTTCCCATGGGCAGGCRGGTGTTCAGACATCTCCAGGAAAGCAACGCCCTACTATGTGTCACAGAGACTTGGGAAGACAAACTCCAYCACTCCAAATGTCCCCCTTCCTTCTTCTTCCCCCCRCTTTATACACTGAGCACAACGTCAGATGGTCTGGAATATCCTTTGGTCAGTTGGGGACACCTGTCCMAGCTGTGTCTCCTCCAGATCTCCCATGCACCCCAACTTCCACACCAGCATTGCAGCAGGAAAGGCAGAAAAGGCCTTGGCTGTGTGTAAGCCCTGCTCAGCAATAACAAAAACATTTCTGTGTTATCAGTCCTGTATTCAGCACAAATACAAAACAAGCCCCATAGCAGCCACTGGGAAGAATGTTAACTCTGCTCCAGCCAAAGCCAGCACAACTGTTTGCGATTTCAGTCTCTCTCAGCAATGAAACYCTGATTCACTCACATCACTCYTGGAACTGGTATCATTATAGTRCAAGAGTTCTATTGTCATTACATTGCAAGGGTWCCATATTGCYAGAGTTTCATACCTCCTTGATGTTTCTTGCAGGYAGCTCCTCTAAGCATTGACACTTCCTTATCCKTSMAGCAGCCRACTGACTCCACTTCCCCTTCAGCCAACCAATCCACTCTTTTATAACRCTCTTCTTATTGGCTACAGCTGCAGTCTGTTAGAATCAGGCCTGTTCCCAATCTCTAATAGTCAACCCAGCTGCAGCTCTTTAGGGGGGTAAGGTTACTTTCCATACCACCTTCATTTGCCTATATTCTATCCCCCTGCATGGAACCATGCATCACCTAACAGACTTTTCAGGAATGGTCTCTGCTTCCTCTCCTGGAAGGCCCACATTTGGGTTACATTGTGTTCACTAGGTAAGAATCTTGATCTTCTCAACTTTTTGCCTCTGAGGAAGGGAAAGAGCTCAGCAGACTAGCTCTTATTTCCCRATCAACGAGAAAATTGGTTATACACATGAAAAAAGTTGATCAAAATAAGCCAGATAAACTAGCAGCAGGTCCACATAGAAAAGTGGTATTTCACTCAAAATTTACTTGACAAATAGCTACAAGAAAAAGAATTTTTCCAAATATGGTGATGTGCACTAAAGTGTCATGATTGTTTCCACTTGCTTCTCATTTGGTTTCAGACAGAAATATGTAATTTTTTTCCTGAAGTAAACATACTCTTTTTTCTCTTCTAGTCCCAAAATATTAAGACAATATCCAGCCCTTGGGAGAAAGAAATGAGCACTTTCCTTCTCCTCTAATTAATGGATATCACCATGTCTTGAAGACTCCTCTTGTCAAAACATGTGTAACTTGTAGCAGTTTGCTATTAGTAATGATGTTAACAATGACCTGTCAAATTAACTAAAAACAAGTGAATTAGGATTGCTTGTGAAACAGACAGAAAGCCTGACGGGAATGTCAAAACTAACAGAATAGTTTCAACGCTGGTGGTCTTCTAGGGTTATATATGACATCCTTTGAAAGGTCAGAAACAGTTAATCAGCTTAACATAGAAGACTTGACCAGAATTGTCACTTCAGAAAGATTTCTAAACATTATACATGCCTTGGTTTAAAAAACAAAAAACAAAAAAGCGCTTATTATGAAAAATCTCTTCTGTGTATTTTGACATATTCTATTATGATCATACTTCTGTACCACAGACCAGTCTAGACATAAAAATATATCTGGAGTTTAGAAGGACCATTATTCATTACAGCAATTCACCACCACCTCACCAAAGTAACTCTTACATTCCTTAACTCAATGAATGGAAGATTTAGGTTAATAAAATAATTCTTAAACCCAGGGTTTTCTTTAGGAAATAGAGGGTTTTCCAGTACATATTTCTACTTMAAGGCAAGTAACATCTGCAAAAAACCCATTAAATGGGAGCTTTGGGAGCACAGACACAAATATCTGAATGTAAACCCCTGTTTTGAAAGCATAGCTGCTAATCTCCTGCCTAGAAGGAATGCTCTTCTTTGTCCATCCTTGTTYCAAATACAGATATATAACAGGAAAAAAAACCCAAACCAAAAAACCACCATGCCCTAAAGTACATACTTTATTATCTACATCAGTGAAAGAATCTACATTTTTTGCATAAATGTAATACTGTCAAATCTGCAGATTTTAATTATGCGTTTTCTTAAAACACCATTTCATATTAAAATCTATTGACATATCACTACCAACAATACCATAAACCAGCAGAATTTTAATATTATATTTRTTATTAAATTATTAAATACAAATTTATCTTTATTTTCAATACTTGCAATAGATTTAGAAAGACATATTCTCACACTATCTGGATTTTACATAAGCACCCAAAAACATTCCACTTTTCACTGTCTTGAAAGTAGAAAAGCAGGCTGAGATTTATGTCTAAAGACCTGACTCTGGGTCACAAAAGGAGAATTCAAAAGAAAGAGGCAGAGTTAGTTGCTAAGAGACCACAGCTACTGAACACATGCTGTTATCTAATGGCATGCAATGGAGGCTTTGCAGTCAGAGAATGTGTAATGTATCTCTATGTACCAATAACTCCTGTCATTTACTGAGGGCAAAATACCATAATAATAGTGCAGGAGGCCCCTCATTGTAAGCTGAACCATACAAACGCTTAAAAAACCCCAATCCGAAAACAAAACCAACAAAAAAATTCCCCCCTAAAAGTTGTGAGGACTAAGCCCCCTTGAATTCATTATTATTTCTTCATGTGCTTTTAAGTTGCTAAATTGTGAGTTTGATTACATAATTCACATCTCTGTTACTAATTTGTTGATATGAATCCATATCTTATAATCAGCAGTATAAATTGCAATGACTGAAGCATAGAGAAAAAGGAGTCTGTACCAGCCTGATCATTCCAGAACTAAAATATTTGTACATGATGTTCAGATAATAGAACACCACCTTTTTCTGCAACAAGCTTTTAACTGGCAGAGTTCTTTTTAGAAAAGGCCAGTTTTGGGCTTCACCTGAATACAAGGCAGCACAATGCTGGAAGCATGGAAAAGGCAAACTATTTCAACATTTACCAGGTTCAGATTACAAAACCCAAAATCTTTTTAAAAAATTCTATTTAGAAATTTATTTTCCATATTTATACTCCTTATTGAACTTAAAAGTTTCACTAAAATGCTGCAGGTATCTCAGGAATATCATGTGGAGAATAGATGGTGCTTCTGCAGCTCCTTTGCTCTAAAAAGTTTCAGAAATGCTTTTTTTCTTAAGCAAAGCATTCCTTCTGTCTCCCATATGACTTTCTTCTTCTTGCTCCTCAAAATGTTAATCTGTCTGAACTTGCAGAMGAATAGGCAGTTGAGGAGCTGTGAGCAAACCCAGCCATGCTCAGCTAAGCCATTCCTGCTCAACCACTGTGTCTGTGACAAGATTCAGCATCCTTTCACAAGTATGTCTATCCTCTGGCTATAAAAGGCCAGTGCAAGACTAGCTGAARCCAACCACTAATGTTGTCTACAATTAAACAAAATTAATTCCACATGTACTGTCACAATCATACTGTCCAACCTCCCTGCAATGAGCAGAGACATCTCCAAGTTGCTCAGAGCCCCATCCACGCTGACTTTGAGTGTCCCCAGGGATGAGGCACCTACCACCTCTCTGGGCAACCTGTTCCACCATCACCACTCTCATTTCAAGAATCATCTTACTTGTATCTATGCTGAACCTACTCACTGTGAGTTTAAACCTTTGCCCCTTGTCCTACAGAATGTGAATGTGGATAAKGTAACACATGGGGCTACCAAGATCCAGGACACAGATGTACACCCTGTTACTTACATTTATTTACTAAATTCATGCAACTTAACTCTAGCAAGAACAGGTAGGATGCTTACAGAATAAAAACCAAACCAGGCTATTTCCATTCTTTCCCTTGCAACATCACACTAAAAAGGCAGCTTAAARGTTTCTTGCACAAAGCCTCTGCAGAGCCTTTTCCCAGCACTGCTCTGCCCCATGCCAGTGGCCTTCCCCAGAATAGAGCATCCAGAAAGAAAGTGAAGCTCTTGTACCTGGAATGGGAATACTGATGCTCCCTTGAAGATGTGAATCTGCTCTAGTTATTCATCCACAGAGCTACAATGAATATTTGCTTCTTAGCAAAATTATTGAACTAATAAAGTGTAATTGTTCCTTTGCAGCTATTGTGGTCAGTAACAAATCCAGCTTGCATGAATGTGCACTCTATTCTTATGCCAAAATTGTCAAATAAACAAAATACTGTGACATTCTTCCCCTAATGTGTGTGTTTAATTACTGATAGAAGAAATGGGAGTTATAAATGTGAACTAAAGAAAAATTCTGTTTATTCACCTAAATTCAATGAGGTTATTTCTGTCCCCACAAATTCCTGAAGCCATAAATTTAATTGCTGTTTCCTTCAAAGATTCAAAATAGAGGAGGCAGAATTTTCAACCTGTTCAATTCTAGTACCTTTTCTGTTCACTCAAAAATGTTAACTAAAACTTCTGGAAAAAAATAAATAACCCTATGCCTATAATTTGGATCAGTGTCCACAATCAAGATAGAAAAAGATTCAGAAAGGCAGAAACCTTCCCCACTCAAACACCAAACTCTTAATGAAAAGGCAATGAACCATGCATTTAATTTTCRAGAATATTCAATCAGAATATTAAAATGCATTCTGATTATAAGATGCAGCTAAAAATCCACATCTGCCTTATATCCATAAAATCTTTTAGTGATTTAATAAGTCAACAGGATTTCCAAATTAAACTTACAAATACTTATGTATAATCAACAAAATCAGCACACACATGTGTATGTATATGCTTGAGCATTTTAAACAGCTCAGAACAGCTTTTATCTGTGAATAAATTCATTATGAATTATAGTCTTCCAATAGTTATGTTTGCAAGAGGTATAATCATGGTTCTGACTCCACTGTAGCCAATTGAAAACCTCCATTTGCTTTTAAAAGGTTCATCTCTCTTCCAAGGGTACTGAACATAAATAGRTTTGGAACTATTAGTATTCTTAGATGAATATAAGAATAAGACCAATGTAAATACAGGCATGGAAGTAAGATCCAGTGACCTGAGTTTCCATTTCTATCTCCAAACAGTCACCACTTCAGAAAAGGGCAGATCATTGCATGCATCAATAAAATTCTATAAATTATATTACTCTATTGTGAGGCACTATCCCCATGTTATCTGTCCTCTGGTAATGTTTTTMATAGTGCTTAAGAGATATAATAAAGAGATATAGAAAGCATCTGTTATTTTGCATTTCCGTAATCATTTAAATTGAGAAAAATATATGTTTGTTCCAACAGAAGTAAAAGCCTGACATAAGGCTTGAGATTAATTTGGGGTTTTTGAGTTAAGGAGAGTAGCATGATTTTCTTAATCTTACTGTAGAGATTGAGACTATGAGGGAAAAGGTGTGCTTGGATAGAGTAGAGCATGAAAAACACACCTTTGAGAATTGAACCTGTTGCACAGAACCACATTACACACATAGCATGCATTCTTTGTAATAAAGATCTACATTTCAAAGAAGCAGTTAAAGCCTTTCCTGAGCAGGTTGCAAATCCCTCTAAGAGCTGCACAAACCAAAGCCACTTTGACCTCTCTGTGATGGATTGCACGTGGAAGGTTTTCTAAGGAATTTGAGTGCCAACACCTGTTCCAATGAAAAAGGGGCTCACAGTTTCTGGCTCTGGAAATTCAATTTCACAGAAAAGGGTCTTTGACTTTTGGTCTTGAATTGTCATTTTCCACAATTTGAMGCTGAATGCAATAATCCAGACATGTGAAAAAACCTACTAGAATCCACACAAAATGCTATTGAGCTAGAGGCTTCCTAATAAAATGTTAGAATTATATTTTCATTCTATGCCATGGAATGAAAGCRTATTTCTGACTTTCCATTGATTTATATATCTCTTTGTAAAAAATGAAAAATAGTAATTTATACAGTATCACTAATGGAATCTTACAGCAGTTGCTAAACAACTTGAAAATACAAATAAATAAAATTTCTTTTCAATCTGTTATCATTTACCCCATCCTTTTGCCTAGGATATATAGTACAAAACATCACATGTGATTACTTCTGACCTCTGAAAGCAAAAGAGTTTTCTACCAATGTATCTAATCTCTGTAACCAGTTCAATCTAAAAAATTTTCTCTCACTTACCTCAGTGTCACGTAATTTTTGAAAGACTATAAAAATAGGTAATTAACTAATTTCATTTACAATTTAGAAAGTACTTAATAAGTAGTCTCTTTTTTGTTTTCAAAAAATTGTTGCTTTCAGCAGAAGTGTCCATAGAATTATGCATTTAATGGGGGTTCATACTTTAGGAAAATGCTAGCAATGTACAGGTTCCGGCCATCCTACTTAACAACAGAACTACATCATTTCAAGTGCAAGCATTCTCCTTGCTCCTGGCTCCCTAGAAAAGGGGACACAAAACCCCAGTAAATCCCACTGGCAGAAAGAAAAACACTGGGAGGCCATGAAGCAATGCTCAGCCAGAGCTTTGAAAACCCCATCATGAGTCTCCTCCACAGCTCCTGGGCAGGAGCTTCCAAAGGCAGGAATTCATTCTGGCCTTCACTGCTCCCTGCTGTGGACACAGAGACMCAGAGAGCAGAGCCCTCCTGGCCCAGCCTCAGAGCCCAGGGCAGGCAGGTCCTGCACAGAGCACAAGTGCTACCAACAAAGGTCCGGCAGYGGAGCATCCCCACGCACGAGCTGGACCAAGGAGCAGCTCAGGGCACAGGGAGGTGCAGGTTACTTGTGACTCATCATTCAGGTGAAATAAAACCAAGAAATYTGACCATTACTGAAAAGGTAGCAAGAAATTGTTGATGCTTTGAACCCTGTGTTCTCACAGGGYTCTAAAAGCTTCAATATCTGAGAGTAAGTAGCAGACAGGACAGAGAATGGAGAAATTATCTCCTGACCTTGCTGATGCCCATTTATTTGAGAGTCCAGAACAAACTCAGATGCTGCTTACTCTTACATTCTGGTTTCYTAATCTTGAATTTCAATATTAAATCTGAAGTAATACTGATTCAGGGAGGCACTCCAAGGATTACCTGAGAATATACTCTGAGCAAAGCTAATAACTGGAACAGAGTGTGAAAGTTTTAAGTGCTAATATGAGAAAGACAAATAGTAAGATACTGAAAGCAGCAGCATTTAACCAATCTCAGACAGAAAGCACTTATCTTTAATGAACAAATAGCAGGGACAAAAGGCAGGGGCATGCACTAGTCATAACAATTACATCAAGAGTCTCTCTGTCGCTCGCTGTCATGAAGACCAAAGAGGAACAGAGCAGATTTATTGCTAGGCTTGTATAGAGGCTAATCACTAATTCTTGCTGATAGTTTGAAATGTTTTGGATGGTTGATTTTGTTCTATTACCAGAAAGAAGCCATCAGCCACTACAGAGAAAACAAACACTTTGTGGCAGATACAATATTCCTGATCAATTACCAGGCAGCGCAAGGACCTSGCTCAGCTGCTCATCATTTCAGTTATTCACCAGCAGATGGGACTTACAGCATATTAGTGTTTCAATTAGTCACCATCCTTATGTACTTCATAGGAAAACCCAATAAACTAACYAAAAGAAAGCTCATAATTTTTTTTTACAAATACATTCCAATTCTGAGAGTCAGATCTGAGTGTCTAAGGGTATGAGAAACTGATTCAATAGCTCTTCACTGCTTGAATTTGAGCTGACTTTTGCCATGGCCCATKTTTGGTCCCGTCATCAATTTCTGTTCTGTATGAAATCAGATTCATGCTGTGAGTAGCTATTGAATCAGTTTGTCTTTCACTTAAACTCCTGTGAAATTAACTAATTTACTGCTGTTCAACGCTCAAAAATCCAACAAAACAAAACAAAAACATACCAACAAAAAACCAAACAAAAAAAAAACAAACAAAAAAGGCAAAACAAAACAAACAAAAAACCCCATATCAACCAACCAAGAAAAAAAAATCAACCAAAAAATCATCTAAGTCATCCAAGCAGCAGCACAGGCCCCCCCAGCCCCCTGCAGCCTCCATGCCTGAGCCCCAGCTAATGATGGGCAGCTCTGCTCTTTGCCTTTCCATTTCCAGAGAAAAGAGCTTCAACAAGTTGCTATTTCTAGACCTTGCCAGAGGCAAGAACAATGGTGCAAAATGTTCTTAACTACATGTTGCACATGAGGCACCAAGCAGGAATCAGTTTATTAGTGTTGTCAATCTACTTTGATAAGTACTGGGAAGTCTACAATGAAAGGCTTTGTTTCTTCACTTTTTATGAGGCACCTAATTGTCATGGCTATTTTTACTCTCAGTGTCTTACAGTTTGATGTTGAATACAATCAACCTCTCAGACTCCATACAAGCCCACGTGCATACAATCCCATACTCCCACTATGCCTAAGTGACTGCTCAGGTTCAGATTACTGCCAATTAAAACACAGAAGAAGAAGAGGTCCAGGAAGGAGATCACATTGCACCAAGGTAGGACACATATTATTCTATTTAAAATGACTGTAGATGTACTTGAGACAAGGAAAGCTGTGAGGTTTATATTTTAGGAGAAGGAATCAATTATCTTGCTGCTCAAGGAAAAGAAGGATTTAAAAGAACTCATGTGGCACAGTGGAGGACATCATCTTTCACTGCAGCCAGCATCAAATTATATACAGAGCAAGAAAGAAAACCAGCAGGAGAAAGAGACTAGAATGAGGAATAAGASAGTATTTTAGCTTCTGGAGAACTGTTTATTTCTAAAAAAATAAATAAATAGAAAGGAAAAAAAAAACCAAACCAAAACCAACAAACCAATGTCTACACAGATACTGTTCTTATTAACCAGAATCTGAAATTTTGAGGTAAATTATTTGCAAAATAATTCCACCATGGAAAACCTMTCTTGTGCACACTCTTGATTTAGGTAACACAAGGTCTTTATTTTTGCTCAATTTGACCTCAAGCCCTGCAGTCAATTTGTATTTTTTAGTAAGAATAGATGCTCTGCTTCTCTGACTKGACTCCATACTTCTATCCACAGGTTTGTTTTCCATACAGAGAAATACAAGATGCTTTTTCACTAATTTCCTATTGTATTTTTATAACATTACCAAAAAGTCACACAGTTAAGTCTTAACCCCTATTGATACCTTTTTTCTCTTTTCACTAGAGATGTAGTAAAAAATAATAAAAAGCAGGCAGATAATAGCTATGTTATTGAATTTTGAACATAATTTAGTTGGATTTCAGGTTTTGTTTCTAGAAACTCTAGGAAAATTAGAAGGGTTTCAAGAATGCAAAGCATACACTGTCAGAGCATACCAGAAGAGGAGTGAACTGCTTAAAATCCATACACAGCCAATTAACTTATATGGCACACAAATGATTACAGATGTTTCAAAAATGTAACCTTTTCCCTGTTCATGTTTAGAATTCACACTGACAAAATTCCCACCTCAAGTTCCAGCTGCTTTGAAAATGCTCCTCAAATGGTGTGCACAGATATAACGTGCRAGCGCTCGCATTGGTTAATTAAGCAATGCTGTGTGGCTGAAGCTGTGAGAGTAACTGGGTCAGCAGTGCCTCAGGAGTCCTGTGTGACACGCTGAGAATGCTCCCAGCACAGGCTGCACCCAGGACTGCTGTGTTCTCATTCCCCAGGAAAGTACAGCAACAGTAATMCTGCCTCATCATCCTAATATTTAACAGCTGCAAATTCCAGCTCCTTATCTTTCATTTATCTGCATCTCGTTGTTTTGTGGTGGGATTTTTAACCCGTCTCAACAGCCACTGCAGAGTTGCATAGCACAGACGGGTTTAGTCCCAAAGGTCACCTGGGCCAACCTCCAGATTAAAGCAGGAACAACCAAACCTTCTCRGACTGTCCTGCCAGAGGCCATACCTTCCAAAGAGAGTTTGTCTCACAGAAGGCTCCCCACTTCTCTGCAAAACAGCATCTCAGTGAGGGACACRTTTTCTCTGTGCCTTGAAAACAACCACAGGGCTGGCTTAAGTGATGCTAATGGGCAGTCCCACATCTAATGTGGAGGCGTGGGAGGGAAGATGGAGGAGAAATAAAGCAGAATCTCATTCTGTTTCATCCTGATCCAGTGAACTGAGAGGAGGAAGATAGCAGCCACATGAAGGAGCAAGAGGGAACACAGAAACCAAAAGCCTGTGTGAGGAAACCAATTCCAGCTCCCCAAATCTGGTGTCATCCAGAGTGCAAATATCCTTCAACACAGCGCTGCTTGGCCTCCCCTCTCCTCTGCCAGGTCTCAGAGCTGCTTCACATGTGATGCTGGTGGGAGTGCAGCAGGGTGRGAGTGCAGCATGGGCACCCACTCAAGTCCTGAAATGGCAGAGCCCTGTCAGGAGCACAGCTCCACGGGGCTGGGACAGAGTGTGCTCCATGGGAARCTGCCTGGTGAAGTAAGGCAGCTGTGGGGCAATACCAACAACACAGACACTCTGACCACAAGCACTTCTCCCATCTGCACTTTTGTCCTCTTGAGTGGCTTTCATGTCTTTTGTACTGCACAAGGAATGGYAATATTTGACCTAATAGTCCATAACTGTTTATCAGAGTCCTTACAAAGACAAAAAATCATTTTCCTCATTTATCCTGGTGCTCTTGATGTCAGCCCATTTTTATTTTAGTTTACAGAACTAAGAATTGTCTGGTGTAATAGAAATGAGACTCATAATATTACTTGCAATGAATAGTTTGAGCTGGAAAAAAACCTCCCACTTCAGCAATAAATTATCTCCAAGAATAATTTTCTTGCCTCACACTACAACACTGCCCCCTAAATACATTTTCTCTTAAATAAGAGAAATAGTTGAAAGAGAATATTTCTGCAAGATCAGTTACTCCTGCTTTGAGAAACAGAAGTCTCAGCTTCCCAGTGACATTTGACATTTCATGAATGTTTCAGTATTTTAGTGTTCATAAGTGATCCATTATTTTATACAAAAGCTGTACTGAGCAGGCATCACCTTTTGAATGTCCCRCATAACCGTGGATAAAAAGGTCCTTAAAATTCTCCTTTTGTGCAGTCTGCATTTGATCATRGTAGTTTCCCAAATGCTGAATTCCTAATATGAAGTCAGGTTTGTCTCCCCCTCATTCTCCAGGCAATCTGAACTATAAATGATTTTCATTATCAGTTGTCAAGTCTTCATACAGAAGAAAAGTCATAAAAAAACCCCAAGAGAAAATACTTAAAGAGAACTTGTGAATGAGAAAGACCATGATTTATTTTTGATAACAGGATGATTTTGACTTTAATATGTGGTTGCCTTCAGCCCCTATGGTCATCTCAAGGATGCTATTTGGACTCTCAATTAAGCTAGTTTAACAAAGAGAGGCAGAGAAATATCCTTGCAATAATATAAAAAAAAATGATGGCCCAAGCCAACATTAAGTCTAGTCAGCCTTTTAAAATAATATTTTCAGACCTGTCAAAGTAAGTGTTTTATTATAAATGGAACTTATATTGAGATATAATTTAAAAACAATAAAAGGAAAAAACCCACAGAGCACTTAAATATCCTTTCATTGTTTTCTTCAGATCATTCTATTAGATGTACCATTTCTGATGTTCTTAAACTGAGTGTAGGCTGTGCAAATCCTGGCGTAATCTCTGTGGCTCAAACAAGCAGACCCAGCCCACTCTCCCTTCCCCAAGTAACAAGTTACTTCCAGTTAAGCCAACATGAGATACCAAACAGCACTAACACCAGTGTGATGGAAAACAAGGATTTTAGAGCTCCACAGATCTCCTGGCTGGTTATGCCCTTTTTTGACCCACAGTCTTAGAGGTAAAGTCCTCTCCTTCTAGCAGAGAAGGTTGTGAAAATTACCCTTTCTAAAAACACTTGTGTTGATATTATTTGTGTTTAGAGAAAGTATCAGATGTGGGCATGGGACTTCCCCTTGGGAATCTACCAGCAAAACAAACCCTGCAGACACACATTGATCAAGGGAATGAATTCAGTGTGCCCTGCATTCTTGGATAATAACAATGTCATGACATTTTGCTTTCTAGAGAAATAATGATCTCTCTCTTCCCTAAGTGACTGAGCCAAAACCAGCATAATCTAAATTATTTCAGGGAAAACTTTCAATATTTTCTCTTTATTTGCAATAAGATTGCAAAGCCTAGCCCATGCTTCTTTTTATCTRTAGAAATGTACAACTGAGTCACTTCTAATTTCAGGCAGCAATGCTAGTGCTTCACATGTATCCATTCAAAGGAAATAATTTTCTGTAAATTTCAATCTTTTGTTATGTTGTCAGGAGACCTAGTAAGACTGGCTAGCAGGCAGAGCATCTTAGAGCTATTGCCTGTTAGACCCTCTTTATTCTGTTTTTGTCTATAGTCTTGAACCTCTGTTGAACGTCCATGTATTTCTAAATGTTTCTCAAAGGACCTTCCAGGGATGACCTTGCAGAACCTGCTCCCTCTCCATCTTTCTGGCAGGTATGCCCTGAACATTTCTGTGCCTCTCACTCCTTTTCACCACTGTATCACCTACCATGCTCTTCAGGGTGCTTTCCAGCAGTTTTGAATCAGACTCCACTCTTTCAATTAATGTACAAGATCAGACTCCTTSTGAACCCATGGGTAATCCTCAAGGACTCTGGACATGAAGGTTTGGTTTCAGGACTTGYCTGATTCACATTCTTCCTCTTTCTTCCTCGTGTAAATGTATATTTGTCTCTGCTTCTGTTATTCATTTCTCCAATTCTTTTAAACAAATTTAAGTTCTCTAGTACTATTTTCTACAGACTTTAGCAGTCACTAGCATCTGCCTCCATGTTTGAATTGTATAGAGCATTTCAGATTAAGCTGGGATGAGAAAAGCTACAGAAAGTAAAGCATATTGGAAATACTTGTGTTGTTTTTATACTATGCTGAACTTCCCTACCACAGCTCAAGATAAARGAGGCAAATCCAGACAAAAGCTCATTAAATTGAGCCAGGCTACTTCTTAGGMACTGTCTTATTATATGAACATAAACTCCATTTCTTTCATTGCTTTTTAYATTTCCTAATTTTGTTTACTGCTGTGAATAGGAGCTCCTATTCCGTGTGAAGGCTTATAGGAAGAACATTCAGAGTGATAATGAGGCCAGCAAATCTATGTTAAATTAACTTGAGAAAACCATGATGTTGTTGTASCAAGACTGGGTTTTCAATTAAATGTGATTAAGAAAATAACTACTACCTTACAGTTGAAGTCTAGCATCAGAATCTCTGAGATTTCAGAGAAACATCACAGATWAAAAAGAATACAGAATGCCTTTTGGTGGTCGTGGTATTATTAGGGAACCTCTCCTTGCAAAAATTTCTGGTTTTTGTTTTTTGCATGGTTTTTTCAACAAATTTAAGACAGGCTAGACAAGGAATGTCAGATCAAGCTCCAAACATTAAAGTGTGAGAATATATATTTGTTAAGATCAGTTTAATTAGACCAACTGGCATTGCACCCAGACCCATATGGGAAATACAATTTTATCACCAAGAGCTCCAGAAGAGTAGACCAGGTCTCTGGCTAAACTACCTTTCCACCTAAGCAAACCAATAATATGAGCAATCATGGTTTCATATACCTGTAAAAATAACAAGCATCACACTTAGGTAAAATAAAAATAGACAAGTTAATCTGAAGCTTCACCAACATATGCTTTTAGTGATGAAATTAGGCAGCATTTCCAAGTTATTGAGGAGCTCAGTGCCACCCTCCAGCCCTTATACTCTTGGCAGGGTTCTCACATATGCAACACATCTGACAATCACAACAGGTAACAACAGGGCACAGCCACACTTGAGTTTAGTCAAAATYATATTAAAAAAATCCCTTTTACCAATGGAAAAACCCCACAAAAATTGTAATCCTTGTGTGGTCTAAAAGTTATCACAGTTATTGGTTTATAGATGATTTTACTGGTTAGCAGTTTCTCATTTCAAGTAGATTTATAAAATTCAAATCTGCATACATCTTACTAACCTATACACTGAAGTTATTTTATAAGACCTTGAAAAATTGCTTGTAATTAAAACATAAGTGGAGTCTTAAGCTTTGGAMATTCAGTTGAAATTAAACAGTAATGAACCTGTATTTTTACAGAGTTTTTTTACTTTCAACCTATAGTTTGCCACATCTGCTAAAATTCCTTTCCAAAGCTATACAAAAGCAGAGCTGTTAATGGTTTATTGTTGTGTAACTGTATTATTAAAGTATGCATTTGTGTTTTTTCTTCAGCTAGGAAGTCTATTTTATAGATTTCAACTTTTTTTATTTACACGTTTATTTATATGCATCAGTCATAAACCTAAATTTTATAGTTCACATAAATAACCTGAATACTATTTTAAGGATCACAAATATACTCTGTCACCCAAAATGTAGGACTGGGAAGTTGTGTTTCAGCTCACTACCTTCCACATATAATAGGCAGCAGTTCTGGTTACAAAAAATTTACAGTACATTAGAAAAGTAAAAAAAGGATGAGGAAAGTGCCTTTATTAGCTTTCCCATGTTATAGATTCAAACCTGAGAAAATTACAGCCTCGGGTGTACAGAGGGCCACCWTTTTAGGGACGAAATTATGACCCCGTGAAGTGTGTCCAGCCAGCAGGAAAACTCATTACTCACTTCTGAAAACTGGAGTATTTGGCTCAAAGTCACCCTGAGAGTCAATAATGCAGCCAGGTAGCAATCCATGCTTCCCTCACCCCAGTCCAGCTTGCAGAGTAGAATTATCTTCCCAGTTAAATGCAATATTGAACCCCAGACCCATTTGCTGTTCTTTTTCCTGACTAAGGTTGTTTTCACTGTCCCTTACAACAACCACTGTAGATGCAGCCAAGAGCACTTCCAAAGACCTGTATAGTAAAATATTCACCAGGTATGCTACTGCTGTTCATTGCCTTGCTAGGGCTGAAAAATCCAGAATGGGTAAATTCCAGTGTTTGCTTAGCATTTCGTTGGGACACAGTGCCTACAGTTATATGAGTCCATTAAATGAGCCTGACATGTTCTCTGGCACAGGCAAACATGGAATATCTCACATTCACATAGCCAACTTCTCGTGCTCTCTGAAACAGGGTGACCACAGGCACAATCTCTTGCAGGGATTATCTCTGGCTCATCCTGGTGCCCCAACCACACCTGGGAATAAGGAAGGCAGCATTAGTTTGTCAGATCAGAATCATGTTCAGGTCCTTCCCCATTAGCAGAGACCAGCTCTGGCCTCCTGCAGGCCCCTTCTTCAGGGGTGAATTTCTATCCAAGCTAAAGAAAGATAATTTCCCTTGATCTCAAATTTATAACAACATGAATGAATCTAATAGCAGCTGCAGCAATGTAATAACTTGATTCCTTCTCAGTCACTAGGAAATCAGGTTTTTTATCCACACTCCTTTCACAGTTTTTTGAGAAATAACCAGATCTATAATTTTTTGTGCTTCCAAATTTAAGGAAAGAAAAGAGCTGTTCTGCAACATGGCCATGAATAAAAAAAAATTGCCAAAATGCTTAGTTTCTCAAATCACAGGGACCCAAATTAAATCACCCATAGAAAGGTAAAAATCCTTTGATTTCAGAGCAGGAGGAAAGGCATACATCAGTTTTGATCTCCCTGGCACTTTCCATGTACTTTCTATTACTCTGCATTTCCATTACTGCTGGAAATAATGGGGGGCGGGGGGAGAGAAAAAAAAAATAAAGAGAGAGCAAGGCCATTTTCCTCAGTCTGATAAGAGCAACACGGAGAGGCTGCTTTTCCTAACAAACACGCCTCCTAAAAGTTAATTACTTTCCATTTAACACAGGGGAGTGATAGAGGCACCGCCGAAACGCACAGTGCCATCTAATGGAGGAACCACCTTGTGTAACCTGAGCATCCAAACAGGGAAAAACAACAAGTCCACACCGATCTGTGTCAAGCCACAAGCACACCAGAATTTTTCAACCAATAGGTGATTCCTGACAAAAACGTCATCAACGTTTTCAAACCCAAACTATGTCATAGCTGGGAGGAGATTTGCAGGGCGTGTTAAATTAAACAGTTATTTTTAACTGCTGCTTGTTAAAAAATAAAGAGAAAGAAAAGAGAGGTTAAAAAAAAAGAAAAGGAAACAAAGAATGCCTGCATTTTCAATAGATAACACAAATTATAATGGTACTTGAATTCCAAAATCCTCAAGCCTTAGAAAAATATCTTAGGAAGGCAATACAAATTGAAGTTCATTATTTAAATAAAAAGAATGCTGAACATTTGTATGACAGACACCAAAAAAAAAGCATAAGAAATAAACTTTACTCAGTAGAAGATTCATTAAAAAGACTCCTATATTAGAATGATACCAGGAGACTAATTTTGAGACAATTTTAATCCTCAATTCTCTAATTATTTAAGTGTTTGAAATTTCAAAGTTATAACTGCATAGGGTAAAATAATTTGGCATTTTAAAAGTGCATAATATCCTCATGGTAGTTAGCAGAATATTTTGCAAATTCATATGGTGAGATATATAGTAAWATCAGCATATATGAATAATTTGTAACTCACACCTGGGCTGCCACAACTTCTAGAAATTATAAGGAAGCTCTTTATTTCAAAGAGGTTCTTAGAGTCCAGTGATAGTATATTTATATGCCACATTTTATTCAAGGCTGATTAAATCTGTATTTACTTTCAAAACTAAGTTCAAAGCACCACMATTACACATTTTGTATGCATACATGTACAAAACATTGTCTCAGTTTAGTGGTTTCACATCTCTTGTTTATAAAACAYGGAAAGTACAAACCTAAATGTTTCACCCTTCTTTTTCTTTTCCTTTACATATATGAGGAAACTAGAATTTAGCAGAAAGAATTAGAAGCAAGTTTCATGTAAAAAAAATTATTTCATAAAAATTTGTAATAGATAAGGATCACAGAATCATTTGGTTGGCTAAAAAAATTCTACTGATTTTATAAATATTTGAGGCCTAAAAATGGCAAGGCAGTTTGAAATAAACTAAAATCAAATATATAAATGCCTTCAGTGTAACTGTGAATTTAACAGCAAACTATGTTATTATTGACTGAAATAGAACTKTCTTTTTTTACATTAATAAAGGCATATGTTCAACCATGGTAAAGAATGTGTCTTTCTGCATGCCTGATTGTGTTAGAGATAAGATGATGTTAAAGTAATTTAACCAGTCCATGAGGCTTCAGCTCCTATTTACCCTAAAACTCATCCTCACATCATCCTTCCCACTTGATCAGCACAGGGATTCTCTGGTAATGTGGTTGCCCCTACAAGGGATTTATTTTCTCCCCACTGGTACATGGGATGAATCCACTAGGAACATTTACTTCATTGCTGGTATCACCAGTTGATTTTTTAAATTTATTTTTGAATTCATTCATTTGTGAATTCTCTATCTCCTYCCCTCCTGAGGCACAGGAGGATGGGGAATGGGTGTTGCAATGAGTTCATCAGGTGTGTCTGACACTCCTGCCTCCTCGGGGGAGGACCCCCCACACTCYTTCCCAGCATGGCTCCTTTCTGCTGGCTGAAGTTCTTCACAAACTGCCCCAGYGTGGTCCCTTCCAAGAGGTGCATTCCTCAGGAATACTCGCCAGTGTGGGTTCCCACAGGGTCACAGCCTCCTTTGGGCACCTGCCTCTTCTGGYGTGGGGTCCTCCACAGACTGCAGGCAGACTCTGCTCCAGCAGGGATCTTCATGGGCTGCAGGGGCACAGCTGCCCCAGCATCATCTGCAACACAGGCTGCAGAGTAATCTCTGTTCTGGCACCTGAACCTGTACCTTTTCCCCCTTCTCCTTCACTGACCTTGGTGTCTGCAGGTCTGTTTGTACCACAGATTCTCACTCCTCTCTGCCTGCAGTTGCTTCTGTGCAGTAACAGCTTTCCTCTTCTTAGTAAGTTAGCACAGAGGTGCTGCCMCTGCCAGTGATGGACTCAGCCAGCAGCAGGTCCATCCTTGAGGAAGCTGAACATGGGGAATTGTGATGGTGTTTGCAGGGGTCTTAGGATGAGGGAAGAGACGAGAATGTTGACTCCATGTTTCAGAAGGCTTGAKTTRTTATTTTATGATAYATATTATATTAAAACTATACTAAAAGAAYAGAAGAAAGGATTTCATCAGAAGGCTAGCTAAGAATAGAAAAGGAATGATAACAAAGGCTTGTGACTGACCGAGACAGTCTGAGCCAGCTGACTGTGATTGGCCATTCATTAGAAACAACCACATGAGACCAATCACAGATCCACCTGCTGCATTCCACAGCAGCAGATAATCATTGTTTACATTTTGTTTCTGAGGCCTCTCAGCTTCTCAGGAGAAAAAATCCTAAGGAAAGGATTTTTCAGAAAATATGGCTACAGGGAATCTTCTAGCAGCTTCTCACAGAAGCCATTCACCACCAAAATCTTTTCCTCACAAMCACCATAGCCTCCCTTTTTCACCTCCACCCTCTCACAGGCAGGGATGTCATCTTCTATTCACTCTGGGCAGATGGGCTTGCATTACCAAGCACAGTTTTCACAAGAGACAGGATGTATGGAATAGGATGACCATGCAATATTTCCACCAGACCTCTCCTGGTACAGCCTTGCCATCATGCTGAGCTGTCCAGGATAGGGAAGAGGTGCTGGAAGGCAGTCCTGCCTCAGCATTACTGCTCACCACAGTGCCCTGGCATGCCTGTGCCACATGCTACCCCAAATGTACCCCCAGCCCTGTTCTGTGCCCCCCCTCCAGGCATGCAGAGCACTCCCCAGGATCAGTCATGGGACGCAGGCACTCTCTGTGTGCCACTGCAGCTCAAAGCTCACTGCTGGTGGAGATGCTTCACCTCTGCCAGCAGAGGTTTCTCATAACATGGTGATACATTCACCAAGGGATGGTTGGCTTGGATGGATGATCTAGTGGTCAGTGCTCCTGCTTACTGATTTAACAGTTGAGCTGGCCAGGAGATCAAATGGCTTTCCCTACGTGATTCAGTAAGCCAGGGCCACACTTCTTATTAACCCCCAAAGTATTTCCTGCTATCACCTTTAGCCCTGAATAGCAAAGCTGCCTTTCCAGAAAACAAAGAAGCTGAGAAACCTATTGCAAAGTGCATTAAATTTCGATGAGTGAACAAACTGTGTAGAGTGTGAAAGTGCAGAATATTGACAGAAAAATCTTGAAAGACTAAAGGACAAGAGGTGTTTAAAAACAAACAAAAATATAAAATTCATACTGTTACCTATTTTAGAAAGGAAYATAAAATACTTCATCTTTAGAGATGAAAAAGCTATGTTGATCCACATTTATCCTCGATTACTTCTGGGAGATGAGGGTTCAGCTTCTTGTTTCATCTGCAGCATTCTTTTATGAAGTCAATTAAATTTTCTCTTAGTTGAAACATTGTACCTTTTTGTAAAATCTCTGTCCCTTACTTCTCTATTTCTCAGATTCTCTCCTGTAAAGTCAAGATAATGAATGTTTCCTTTTCCCYTACCCTTTATCTGAAATGGCTTTCAAGTTCTGAGGAAGCACATCATACAAAGTGACTAACAGGGAAAGGCCTATTCTCAGCAATTCCCCTAGACACTACTAGGGAGTTCAGAATATGAAAGGTTGCAAAACTCTCCCTTAATAAAACAGAGGTTAACAAGACCATAAACCTCTACCCGTAAGTTCAAACGTTCTTTCACTATTACTGCAGTGATAAATAAAACATCCCCAGCATTAAAGTTCCCATCATTTAGGCCTTTCCTCTTGATGTTTGCAGTGTGTTTATCAAACTAAAAAGAGTTCATAAAAGAGTCCAAGGCTCCAACTATCAAGTCAATACTCTTCCCCGTAAACAAAACATCAAAAAGCCAAATTGTTTTAAATACACTAGACTATAAAGTTTTCTTTTCATTTGTTATCTCTCTTGCACCTGCTCTAAATACTTAGCTTAATTGATGGTCTCTAAACAATCAGTGTTTATATTCACTTTGGAGCTGCTTCAGAAGGAAGATAATAGTCCCTGTTTGTTTTCCTCTGTATCCCGGGTGTCACTCAAAGCCACATTGAATGGAAACTTGATTTCCACTGCAGACACTGGCAGGAGAGTGCTGCACCCACCACAGACATTTGTTGTCTGACTCTAGTTAACAATTCACATATTAACCATGTTACTTTACCTACCTTTTATGTTCGAGCATTTTTATTGCATTCCAGTAAACCTAACCACCTTCAGGAACAGCAACATGCAGGCTGGTAAACCTTGGCCTGAGGCCAGCCACTCCTGCACCAGCTCTCTGGGACTCGCCCAAGGAAGTGAGCTATTTGTCCCTGGGGCTTCACTCCCCTGCACTCACCTACTGGATGGACCATGGGGTTGGTTTGCACCTCACAGCCCAGGGGGCAAATAACCCAGGAGCACTGTATTTWGTGGGACCTGAACTCTGCTTCCCCACTCCTGGCATCATACAGCCTCTGAAGAGTTAGAGCTTCTCATCTCCATGGCCCAGGCTCCCAAAGTGGTCACAAGGAACAGGAGACAGAATCACAAGCTTTGAATATGTTCCCTACACTTCRAATCTGTAGAGCACTCAACAGGGTGAGAAAAACTAATGTTGTGTAGTTGAATGACACATCATGAAGAGGAAAAGAAAATGGAGAGGCCCTGTCTGGTGTTTTGCTAGGGGGAATTTCCAYATCACTTTAATCATTCATTCTTCAGTAGGAATCAAGTTCAAAAAAAGAAGGAAAACAAAGAAAAAAGGTAAAAWTTTTAGCTCCTTTATGACAAAAATGTAGCAATCTCCGCAGAATGTTAATGCTACAAAATATAAAATACTACTTTTATTACTCAGTGTGCTTCATCTATGCAGATGGAATCTTGTTACCCCAGTGGTCAAGTTCAGCTGACAACCCACTGAGTAAGTACCACATGGGAAGTTGGGGAGCAGTGGCCTTGGAAGATTTCCATCAGCCCAGGAGAGACACAAAGAAGACAGGCACCAACAGGCTCCGTGCTTGCACAGTTCAGACTTTGAACTCATGCRCACCCAAAAAGACAATAGGGACCTTTAGCCCCTGAGCTGAGGGCTCATCATGGAATGAGCCAAAATACTGTCAGGAATGATCTCTCAAAACTGGGACAGGCAAAGGTGTCTTGGTACAGCCCAGCTGCACCTCTCTTGAACTTCAGTTCTGCTTCTAGGGCACCTCCTTATGKCCAGACATCACTTCTCAAGGGAAACTGGATGGTCATTCAAAACACATGCATCATTTCATAATTTTATTTCTGAATTTATTTCTGAAAACAAACACCTCTCTTTTGCRAACAAGAAATTAAGACCTACAATGTTTACATTCCCCAAGAAAGTGTGATTCCCAGGAAAATTGTGATTTCCAATATCAGGTCATGGTTAAGGTAACATTTTCATCACTGCAGAATTACAGTTTCTCAGTTACATGTTCCTCAACAACACATTTTCTAGCATTATCAAAGAAAATGCAGTGATACCTAGATAATATGCCAGCATCCTCTCTTAAGAAACACTTCCCACAAACCAAGAATGATGGGTGTGCAGAATTCCTTGCAAGAGTTCACTTAATTATCTCTCAACTCTACCCTTCCCAAACTGGGAGGCAAATGACAGGCAGTGTCATTTCACTCACAAAATGACAATTTTCAGAAAGTATGCAAATGAAGGTAGAGATATTGCCAAAAGTATGCCTACCTAACAAGTACTTTTTAAGAAATGCAAAAAGAGACCAAAAAGCTTCTTTCTCAAAAGGGTGCTGTTAATATTTTTCTTGTGATCTGAGTGAAAACATGAGAAAACAGTGATTTCAGCTGTGAGGTTTTTGTGGTTTAGATAAACATTTTTGCTGTTAGGGAATTGATGTCTGACAAATTCCATTCCTTGATTTATCACATTTCACACAAAAATTCATCTAATTGCATATTGTTATTTTTTGCATTTACAGTACTATCATTGTAGCCCACCATGATTACAGCACCTGTGAAACTCAGTGCCTGGGGGAAAACTACCTTAATACCTTCTCCTTTCTATTAGTGGAGTAATTCAATATGTTTACCTTCCTGAGCACTGTCATTTTATACAACCAAAGCTACATGTTTCCTGCTGAAACACTGCAAGAAACATTCTTACATTGTGCTTGCTTAATATGCTGGGCAATTCACAGGAGGAAAGAAAAGTATTTAAAAAAATAAAAGGATACTTATWTTACTTTCAGGCAGAAAATCCTTTTTACTACTTACTATGTTTTTATTTTAAATATTTAAATAAAATCCCTCTTTTCTACAGTTTGGGGGATATTTGAACAAGAAATTAGCAATCAAATTAATCAARTTTATTAGTAAGGATTTCCATATTGATTCAGTTACACTTTATTTTTTTATAGTCATCCTCACAGCCTATGGAAACTTACAGTACTTCCTGTTATGATTATTATACAGAACTTGTAAAAGACCAAAGAAGCATGGAAATTTCATTTGTTTCCCTCATTAAGTAAAGATTCAAATTCTGCATTTTATTGTGCATGCACAGCTTTTCTTTCTACTCAGTGGAACTGAGGGCCAAGTCACATCCCTATTTATTCTAAGATCTTATTCAAACATAATTCAAAGCATATCTTTCCTCTACAACTCTGTAAACAATGAAAAGAATTGTCTACTTTGGTTTTCAGTCTTTAAAACAGATCACTGACTTGACAGTTCTTAGAAAATGTGCTAAAAATGACTAATGTCAGAACTTTAAAGACCATACTTTCAGACTCTCCTTGTTGTCTTTCTTACAATCACACTGCAAAAAGGCTAAAATCAAAGGTGACTACCCAGCAACAAATACTCCTCTTGAATCTCCTTATCTAGATTTTATCCATTAAAATGGCTACCATTTAACTGAGCAAAATGATGTCATGTAACGATTACAGACATAAGCAAAATCTATCTGCTTTTTTATTTTTGAAAACCCCAAACAGATAACAATTGAAAGGGTAGAAGGAAAAATATGAAAATATATGGAAGATGCTTGTGGGGCAGCTTTGGACTTAAAGGAATCCAAAGTAAGTTTCATAAATATAGGAGTCTCATTTTCACTGTWAAATAAGCCTCTAAAGATGTTTTGCCCTTTGCTGGAGATAGTTATCAAAGTGCTTATGAACAGAAAAAACTGCTATTTTAAAATACTGTTCAGTTGGGCTCCACTTCAGCAGTTGTTTTCCTTCTYTCACTGATGCACACACAAACCTGTGTACTCACATCTGCACATACATTTATTTAAGAGTGCAAATGAGAAGATTTGGATGCATCAAGACAAGGATGATGCCAGAATCTTCTGGGGATGAGTCGCTCAGTCCCACAAAGTGTGGCTGTTGAGGATTAGCACCAGTGGGCAGGTAAGCACCACACAGTCACTCAGGCACTACCCTCACTGGGATGGGGGAAGAAGAAAGGAAAAAAAAGACAAACCAACAAGAAAACACAAGATTGAACAAATAAAAAAAATATTGAATAAGTGGAAGAAAAGGGGGAGGGAGACTGGAGAAAACAAGCAATGCAAAAGCAATCACTCACCTCTTCCTGTGGGTAGACTGATGCCTAAAGAATTCCTGAGCTAAAGATGGCTAATTCCCTGTATCTCCCTATTTTCCCTTTTATTGGGAGGCATGAATTTATATGCCATGGGATATCTCTTTGGTTGGTTCAGGTCATCTRCCTGGTTGTGAATCTTCACCCTCAATCTATTCCCTGGGGTGTCGGAGTGAGAAACAGAGCAGACCTTGATGCTGTACAAACATTGTTCAGCACCAGCTAGAGTATTAACAGYGTTATCGCTTCTATTTCAGTCAGAATTCTGAAACACAGAACTGCTATGAAAAGAAAAATCTATTCTCTTCTAGCCAGGGCCAGTGCAAAGGTATAATTACTTTAATCAATCCTGTGTTATATTCAGAAGAAAAAGAACAAGAAKGCATGTCTCCTAAGGCATAACAAATGCTGGCAAGCAGCTGAGCTGTTATGTTTCTTAGTTTTTTGGCAATAGACTGTATCTTCTTCTATTAATTTAAAGGAATCAAAACACCTAACCACTTCTGCAAATGTTCACTTTGATTACACCATTYCCAAACTTTTAAAGGCAACCTGAGTTTGTGTATTTTTCTAGAGCCATAGTGCATAACACTAGGAACTCAAAGAGGGCTTACTTCAAGACAACCTTTCTTATCTGTGAGAAACTTCATAAAGCATATGCCTGCACATTTGGGATGTAATTTTGTGGTGTTGCAACTGCCACAGCCCATTCACTGCTCTAATATGCAGGACACTTGTAGAATTAACAGCACCAAAGACTCCAACCTTTCCCCTGCCAACCTCAGGACAAAAATCATCATGTGCYTACTCAAACTTGAGGCAAGTTTGGAATTTTAAAAATGGCATGAGTTTAAATATGGCCCACTTTCTAGACATAGTYACTCCTATTCAACCTGACTGACACMGGGAGGATGTTCACTCAGTCTCTGCTAGCATCCCTAGTATTGCTGTCTAGCAAGGAGAATTAAGTGAAACTGCTACTTCATGGAGACGTAGATATATTTGTAAGAGCCCTGCCAAATTTCCCACCTGAGGTCTAAAAGGACATGCTGATGGAAGATAATCTGGAACCATTTCCCCTTGCTGACTGGTCAGGGGAAAAGCACTTGTCACTCATCACTTTCTTCTTCTGTAGAAGACCCTTGCCTACGAGCCTTCCCTCTTCTCACCTACAGCTGAGAGAGACCTGCCTGTTTACCTTGGAGAGAACAAAAAGAACATATCCAGCCCTCTCTTACYTATCCCACCACCAGCACTTGTACTTTTCTCCTTGCCTGAAGTATCTCTTAGCTGAATCCAACAGTGGTGATAGATAAAACCTTTCATATGCTACTGCCACAGCTACGGTGAAGAACAGATGCCTAAAGGAAGGAGCTAAAGGTGATCCCATGAAATAAATGACAGAGAAGTTCTGGGTTTGAAAATACAGGGCAAAAATGAGAAGAAGCGGGGAAATAATGCAACTAATAAATGYTAGGAGGTCCAAGGAGATGGAGAAGTTTTCCTCAGATGGGTACAAAGGAGTTGCTACCCACAGCAGATTTCTGGAAGAGGCTTGGATTGAAGTAATTTGCACATATCAAGTAACAAATTTCTAAATTGCAAATTGGGCAATGACATYACAGATTTAGGAAGCTGGTCTACCACTAAAAAGTAAAAAAACCCCTTATGGTACATTTGCCTTTTATAGATCATAAAAATATTTATTTGCTGAGATAATAGATATGTAGGTCCAGAAGGATTAAGTGCCCTACCCGTTTTACTTAGAGGGCCACAAAGTTACAAAGAAATTCTCAGACTGCTACAGGAAAGAAAGCTTACCCTTAAACTTATTACTTTGTTGGCACTCACAATTCCTGTTTCAAAAATACATTCCTAGGCACCAGTGGGGGAGTCTTGACAGACTCCCAGAAAAGGCAGAGAGCCAACTTGTAGTTATTTTAAAGAATGCATCAGTTGTCTACAATTTTGCACCCTGGTACAGATCCTGTTTGTCTGAAAAGGATCCAGGCCATGTAAAAACGGTCTGTTGGACAGAGTCCAGAGTTTTACAGACTAAAAGCACATAATTTTACAACATTCCACCTCAAATCTTGCATGAAAATGCTGGTTAGCAAATTGTGATAGGTAAAAGGAGGCAAGCAACTTTTAACATTGTCAAAGCATTTTTGGGTGAATCTCAAGACTGTGGGAAGAGTACTATCAACATTGTGGGAAGAGCAAAATGGAAAAGTAACATCTATAAATATTTTGTATTCTAGTCTTTCTGCATCCTTGCAGTGAYACTTTACTCCAGTAATACTCTAGAGGTATTGCTCTGATATTTTCAGTTTAYGATGTATAGGCTTCTTGCCATCTGTTCAAAATTCAGATGAACAAAATCATCTAGCTGCCAGTAGGGTCTGTTAGGCTATTCTGCAATACTATTGAGAATCAAATATGAGGCTTCAGTTCCATGAAGACCTTCTTACATGACTACTTTTATTGCCATGAGCAGACCTACTAACCTACACAGGACTGTGCTACACAGTCAAGTTAAGCAAGTGTGTAAATGTTTGCAAGTTCAGAGCATTAGATCCCTGTTCTGGTCCTCATKATCTAACATAGCAAGTAATATTCACAGTAAAATTGAGTCCTTTTCAATTGTTAAACACTGAAAATTTGTGTGCAAGATATGCAATTTCTTTGCACCACTTAGTTCTGAGAGAAAGTCCTTTAATGCTGTAAAACTGGCCAGTGATATGAATTCATCACAGATAGCACACTYGTTGTAGGCACAGCACCCCACTGCAGTGGGAGTGSCATGATAGCTTTCTCAGCATGACCATACAYGCACACAGTTGATAAACAACAGGTAAAGCTGCTACATTCAAAGAATCTTGTTCCTAACAGGCTACAAGCCTTGCTTAGCCAAAAATCAAGTTGACCAAATAAACAGGCTTTCAGCAATGAGCGATCAGGTTTATTAAAAGAGGGAATCACARCCAGAGCAAAAACAACATCTGTGTAAGTGAGGACAAATTCTCAGGGCCCCAGACAAGGAGACAGGCTGACAAAGCTGTGGATAAATCAGGATGCCATCCTCCTCAAAAGAAAAGATTCAAAAGAGGCATTGGTGCCCTGTTATTAATCCGGTCACTTTTGAGTGGTAGATCATAAGAGTAAAGCTGGTAGTTCACATGGTTAGGGGCCCCCACATTAAAAGCCACTTGAACTTGTTCCAACAGCATTGTATAAGAAGCTGCCAGTTGTACCAGTCTGACATAAAACAAGGTCCCTTCATCTTCCCTTATAGAGCAGTTGCTGCAGAGCTATTTGCCTTATAGGACCACATTTGCCTGCTTCATCGTGCCATAATTCCAACAGAGCAGGATATTTTTAAAAGTTACTGCATAGAAAGGAGGCACAGGAAAAATGCTTTTTAGACAAAATGTTTTATATCAACAAAGTTAAAACTAGACAAAAAGGTTTTCCTTTCAGAAATGCCTCATTATACACCTAGGTAAATTTATGGTGTTCTGAAGCAGAGAAAAACAACAGAAAGGAAGACTCACTCACTTCAGACTTTGATAAAATACCTTTAAAAGTCACTTCAGATGTGTACTCTGAGCTCTTCTGACAAAAAAAAAGAACTAAGATGATTATACAAAATACAACATTAGAAGCTGCCAGGAACAGCTCAAAGCAGCCAGAGACTGGGTCACTTATTCAAGACATAACAGACTCAGGGTTAAAATCCCATATCAGAGCAAATTCATATGCACTTTTGAAGGCAGCTTCTCTGTTCCTCCTCCACACCCTCCACTTTAATGGCTGTTCTTAAGACTGAAGAGCCTCTTTATAGTAGAGGTGTTGTCAAAATTAATCAATTCTTCCAAGAAAACATTTTGACCAACTCATGCTTTCAACCAGAAACAGTAGATGAAAAAACWAATAAAACAACACAAATCGGAAATAAACAACTCACAGGGGCTTCAGCAAATATGGAATATGGCTATTTGGCATATTTCTGAGTAAGCTGCTGAGAGGTCTTTACAGGCAAGCTACAAAGCCCACAGTGGTTTCTAATGCCACCCCTTTTAATAGAGGCACCACATCTATCAACCTTTTTTCTTTCTCATAACACAGACCAGTCATGTAATTGGTGGGACATTTGCTATTTCAGAGTTTGTTATTTCTCGTGCTTTGAACAGTGATTCCATCCCTAGTTAAACTGCCACACAGTTCCCCTGAATCCCAAATGCATACATATTTTCAAATTAAACACAACAAAAAAATAAACCCCAATCTGAAAATTCTCTGACAATAGAGTTGGAGGAAGTAGTTCATTTACTCTGGATGCTGTAAATTGGGCACAACCTGGTGCTTCTGCATCAGCACAACTGTCAAAATGCAAGGCAGAATTGAGACATGGAAACTCCACCATGTCATCACATCYGCGCCACTGCTCCTCTCAGATCTGCTTTCTAAAGAGCCTTCAAACATTTTGCAGACCACATTTGCCAACAGTTGAGTACACAGTSCTTCACCACTTCCCTTGAAAGACTACTCCATAAATTTTAGTCATAAACTGAAGAGGAATTTATAATTGGATACAGATCTCTCCCAAAAATTTGCACACACCATATATTAATTTCTGTGTGCTGATCAGTGCRGTTTGAATGCTTCTGTAATACTCATTCAACATTCTCTTTCATGATGGGATGAAATACTGTAAATAATTCCTCTTTTGTGCTTTTGAAACCTTTTCAGACAGTCGTATTCCTTATAGCAGAYAAACTGCGCTGCAAAAGCAACACCATACTACCTATTGTTTCAGTTTATGAGCTTGCATCTTAACTCTAGAACAACATATATGATGAATAATCTCTCTTGAAACAGAAAGATGYTTTGTCTTTTTTGTGGAAAGGCAGAAGAACAAATGTCTTTATGTTCTATAAGACACATGAACAGTGGGATTCAGCACAGCAGTATTTTTCACTTGAAGGGTCAAAAGGGAAGTGCACTTACCATTGCAATTGTAAATTAGATTGGAATTATACCTATCTTACATTAGGAAGAAAAAAGAAACRTGCTATAGAAGGGAAAAAATGACAGTCTTAATATTAGATCTCCTATTACTTCAGTCTCCTGCACCTGGGATCTCTTCCTTTAAGAATAAAGTTGGAAGTCACTTTGGAGAGAAGCCAGCTGTCTGGAATCCTTTGTCCAAAGTCAAGTGTGGGCTTCTAACAAGTCATAACAGAAAAAGGCAAGATCCTTTCACTTTTTATAGTATCTTAAAAGCTCCTTTCTCCCTGCAGTTTCACGGAAACTTAAAAGACAAATTAAACCAGTGCAATTAAGAACAGAAAAGTCATGCTTCATTTTCAAATGTTTAACCTATAGTAGTTACCACTGTACATAAGAAAAAAGTTCTACCCATCTGAGAGCATGAGAAAACAGGTAGTAAAAAGTGAATATAAGAAACAATAGAAAAACTGCCTTCAGCTCTTTCATGTATTTGCTACTGTTGATGAATTTTGATAATACAGAGAGATTCCATTAGGCACCTGCAAGTTTTAAAAACWAAGTCAGTCTCACTTTACATGGACTATTCTATTAACTTATGTGTTCAGAGCCTTGAAATCTTGTGGTCCCATGAACACAGGACTCTCTGCTCCCCATAGTTCATAAGTTAACCCTTTTTTCCTCTAGGAATTGCAGGCAGACTAATATTACTGCTTTGAAAACACYGAGAAAGGAACCCTTAGCTGCAGCTGATGTATCACTAAGGAGAATACTCCAAGGGATTTAGACATTATTTCAAGGGCACAGAGGAACAGACCTTGGGAACAGTCTCTCCTAGATGGGAATGTGTAACACTGTCACCTTCCCAGCACTCTGCTCAACAGATATAKCTCCATCCATCCTCTACTGAAAAACACACAGTGCCTTAAACATGAGGCCTGGGAACCAGGGATAAACAGCAGTGACTTCTTCAGAGTCTGCACCAAACAATTACAGTGAAAGAACGACTAATTTGGACAAAATTTGTTTTTTAAAAATCCAATAAAAACACAAATCAGGTTCTATGCTTATACAAACATCCCAGTACCTGCTTAATATCTCTACCTATTCATAATTCAAGAGATCCAAGTTAATGTAACTGCCAGAAGCCTATGGAGGCACCTACCCTTACATGGAGCTTTTAAGGCTTTTGAAAGCCTGTTTTGATTTAGTYTTAGTTTTCCACCTGTCACATTTGCAGCCTCCACGTGGGTGGAAAATTCCTTGAGTTTTTGGGTCAACATCCTCATAATGTAAAAGATAAGAGTGACATTAGTTATGCCCACAATCCAGGGTACCCCCTTCCTTTGGTGACAACTCTCCCCAGAGGACCACAAAGTCCTGACTTTTGTGACATTGTCCTTCCAGTGACACAGGCACTCCATGAGGGAATGAGTTTATATTTACACAGATATATCACCTTGTGGCCATAGCACTGCCTCTTTAGGAGAGGGAAGGTTTCCAGCACACATCTTGAATTTCCCAGGCAAGTTAGTAATAAAAACCTAAAGTATCTCTTCTTGAGCTTCTAAAACAATGATCTTTGTCCAGCTTTTGAGAGAATAGTAACTAGCAACCACACTTGGAAGAAAATTGCAAGCAAACAAAACTATGCACTGTCACTAAAGAAAGTTAGTGACATTTCTGGATATCAGAAGAGGGCAGCCCATCACCCCCTGTAATGGGGATGTTGTAGGTCTTGGTCTGGGATAGTGACTGCAATAGGCACAGCTRTCAAGGCTTAACATTACACCTCACACACCTTGAAGTCTAGCAAAACCTGGCTGCAGCACACATCTTTCTCAATCTCACGTTAAATTATTTCRGAGGAGGAAAAAAGCTGAGACACAGTTCTTTAGAAAGTGCAGAATGTTTTTTATTGAATATTGGTTCCATACTTGCACATTTTTGTCCAGATTTTCTTTTTCAGAATATAGAACCATGAAAAACCACTGACCCGGTCCTGCTGTAGGAGAAATATTGAACCTTGCTCAGAAGAATGYCATCTTTCAAACAAGGTTTAACTTTAGATGTAGTCTGTCCAAACATTTTAAAGAATATTTTCCTCTAGGCAAGACGTCAAAAGCTGGGTTGGAACAGACATATGGCTATACAGTTGGCTAAAATTACTGAATATTTTAGTAGCCTGGTTCAATTTAATTTTTGCAAATTATTTTTAGATGGAAAACTTCTAAACCTCAGAAAGAGAGTCATATAGTGTTGTTGCCTATGAATATGAAATAATACGCTTCTCTCCCAAAAACACAGTAATTAATGGTTGTAGTAATTATTGCCATCACAAACCAAGTATTTTTCCTAACTGTTACACATTGGCTGCCTGAGACAACGTTCCTTTCCTCTGTGCTCAGAATAAGGATTGAATTAAGACAGAAACCACTGTGGAAGACATTGAATTTCCAACAGGAATGAGCAGAATGCATTATGGCATCCCTTCTGCAAGATGGAGTCCCCAGTCAACCACAGTCTTTGCCCAGAGAGCTGTGAAATTCACAGTGACTTCCTCACCATTCTGCCTAAATACTGGCCTGGAGAAGTGTTCTSAAGAACAGCCCCAGCTGTGAAAGGAGGAGTGAAGCATATTCAGGCTCTGACACKGAGAGATGTCTTGAGCAGTGTGGTAGAAAGCACATTATTGCATCCATTACTCTAYCCAGTAGTGGGTAGAAACCCACCATGACTACAAATTGCCTTTTGTTCTGTGARCAGACATCTCTGCTGTAACAACTTTGCACCCTCCAAATCAGAGTGGAGTATTCAAAGACAAGTGAACAGATAGACTGATTCAAATGGATGACTSTGATGGTAAAAAGGATTACTGCTAATAAAAATATTCACCTATATTTTAAAATCACTGTATGTGATAGCTTTCCMGTTTTGGGAAGGTCAACAGCTCAGCATTTGCCATTTCATGAATTAGACACTAACAATTAATTTAACCATCATTAAGGAACTCATTTASTAAACAAACCTTGTGAATCATGATCTCACAAAATAGCTATCCTCAGAAATGCTGAGTCATGAGAAAGTTATGGGAAGTATCAAGTAGAAGAAATTAATCTCCCTCCCATTTCCCTGTTTTTCTATTTTTACATTCTCCTTTTCCTGGATCATTGCCTTTAATCTGAGACCTTATTGATTGAATTCTATGCCTTGTACTCTCACAGAGGAATTAATGGATCTAGCACTGCAGTGACCAGCATCGATCGACCGTAATCAATGACTCAGCACTGCCACACAAACGGGGGACACAGACTCATCTGTGGCCTGTAGCACATCAATAACACATTTTACACAACAAACCAAATTTGTTCTCCAAGAAGAACCTTGTCAGGTAATTATCCAATCTACCTCCTACTTAGATTCAGCACTGAGGAGAACAGCCTCCTCTCCTCCACCAACATAATCCCCACTTTTATTTACAGTAGTTATGTTCTTGCTTACTTTACATTGACAGAGATTGTGCTGTTCTAGTTTTCATGGCTACATAACATGATCTACATAGTAAGAGAAAAAGGAGTGTATTTTGTAGAGCAAATGGCAGGGGTTTAAGGCATCGTTTCCACACATGTAACTATTCACACTTTTACCRTGATTTTATTAAGTTTTGTATTCACTCATGTAATCTCTGTATTTGTTGTTACTCAGTGCTAATGTTAAATTGGGAGTCTTGGCAATAACTCTTGAGACTGATAACTGGGTAGAAGCTAAAGTAACATAGTCATTCAGAGTTCCCAAACTCTAAAGCAGTGAGTCTATGGTATTGGAATCCATAAAGAGAGTRGCAGTGGCTCCCAGTCTGAGGCTGAACCAGCTCTTCTTTACAGGTAAGGGCAGCTTTGGGACTGGTCTGTCAGCAGACAGTCTCACTGCTGACCTACTAGCACCTGATTGGAGTATGGAAACTGGAGGCATAAAGTAGACATGCAAGGAAAATGCAGGCCCAGCTTAAGCACTRCTATGGTGTGGGGACATGGACATGAGACAAGTTGGGGTCTGAAACYGGAAAATATTTCCAGATGTCATGCTAGGGACACAGCGAAAGTCATMGCAAGCAACTACAGCTATAAGTCTGAAAAGTCTTTGTGGAGTCCTACTCACCATGAGGATCAACTACACTTAGATCCTTCACAAAAAATATTTTGTTCAGTCTGAAAAATCTCCAAAGACTGACCTGGCAGCTTCTTTGGTTAACCCATCACAGTGCCTAAATACCAGCTGTAGAGTTCTTCCTAGAATCTAATGACATCCACCATTAACACAAMTTGCCTTTTGTTCCATCCTCAGAGATGAACAATTAATTACTGTCACATTTACAACCATGTCTGTRTTATTTATTCTCTTTTTTACACAGCAATGTACCAAGCTGAGCTCATGCAAGGAAAAGCAATGAGTTGCCAGATTCGGGGGTGGCTGCTGCAACTGGATGTGTTCACCTTTTGTTCTCTCGTGAAGGCAGCAGTGGGCAGCAGGAAAAGCTCAGCTCCTCTCTGGACCTCTGGGTGAAGGCAGATGGACAGAATATTGGTTCATGAGATGCTTGTACAGAACACACTGGGAAGCCAGATTTTCAATAAAACACTCTCAGTTCATGCAATCTATGTCACATTTCCGTAGGATAATTTTTGATTTGCTTTCCATTAGTCTTTCTCCATTTTCTTACTGCATTTCTTAAAGTATCACGTATAAAACTGGGTGAACAGTTCAGGATGGCATTTATCACAACAGAACAGGGAAAAATGTTTACTTCTCATCCTCTTGTTGATAATACCTTCAGTAATGACTCCCAGAATGGCTTTCACATTTCAGCATTTTGCCTCATCAGCGACTKGCATTCATTTTCTAATTTGTGGTAGCCCACAGATACTCCTGCTGACTGAATTATTCCCYATTTTCTATAAATAAATCATATTTTCTTCTCTGACTATAGAAACTCATAGCTTCTTTTGATTCCATTATATCTTCTTGATTTCAGACCAGCCTGCCAGCTAGTGAAATAACTTTCAAATTTAGTTCTACCTCCCTCAGCCTGGATGTTGTACTGGAAACTTGGCAGATGACACTGACTCCATCAATTAAACTTTTAGGTTTTGCAAGCCCCTTCTAGAGAGTTTTTTGTTTTAATTTTTATTATATTATAGCAATTCTGCATACCGACTTTAAAATGTCTGCGGGGGAATAAAGGACTTTCAGCTGATGGTTCTGCTCAACTGTAATCTTCCATTTTCTCCTTGTGTTTTGTTACTTTAGTTCTCATGTGGCAGAGAAAATGTCCAAATTGAACTCCTCATGGTACAGAAACATATGAATTAAAGCTTCAAGGCACATTAGCTTAACCTCCAAAATTAAAATGCAAGCTAACAACTGTAAATCATTTCACTCACTTTCATTAATCCAAGCCAAAGTAATGTGCTTGTGCATTCCAGCAGTGTGGAATGACACATGCTAGAACCAACATGGCAGGTCTCTGAAACATCAATGTACCTATGGGGTATTGCTGAAAAAATGCTGAGATTAACAGCTAAATYTATTTCCAAATCCAGGTAAACCTTTTCATTAAAGAGAGCACTCTAGAGCATATATAGATATATCAAAGTGCATGTTTTTTCTTACACATATTCCATTCATGCCATAAATGTGGTGAGATTCTAGAATGAAGGATATCAARGTTTAATAATTTTGTTTTCTATCASGTACATTTCTTTGTTCTCATCATCATTGTCTGACATATGGATGCAAATAATCCTTCCTTTTGTATTGACATTTATGTGACTCCCTCCAAACCATTAAAAACACATTCAAATATGGATACTTGCAAGTCTAGATGTGAACTTGACAYTTTTCTATGTATACYATGTATATAATTCTTTAGGACRTGCATTTCATTATAAACACAACTTCAGTTTTATTTATTAAGCCAATCATACATGCTCACTGAGTCCAGTGATCCACATCATGTACAAACTGAACATATTAAGCAACACATGTGCAATAAAGGCAAACAGATCTTTGCAGTCTAAACTTGCATTAATGGTGGTGGCATGGCAGCATATCAAAGGCAAAATGCAACATGGCCAGAATTTCCCACTGGAGTGTTAAGCACAGCTGCATAACTTTGAACCCACAACCAGTAGGATATCCCAAACCACCCTGGGTACATTGCTGTACTTAAGGTAAGAATTCATAACTAACTGCTAATGCCTAAATTCCCCAGCTAAAACTGGATGGAATTTCCCATGAAGGAGACAACTAAGATATGAAGAGTATAGTAAAAAAACTACTAACTTTACAGAATTAACACAGCAGGAACATTAATGTTGTTTCATACATAGTGAAATTAAATTTCTCCAAAAAAAAAAAAATCCACCTTATGAGGCTGGATCTAAGGTTTTATATGGAATTTTCCAGGCTAGGCAGCTACAAAACAGAAATATTAGGAACTCAGCAGCAGGAGCACATGCATGTCTGGAGGAGCAYAGCAGACAAACCATGGCACTTTCAAAGTGACACCCTGAGCACTCTGCAATGCAGTGTGTCACCAAGCAGAGCCCTCTCAGCCATTGCAATGGCTGAAACTGTGCACAAGGGGTCAAAAATGGCCTTTTTTCATARCACTGAATATGAACATTATGAATGCTAAATGAAGCTGAACTTAATATAATGATGTCTAATAAAAGCAACTGCTTTTTTTTTAATATGMCATCTCCCTAAATCCAGCTTTCAGAGGACCAATACAAAACCAGCATTGAGTGAAACTGCTAAAGAAAAGAGAGTGCAACTTAATTTCTACCCCCTAATGAACCCTTAAATGGAAGATCCTAATTTGTCCAAGGAAAATCCTGATTATTAACTGATTTATCTAAAAGCAAGTACCAATTATTCCAGTCATTGTGCACATAATCACATGAAAATAGTAACTTTAATTAAAAAAAGGAGCAGTGATTTTAGATGCATATGAAATTGAACATGTGTTATAATCATAGATATAGATAGATTAGAAAACATGCATCTGCCTTTGTAGAGACTTTCAGACCCAAGTATATTTCTAGAGATCTTGTTGAACAAAAAATATTTAATGTGGAAAAAATTAAAATATGGAATCACACAAAATTTGCAATGAAATATTTTCTTCCCTTGATTACTTGCTACACCATCAAAATCTAGATTTAATATTAATATTTTTAATGAAAGAAAAAAAAGAAAACAGCAGGGAAATACATCCTAAGCAGCTGGTAAACTCAGGCCCTAACACAGGTTGCATATTTTTAATATCTTGCCCTTATGAGTCTCAAAGCCATGTGTACTCCAAAGCTCTAACCCTGATAAATGGTTTTGAAACACAACTTSGAATTAGCACAGAAAAAAACAGATTTAAAGGATAAGCTTTCATAAATAACACTACTTGCAGGATAACAGGACTAGAGAATTTGTAGATACTTAATTTTCAGCCCAGTTATTTTCTCAACTTTTTGGAATGAATAAACACACAGGAAGATAGGATAAAAACTTAACATCTTCATCACAGGCTTTTCRTGCTTCACATTTCCCAACCCTTTTAAATAAAATACTTGCATTTTTCCTGTCCTAAACAATTACATTACACAATAGTGAACAAATATACAGATGTCACAGACTTCTAATCCAGAGCACAGTTGAATGCTCTCTCATCTAAGARAATGCCTTTTAAGCCATTCCTCAGATTCACACTGTGCAGCTTTTTGCCTCCTTCATTTTCATGACTCTTAGGCACTCATGCTCACAGGAGCTGTAATGAATGCAATGCCAAGCCAGAGGTTTCTCAGGGGGAACACCCCATCTCATTTTTAGGTTGTGGTTGCAGACTGCAATCATCATAGCTGTATCCTGAAAGTGGCACACCAGAGCCAAGCAAGGCTCTGCGTATGAGAACAGCTGCTGGACTAGAAAGCCCAGCCTAGACTTGGAATGATGTTTTAACCTTAAATTCCAAATACACTTACAAAAGGCTGAAAAAAGAGAGGCGAGTTTTTAAAAAGGTATAAAAAATTTAGGCAAGACACACTTTTTGTGGATCACATGATCTCATGAGAGCAGCATTAGGCAGATGAACTGGGCAGACAGATAAAGATGCCCTTCCTACAATTCCTTATCATTCACCTTCAGAGCAAGTATGTCACTTCATGCAATACAGCAAATTCTACAGAAAAAGTGATTTTGCCTTGCTCTCTAGACACCCATCTCCACCTTGAGTTATTCTTAGAGCTCTTGCTTAGAGCTCTTCAACTGCAGATGGCAATTTTCAATTAGGTATGTGCTTCAGGGGAAATAAGGAATTTACTAAGGTCACTTAAGGGCAATGAAATCACACATGCCATATAAAATGCTTACACTACAAAATGATAGCCTAATGGAATGGTAAAGCCTTTAACAAAATCGTAAAGGGACCCTGCAACTACAGCATGTTCCTTTATTATTTCAAGCTCTCCAGTTGCACCTTTGAAAGGTTAGTCTTTTTTTAAATTTTATTGAATATGTGTAAAGACACCAGGAAAAAACATGATGTACCAAACTGCCTCCTGACAATGTGTAAGGGCACTCAGCTTCAAAGTATATGCAAATCAGAAATTGAAAGCAAAGATGGGGTGATGGATGCAAGTCAAGCAAGCCTATAAAAAAGTGTCCTAACTTTGTTTTTAGGATGAGCAGGTTACTAAATGGGGAAAAACTTTGAAGACATTTAGTATGTTCTTTCATTTCTAAACAAAAATTTTATAATACTATATCCTAAATACTTAAGGCAATTTCTGTTTTAAAAGTGACAAATTAATAACAGGTTATTATGAATTAAGCTATCAGTAACATAAGTTATCATGCATTAAGCTATCAGTAACACAGCAAGAATACAGAAGATAATTTTGTTTCATTATCAGCACTATCAAGTCCAAGCATTTCTGCTTTCCTTCAGTCTTGTCTCAGTTACACAACTAAAGATGGCACCACAGGTGTGTGCACAGACTTGATGTGCTCATTGCCTTCACCTGGGTTCAGCACATTCATCCTCAGAACATAGTCCAACACAACACCATTACTGCACTCTGAAAACACTTCTGCCATTAAAATTAATACAAAGGAATCCTTGAATGAAGAAAAAAAAATCTTTAACTTTTTTCTTTAATCAGTGAATAAAGCTCATCACCTGTTAACATGGGTTAGAGACCCATGCCTAGGGTAGCAGGCTGACTTGCAGGAGCTCRGGCCATAGAATGGTCCATCCCATTATTATTACTTTTAATTATCCCACATTTTAAATGGGATAAAAATATTTTTAATTTTATTTACTTTGAAACTCTTTTCACACCATAAACAAGGATAAAATTTCCCTGGGGGATATCTCCCAGGCATCAGATCTGGCTTGAAAAGAATTTGCTTTTTSTGCATCCAGGTTAATGGAAACTTGTGCCACACCACAGGCACAGCACCAAGCAGAGGTAAAACCCTGGGGCAGACACTGGTTTTAGGCAGGTCCCCCTGATGCTGCAGGCTCTGAAGCCACATCATTGCACATCTCCTGTGGGCGGCAGAGGCAGGCACTGTGGCTGGAAGGAGCAAGAACCAACTGCTCCCCTCGTGTCCCTCAGAAGGGTCACAGCCACAAAGCTCACCAAGGGGCGGGCAGGGCCAGCATGGCCACACAGATCTGCTCACATCCTGGGACACAGCAAGCTCATGCCAACCCCGAATACACTGCAGAGACTGAGAACCACATTTCTACCTGGCTTGGCACTGGGAAATCAAAGCACCATTAATGGTTGCAACATAGCCAGACAAACTGATGGGGGCAATGCAATTTCCTGCAGAGACATGAAAAATGTGATTTAAGAGCAGGTTCCCCTGGAGTCTGCTCTTGCCCTTTAAATTTATGCTTTACTAACAGCCTGTTAAAAGTCCTTTTGCTGTATTCCTTTTCAATTCAAAATAAAAAAGATATTCCACAAAACCACCAGGATGAGAAATGCAACAAGTGAAATTTATGGCTCTGGTCCACCAGCCTTGCTTTCTTTGTGGCTTCACCACAGCCAAAGATGATTCATCACAATAAACCCATTAGCTTCAGCCCTGAAATAAGTATTTAGGAACTTGCTATGTACTTTGTGGTGTTGAAGCTCCTATAAAAATTTCTACTGAAACTACTACAGCTATCGTGTGTYATTCCCATTACAATCTCACTCAAGATTCAAAGTCAGGAGTTAACAAAAATCTTACACAGAAATGAATGAGAATCTCTATGAACACAAGTGACTTTTAATTCTTTCTTTATTCTGAATTAAATTTAAGCAGGTAATACAATATTACTAATCTCAAGGAGACATTAATTCATAAAAGTCACAGCTATTTAGAAGGAAGAGGGTTTTTAAATAATAATAATCTTCCTTGTAAGCTTCTAACCTCCTAGGACTTTTACTTTCCCAGTAGGAAAGATGTAGCTACATCTCCCATCATGAGTGCATTCACATGCCTGGGCACACATAAATATGAATAACCAAGAAAATAAGAGGTAAGCAATCACATATCTATCAGTCTTTAATGTCAAAAAACCAAAAATCACTCTGAAAATGCACTCTGACTAGTGCTCTGCAACTTTTTTTCCTTGGAAGATACTACAAGAGATCAACTGAAAATATTTTCCCCTTCCTATGTAATRCACCATAATGGCAGAAAACTTAAATAAAGTTCCACAATGAACATGCTGCTACTCAACAGTAACTGTCCTGATGGACTGCACACCAGTATTCTTACAGCTAGAGACCTATCGGAAAATAGTTTTCAACTTTGTTTTTCATTATGCCCTAGCTAAAATCTACAGGGAAAATTTTCTCCCTCTTTGTGAGGATTTTACTGAAAACCTGTTTCAAAAATGTTATCATATTGTGCAAATACTTCCTGAGAAATACAAATCCTTGTTTTGAACTGGGTAATCCCCATTGTAGTAGAACCTGTTTAGCTTAYATTTCCTATAACAGTACCTGAAGTTTATTTTTTAACTCACTGCAAAATCTTTATTGCTACAGGAACTCCCTGTATTGTAACAAACACATTCCAGCTATGCTGACTTAGCTGCATTCACACACATCCAAATGAAATACACCAAAACCCTAGACATGCTAAAGGTGCGCACCTTTTGCAAAATGTACAGTTAAAAATTTAAAAAATACCAAATAACAAACACGTCAAGAACGTATTTCCCCAGATATACTAGGATGATAACATCATGGATTTGCAGCGCTTCAGGCAACAGACCAAAGCATCTCAGCTTTATTTCCAGTCTCGGCTCCCATCTGTGTTCCAGCAGAGCTAAGAAAGTTTGAGAATCTCTCACTAAAACGAAGGTACATCCACTGAGGAGCGCACGGAACGTCAGACGAGTTGCGGGAGCTGCTCCGCAGCACCGCAGCCCGCTCTRCCCCGCAGCCCGCTCGGAGCTCCCCGGCCGTTCCACAGGGAACGGCACTTGGAAGCGCAAACCTCGCTCCRACCCTCTCCGCACCCCGGCTCCGCCACCCCGCAGCTGCGAGGATCCGCCTGACCTACCTGCTGCTCCATTTTTGCTCCTGGCAGATTTTTTCTCTTTTCCCGAGGCCGGAGAGGAGGGGGACGGTCCGTCCCTGGCAGCGCGGCGCTCGCCGGGGCYGCGCTCGGGCCGCTCTGCTCTGCCCCGCTCCGCTCTGCCCCGCCCGCAGCGCAGCGCTCGCCCCTCCRCAGGCACACACAGCCCTGCCCCAGAGCTCCCCCAGGTCCGGCAGGTTTCCTTATATAGGTAAACACAAATTGCATTCCTGGTGACAGAGGCTAACTGGAAGTAAGCTTAATTTAGTTAACTCCACAGATACCAAATGGGTCCGAGCGCCTGAAGTTTGCTTAGCGCAGCGCGGGGAAGGGACTTCAGAAGGGAGAACAGTTTCCTTGCAGTAGTTCTGTAAAATCRTCAAGTATTTAATGTGATGAGAACTAGTACTCAGTATCGCTATGGCTTTAAGCAATGGGTGCATAGTAGCACCYATGCAGTTATMCCATTACTTAAAGCCATAGCAATACCGAGTACTACATTCACATTACATTAARTACTTGACGACTTTATACAACACTGAGCCTGCATTTTCATCCAAGAAAAGTGGAGGTGACAAAGGTATGTATGTACTACAAGGAGACAGGGGTTTGTGCACTCACCTTCTAAAAATCTTAAAATAATTCCCACAATATTGAGATTTCCATATAAAGACTATCATATTTCAAGTGTTATGTGAAAAGGTTAGAAAATTAGGATTGCATTACTGATATCAATGGAAAGATGCAGTGTAAGAAAAACTTGTTTTAATTTTTCCAGGTTCATTTTCCATGCAATGTAATAGTTAAGTATTTGGTGACAGATCAGTCTTTGTCAGAGATGTGTGATTACAATATATTAACAGACACACCCCTACCTAAACAGGGAAACAGAAATAGAGGAAGTACCAAGAACAAGCCTATGCTGCACTCTACAGAGCAATGACATCTGTATTTCACATAGTTTTTTCATCACCTTGACTGCTCACTGCTTGCTAACCCTTTTCTGCAAATACAACTTGTTTGTCCAGAAGAACTTCAGCMAGCAGTTAATTAATTAATTAATTACATGGCAAATCATGTCATATGTGTCACTTTATTATATTCAGGCAAGATTCACTATTAGTTATGACTTTTCTACAAGCTAAAACAYTGCTGATATGCAGGGGGAATTAGACACAAAAAGCATGAGGATAGGGAAAAAAGCAATAAAAAATGATGGAGGAACACAAAAATATAAGTGAAACTGAGAAAATTTTCAAGATTTGATAAGATTATGAGAAGCTGACTTAAAAAAAATACAATGAGCTCTAAAATAACCAATTACTTTTCATTCTGTCCCCCAGATATATCGTCTATAAGTCAAAATGCACAAGAGACACAAATTTGACTTCCTGGTGACCTATGAAGTGTTAGAAACCCCAGTGTACCACCCAAAAGCTGGAAATCATAATTATCCATTGGGGTACAGCATTTTTTATTGCTGCCCAATATATGACTTGAAGATCATTAAATAATATACTGCACAGAAAAGCTATTCCTAATGTCCAGTCCTAATGGTTTCAATACTTCTTTAGTTATAATTTTCCTCTTTCCCTGAGGCATAAACATTCAGCCTCATGATACTGAAGGAGTTTGACTTAGAAGTTGAGAAAAATGAAAAACAACACCAATAAAAGTTGTAAGACACTCAATAAATACATCTAAAATAGTCTCTCCATACAGTGTGTAGGGAATCAGGAATATGTGGCCAGAGGCTTGGTGTAATGATCTTCATTTAGTTCTTTTGGGACAGATAACTCACTTGTGGCTCCRCTGCATAAAAAGAGGATCTTGGCCTTGCCAAGTTCATGCTCCTGTGACAAAGCATTTGCACTGGACTACACAGCCAAGTATTCCCTTACCACCATGATCTCATGACCAGTTCCTAAATGAGTATCAGGTTTTTTGCATGAGTCAAGCCAATTAAAATTCATCAGATTCCCAAAACTACAACAACAAAGGAATTTTAAGAGGGCTACTAGGCTAATAGTAGATTAGATAGTAGATATTACTTAAAGTGTGGTTGACAGTCTATCCTTAGACTAGCACTTTTTCTATTAGTCAGCCCAGACCCACAATAAACATCACATTCATTTATCTAAAATACTCTCTCAATTAAGGATTTTCCCACCATTTCTTSAGTGCCCATACAGGGGCTTTACTTACCCTAGTCTCAAGCTGAAAACTCAACTAACTTTCATACTCTACACCTGACATACCCCTTTACCTCCTGACATGCCTGTTTACCTCCATCTCTTTACCCAAACTTCATATTGAGAATCACTTAGAGCCAGGCATGAAATCTCTTTTTTTACTTCCTGGCCCTCAAGCTGTGATTTCATTAGAATGCTGGCAAAAGCATGAAAAGTTTCCCCAAGTCCTGCATATGCTATTTTTGTAAGAGAGAATCTCTTTGCTTAAAYAATGCTTGTAATAAAATAATTTCTTCCTCAAACATAAATCAGAATGAAATTTATTTGTATTTTCACTGCATGTCTCTGCTAAAGCATCAACAGCAATTAATCATAATAGATGTCATAGTCAGATCTTTTTTATTTCTGAGTTCTTTATTTTTTTAAGAAAACTCTATATAATTCTCAAGCAATTCAGCTAATTGTTGAAGCTGAGAGTAACTTAGACTCATTACCCCCATTTACTGTGCTGTCACACGTRCATATCCTCATATAATGCTAAGACTAATTATGCTGAAACCGTCCTCTCCTTTTCTCCAGGAAGAAGTYTGTACAATGCAGAATACAAACAATTTTGAGCTTGTATTCTGCATCAGAGGGTATAAGAAAAGATCTTAGCAGACCTCTAGGATATGTTGGGTTTAATGCTAGGAATTAAAAGTTCATTAGAAATTAATTCTATTGATGACAAAGAGTTATTTTCTTCACTGCTGTACTCCAAGCTGCCCCCAGCAAAAGCAGACACTCTCATTCTGTGTGTTATTAGCTTGTTTCGTGTGCACAATCCATACAAACAGTTTATTGGTGTTATTTTAGTCCCTGCTGTTAAGATAGTAACTATTTGTAAGCCAAATGACCTTTGTCCAGCAGAGCCAAGAGTCACAGTCCTGGGCAGAACCTTGGTTATAGATCAATGTGTTGCTGCCTTTCTCTTTACTKCCATTTGCATGCCCTACTAGCCATACTTGCTTCATCTCAAAAAGTGGTTTATAAGAAGTACTTTCTCTTATGAAAAGACTGATGAATTTTCCCACTTCCAGTTCTGCCCACTTTTTAAATACATAGTCATGTCACTCTTTGTGGTTTTGTACCAGAAATGGAAACCTAGTGTAAATTTTCATGGTGAATTTTGATTGAATGGAATAAGTGAGAGCAGTACACCAAGAAATTTATATTAAACAAATAATGTTAGTTTCCAATCATCTTGCCATGAGTGTCTAAATATCTGCCTTCAACTTTTTCCCTATTAAATGCTCAGGGTGAAACACAGCAGGTTTAGTCTCCTCTCACTGAATTCTTACTCAGTAACAAGGTTTACCTCTGAAGTTCTTTGTAGGCTGAAATTGTCCACACTTGAGTGGCTAAATAAATTGGCTCAATTTAGCCAGGTAAGTATAAAGCAACAGAGATCTCTCAGGTTTCGCTGCACAGTGCACAGTGCTGCACATTTTCCAGAATCAAGCTGTTCAGGCATTCTCAAAGTTCTAACTTCTTCCATGCAATAGCAACACTTCCTTTCACTTTGATACAGGCAAGATTTCAAACGTCATCTTGGTATCTGCATCTTTACATCTTCAGTTTCCCTCAGAGATGTGCATCACTGACATCTCACAATGTCTGTTCTGTTTGTGGGGTGCAACAAGATCATTCATTCAATAGTTTATTGTTTGTTCTCAGCTACATTACCCAGCCCTCAAATCAGGTAATGTGCTCAGCTAGAATGGCAGCAGTGAGTACCTGACAAATGAGGTGGATTCAGTTCTAACAGCCTTTGTTTCACATACAAGTCTCTTCAAAGATATGCAATATCATAGGGCATCTCCCTTTCTACATCAAATGGTTTTTAGCTTCAAAACCTAAACCCCTGAATACATTTCTGTGTACAAGTCTGCAAGTGCTTTTTCTTTACCGCCATTAAATAATTTATACATGCAGAATGCTAATATTGCATTTTAAGATACTGTGGCAGTATACACAGATACACAAATACACAGATTCACTCAGACTTTTAGTTTACAACCTGAAAAAGCTATGAACAAAATGCCCTGGTGCTGAGTGCAGCCTTCCCCAGMCAAGCTAACTGCTGGAGAAACCCATYRGAGTGGATTTGTCTGGGATAGAGTTAACTTTCTTCTGAGGGGCCAGTATGGTTCTGTGTTTTGGCTTTGTGGCTGGAACTGTGTTGATAAAGTACTTTTGTCTGGCTGTTACTGAAGAGTGCTTGCACCACCTCAACACGCAAAGTTGCCCTTTTTTCCCACAGTGCCCCACTCCAGTGAGAAGGAGAGTGGGCAAGGAAACGAGAGCGGACACTAGCAGTAACTACAGCTGACCCACACTGGCCAAAGAGATGTTTCATACCTTCTAAAAACTATTTATAAAAACCCAAGATTGACTAAGAAGAAGGGGAGTGGCTTCCTGAAGTAACCATTGTTTGGAGAAAAAACTGGCTGGACATACGTTGYGTTACTTTGCTGTGCTTTCCACCAYGCTCACCTATGAACTGTCTTTGTCTTGGCCCATGAATTTTCTGACTTCTGTTTTTGCTATTTTCTTCCCATATCTCASTGGGCAGGGGGTGAGAAAGTGAACTGTCCAGTCCAGAGACTAACAGCAGAGAAGTTTTGGAAATTTCTCTTAACTACTACTCATTTGCTTTTGCCTTGCAGAAGATACTTCAGAGTAGATTGTATAAATGCTTACATCTCATTTCATGGAAAAGTAAAAATCTGTCATGCTACACTGGCCTCTGCAGTGGCCCACTGGAGTAATTTGACTTCACCTTGAAATGCACTAGAGGCACCTAAATGACAGTCAGACATCTGAGAGAAGCTGAAGTTGTTGTCTATCAGCCACAAGTTCCTTGCCTATAACCATGTGCACGCAGGAACTTGAGGGAGAACCGCAAGATTTCCAGGTGAGCAGGTACCCTGGCCACAGACTGGGGCCTGAGAGCTATGTAGCCACAAACTGTAATTTATTCACTCAGCTAACAGAAGGCACAGGGGTTTSCTTTTCTTCCAGCAAAGGCAAATTAAAAATTATTGTAAGAACCTGCATTTGTTCAACATTCAGGCTGAAAATGAAAGYAGYCAMAAAAGAAGAAACTAAAAGGTTAAGTTATTCAGAAACAGTAACTCAACTGCACATACTGTGGGCAGCTGAGCACGTACCTTATCTGGGGAACACTCGCTGTACGAATCAGTTAACTTTATGATACAACCCTTGCTTTTTATTATTTCCTGATCTGGTGTTCAATTTTACAGCCTTAATGCAAGTACTTCGTTAATAAAGCATTACTTATAAAATTTGACCACATCACTTAACCTTTACACAGTAACAAAGATGTCAAAACAAGTTAAGGCCAATGACTGAGGGTATTATTTTTACCCTTGGGAAATGAATTGAGCTTTCTTCCTCACCAGTTTTTCCAAATGCATCATTAAATCAGTGTAACACAACAAGTTGCTATCTTTACCCTTGTACCACGTGTTCTTCAGGTTTCAGTAACACACACTAAACAACAGCTTTATGATTTCATTAAATACATTTTAAACTCAGGGATGTGGTATTAGATGAAACCATTAGCACACAATCCAGCAAAAAAGCTATTTGCTTCTGTAGAATTTAAACACTTTATCTGGAAAAGTTAATGAAGTAATTATAATGTTGTTATTAATGAAGATTAGAGATGGATTTAAATGGCATTTGGAAAATAAACCAGACAATTAAACAGGCTTTCAGACTGTGTAAATTCCTTAGGGTCCGGGGAAAAACTCTCAGATACCTATACAAAGAAGGACATTTGGAAAGCACTTAGTTCTTAATGCCACAGAACTCCAGACAGCAGAAATTATCTTCATGTCGACATCAACACTGGGGACTTCAAGCACTGTGATGCTTAATGCTGACCAGCTGTGCTTGAAGCTTTGTTTTAAAGTCCTCTCATGATGTCTTTAACTTCAGCACCTTCCACATTAAGCATACTTTTCTGATGATGGGGTAGTAGAAATGTCATTAATGTTTGAACTGACACAACTATCAGATCAGTTAAATCAGTAACACAATTTTACATGGAGGAGAAGGATGATGCTGCAAATGAAAGAGTCATTGGAAAACGAATTGTTTGTATTTCATCCCACGTAATACTGCAGAAAATGGAAGAAAGGATGTGTACTGGAAAATCCTGGAAAATGAGCCCAGAGAGGGGCTCCAGAGCAGGAGTGGGCAGGAAGGGCAGCGCAGGGCTGCAGGTTCCCTTGCTGGCCCCGAGGGCAGCATCAAACCCACGGTTTGTTGACACACTTTCCTTGGTGCTTTTGGAGGACTCACAGCTTGGCAACTGCATGAATTCACTTTACCTGACTACAAAGGTGAAGTGCTGAAAATTGGAGCCYAGCCACCATAAGCTCTTCTGTGGTTTCTGGAAGAAAAATATTGCTGTTTCTCAGACCGTGAATAAGTGGATCACCTGAGAGAGGTGCACCTCCCTTAACCCTTCAGAGGTAACCACACACATGGCTTAGAGTGCCAGTTRCATTCCTTAAATTGGGAGATATGACTGCTGGCCAAAGACCACGTGAAAATGACCTACATGACAAAGAAAATCTTGAATAAAATGGATAATAAGCAGATTATTATGACTCAAACAGCACTATTYCTTGGTAGAACACATGGACTAGTTTGATCCTTGGTTTTAAACAGTCCATATCTTTAAGCCTAACTGTGTATATAACATTAAAACTTATGGAAAGACAGTAAAAGCCAGGGAAAAATTTGCATTCTGGGAGATTGGAGTATTTAAAGGAGGTGTGGATTTTTTTATTTACAGGCCTTTGTTATGTGGAAATCCTGAAACACTGGTCAAAAGCAAGTTTTGTCATGGAGTTCCCAGATGAGGAAAAGGAAGGAAACCATTCAACAGCACATAAGGGGAAATGTGTGTGTATTGCAAAACCAAAGGTTTTTAAAAAAAAGTGATCCGTCCCAGCCACTACTTAAGGTAAACAGCRACCTTTTTTGTTCCAAAACTTATTGAAAATAACTAGTCAAAATGCATTTTTAGATTTTGTGTCTGAACAAACAAAAATCACWGATTTGTTCTGAAAGAACACATATTCCAAGAACTGTACTTAAGAGTAGGGGGCTAATAAATCATGTATACACATGACAGCTGAGGCCTTACTTAGGATATCCTTTGACCTTCTCACTGTGAAGACGAGAGAGCAGTAAAGATGAAGAACATTAAGAAAGCTGCAAGCTATAAGGAACAAGATGGAAAGGACATGTAGTTTAAACAAAATATAGAACTTTTGAGAAGTTTTTGAGAGAAACAAGATAAAAGAGAGAGACTTGATTGTGATTGTTCAAGGAAAATGTTCATCTAAAATACAACAAATTTAGATTAGATGTGAGGACAAATCTCCAAATAAGAGTTATTCATCAATAGAAAAGTCTGCCAAGAGAAACTTTTGGCATATCAGAAGAGGAAATGCTTAAAGGGAGATTAGATAGTATACTCAAAATAGTGAAGTAGATAAAGGTGTAAAATATGCAAAAGACTGGAGTGGATAGCTCCTTTCAGCCTATACTGACTTCTTTCAGCCTATGCCTCAGAGTCTTTGTTTAGGACTTTACATATAAAAATTCTTTTACAGTATTTGGCTTGTGAGAGGAGTAAAGATCCAGTTCTGCAAAGTCTTAAGCATTATAAAATTTCCTAGCTATGCAAGTAGCCTCTCTGAATTCAGTTTAACTTAGTTCAGATTATTATATACATATATATTTTATAGACAATAATTATACATATACATACATATTATTATATACAATATAGAGTGACCAGAAATATTCCCTAACTACCTTAATAAAAAACTATTTTGACAGCAAGCAAAGAATTGTAGCTGAAGATTGGCAGATAGGAAAAAGCAGAGGTAAATTTTCATCTACTCTAAAGAAAATGTTTCTTCCATTATTCCATTGTCTCCTGCTACCCAAGGCTTGCTGGTGAGCGACACYGGGACCTCCTTAAAGTGGTGTCTTCTTCCCAAGGATTTCATTACTTTTACCCATAAACACTCTTCTGACGTAGATTTAAATGTTACTAAATAACAAGTTCAGGAGATCCTCAGGAAATAAAAGGGGGAAGCTGTGTCGTGCCAGACCACTCCATCGTTATTCTGCTCTTTTGGTCCTGCCCCACAGCATCTACACTGCCAGCCACAAGCCCAGGCAAAGGGAAACCATTGSCCTGATGCCTCAGGTTTTAGCTTTTGTATTTTTCAGATTCTGTACTGCTTTAGTGTGTAGTTCTGAGCTTCATATTAGAGGATGGTAAGCTCTCTTCACAGAGTAGGTAGACAAAACAATTCCTTTCCTAGCTTGGGACCAAGGACAAAGGATCCAAGTCTGAGGCCCAAGAGCATAAACAATGTGGACTGAAGAGAGAAAAACAAGAAGGATGGGACTTCATAACCTAAAACTATAACTGGACAATTAACTCCAATATGCAAACAGAGCAGAACTTAAAAAAGTGGAGACCTCATGACTGGTGCATGGATGCATTTTGTGACTGTTTTGGGTTTTATCTTGGTTGTAGGCCTGGCTGGGCTCTTGTGCTGCCCAAGGTGTATCCATTGAAGCCTTTTAATAAATACCTACTTTATTCTTTAACTCCTTCTAGGCTCTGTACTAGGTCAGCCTTCACAARGCTTCACCCTGCCRAGCTGCTTGCTCTCTCAAGCAGCATTTAACACCTGGCACAGAATGCTGGGATGGGGAGTAATTAAACTTAAACTCACTCGTCAAGGCAGCTCTCTGGTGTTGCACATGGCACAATAATCAGCTCTGTGTGTGTGGAGGCCACCTTACCCAAYAGCAGCATCTTCTGTTATCAGATTCCTGCCATAGGAAAGGTTTACCCAGATCCATAATACAGCTGCCTCCACTTCTGAGCTATGGGCTGTTGCTGCATTTGGAGTCAGCACTTCCAGGGCTCAGTTTAGCTCAGCTATTTTAGGCATCTGCTTTAGGAATTATGCCCTCTAAGTGCCTATTTTTCTCTGGGGACTGTAAAGTGAATATTGATYGTTGGCTCAGACACTTTGTCAGCTGATTCCCACCTCTAGATATTTATTTTTCTGTAAAATTTGGCATCACCTTACCAACTATGGCAAGCAGTCAGGCAGTAGTAGAAAAGTAGCAGATCTGTCACTGGAGGAATAGAAGCAAATCATCAAATAACCTCTAACCAGTCGTCTTCACTGCCAGGATCCCTGGAGACATTATGTACAATAAAGAAAGTTTAGCTATTTGTTCTTGGAACTAAATATAATCACATCTGTAAGTATTTGGTGGGTAGAAGCTGGCTGGTTAGATTACTTTTTAGCTTTTTAATATTTTTTTTTGTTTAAYTTCACAGGAGTGCTGACTGTTATAACTCTTTTTAGTAGAGAGAAGCAATAAGCTAGCATTTTTTTTCTTGTCTTTTTCAAAGTCCTCCTGAAACACACTGCACTCTTCTAAGTAGGAAACTAACAGGTCTGTGAATGTTGTTTCAGACCCACAGTTTGACCAATTCTAAAAGGAAATGGAGCTGCATGAATAATTTAAAATGATTTCTCTGTTAAAAAATCTACAGACTATAGCACAAACATGTGGGCCCAACCCATGTTAATCACAAAGGTGAGGAATAAATGCTCAATTAATGGCAGAAACAGAAAAAGAAGTTTAATTAAATCTAACTGTTAAGAAGCTTTGTCTGTGAGCTGATCTATAGCTAGGAAAATGTAGTCACTGTCCTTGGGGTTCCATTATCCTGGCAACAACATCTACTTTTTTCTCTTTCCTATTTCCTCTGTTCCTTAAACACYTCTTGTTACTCTCCCTTCCAGTAATATTGAAGGTGTAATTGAAGGAAGAAGTGGACAAAATTGTTCAGCCCATTATGGAAAATGATTCAGTACATTTTTAAAATTAATTTGGAAATACTACCAGTTGTGTCTAAAAACTGAAGGTAGTAGTATCTTGTTTTCAATCCAGGAGGTTTGAGTTCAAAACAGTGTTAAAATGACAGCCTTCATGGAATCAAAAACCAATTTTGTTTACTTTGGGAGCTCATAGGTCAGGGAAAATGGGAGAGTTTAAAGAAGTATCTGTTTTTTATGGCTAGAGATAGCAGAACAACCTAAAGTGCTCAGAAATCTCCGTGAGCAAGACCAAAATCTMTGTGAGAAGTGAAGGCAACTTGCATTCCCTGAGAATGTTCACTCTTCTATATTGGAATATAAGCTTTCTGCATGTTKTGTTTCCAAACTTGATTGAAAAAAACCTGACAGGACCTGTTGTGGCTTGAAACATACACTCCAAAGAGAAGCATCAGAATTTAMATAAAATATTTAAATACTGATTTCATTTTGCATAAAAAATTATTTATTCCACTGTTGAAGTAATTAAATGTACTTCAGTAAACACACTATGAAATGATATTGAGTAACACTTGCCCTTCTTTAAGAAGCCATGTTTCAGTGTCCTCTCTCCTGTTCAAAAGGCAGGTGCTTGAAAGTTACTTGCACTTTAAAAAAGGAAAAAAATATTGCTCATTCTTCGTGGTGWTGAAAGTCTGAAATAGGAAGGATGCTAATAGGAGATACTTTGACATTTTCATTGGTCATAGGCTTAGAAGAAGAAGCTAAGCCTTATAATTACTTAGACCAGTACCTATAGATTTATATATGAAACACTATTATTTGGGGTCATTCAATAATGAAGAAATGATAGTATGATATTGGAAACAAGGTATTTTAGAGCAGAAAGGCAGTCAAAGCTTTAGCTGTTTATATTTATTGAGTACTACTACTTATAATAATTTCATAAGGTTTGCAATATTAACAGTTATCTCAAGTGAATTTCCAGTTCAGTTAAATCTGCTCCCTGCATGGCATTTTCTTCACCTTCCAGTTCTTTACCTGAGAAACTTTTTGTAACAGCCATGTCCAACAAAATCCACAGCAGACTTCTAAAAAGTGAAAATCAGCAGGAGAGTCTCCCATCAACATTTGAAAATGAGATCTTTTATCAGAATTATTTAAAAAGTTATACTTCAGTTGATGTTCAGATGACAAGAAAGCTTTGCACCTTGCTCTCTTCCAGGTCCATAACATCTCCCACACTTCCAAGAAGGGATTCCCAGCACCCTTCTCCTCTTCACTCCTTTTCCCAGCACAAGGAGTAGAGCAGTATGTGCCTCTCTCCTGAGCAGCCTCAGTACAACAGCCCAAATGGTYTCAGCAGGTGATGTGCTCTCTCACCAGCTGGAGCTGCTGTTTGTCTGTGTGGGTGGGGATGTGTATACAGGCTCAAGATTCCTATTAAACCTAGGTGGAAAGGCAGCCCCCTTACCTTTTCGTGTATCTGCAACATATTTCTGGTTTGCCAGAAGCGGGAAGAACCAGTCACCCATTTCTGCTGGGTGGGAGTGCTGGTAGATGGGGTGACCTGGCTGTTTGTTTGTTGAGAGGCTACTGAGCTGGTTGGAAAGGAGATGATGCTGCTGACATTGGCTTCACCTCTGCAGGGTTCAGCTGGCACGTGTATGGTACATTATGGCTTCCTGTAGAACCTAAAAAAAACATCTACAATTAAAAAATTAGCAGGGGGACCACTTTTTTTTGCTGTCTACAGCAGCATATGAATAGCAGCAGCAATGRGGAAATTCTGCACTAGAGTAACAGGCTGCACAATGGCTTTTTTTGAAAGTTATGTGGATTAACCTGAGAACACTTTCCAATATCCATCTTACGCACATATTAAACAATTCCTTGGCTCAACCCACCTTGTCATATTTGCTCCCAAGCTATGGAAGTAACAGATTATTAAGCTCAAAAAGTGTTCAGGCTCAAGGTTWATCCCTGGACAATGCCTTCAGGAAAGGARGGAGAAGGAAGAACTTTCTCTGCTTTCAGAGAATGGTGGTGCTAACATGCAGGAAAAAGAAGAGTGTTACAGTGTTTTGTGGTTACTCATGTAGAGAAGACCACTTTTGAGATGTAATTCCACTGTTAACRCCCAGGGGAGACAGTTCAGGTGGTAAACTGTGAAGTCTCTATAGTAATCCACAGYGTACATTTCCTTGAGGTCCTGCAGTAGGTTGTGCAAATATTTACAAACCATGTGTCTGATTTTTTCCTTTCTTGTAAGTATGAGCTATATGATCCATGTGACAAGCCAGCTCATTAGCATGACAGCAAGGTGGCCCAATGTGTTTGATACCACAGTTTTAAGACATGGGTGACAGTAAGGGGCTAGTAAATAGATAACAAAGCTAATAATTTTCTGCTTCCCTTTAATTTGGGACATTGAGGACTTTAGAGTTAGTTAGGAATTTTTTTTTTTCCTTCTTTCTGGTTTCTGCGGTTCTGTGGTATGAAGTATGCATCCCTTGGAATTCTTCTTCAGAAACATGTCAGCTTGAGGTTTTTTCTGTTTCCAGTGAACAAGAAGATAATTGAAACCCTTCCTGAGTTACAGTTATGTTTCCTGCTGGAGACAGTGACAGATCCAACCAAGCAGAGAGAACACTGAAATGCAAAAGAACATTTGCTGTGTTATTCCCTTCATACTTTTAACACATACAGGAATTCCCTGGATCAGAATACAGGTTCTAAGAGGCAAATAGCAAGAGATACCTGAAAAACAGACAGGAGCAGAAATCTCTTAATTTTTCTGCAGCCTGTGAAGGCTCCAAACCCATCATCTACAACAGCAGCCTGGCTGCTGAGGGGCAAGGAGGGAGGCAGATCCAGTGGCCATTCRCCACCTGCTTTCTCTGCTGAAAGCCATCACAGTTACCTGCCCTTTGTAGCAGTGGATGGTTTGTGCCAGGAACACCTGCCTGGGATGAGTGGTGTGGTTATCCCCACTGTGGGGATTGCCTGGCTTTCCAGCTGCTTCTCTGAGAATCTGGGGTCTTCTCTACTTTATGGTGGGACCTTCATTTTCCCTTGTATCTGTGCCCACAGACTAGGAGAATCCAATGTAAAGCCCACCTGTGAGACGTGGCAGCTACAGAAATCTGATATGACCATAGGGTATAATACATTTTTGTYTGATGTGATGGGACACTCAGACTGTGCTAGTAGCAACTAGCTGGGCTGGATTTTGTTTCTTCATCACAAATGGAAATGTTTATATTTCTAAGAAACAAAAAAACTTCACTTAAAGAAAAAAAAAATGTTGGAAAGTGTTTTTCCCAGACTCCAGATGGACTCTTCTGTCAAGGGCAAAAAACAGCTGCTGGGTGGGGAATACAGAGCTGTCAAATCTGTATCCATGTTATGCCCATCGTGCACTCTGAAGAGGAATCTGTTGGCAACACAAATTTGCTGCCCCCTGGGGTGTCCAGCAGAGAGCAGGGCAGCCAGAGCAGCACTGCTGTGCTGAGCAGGAGYGCACTCTGTGGGAGCTGGCATGGTGTGCTTGAGCTCAGCAAGGAGCTTCCACAGCCTGTCCTTGGTTGTAGGATGCATCTCTTAATGGATTGGACACCTATATTTTTATAAGAGTAGGATATGTAAAATTTAAACCAAAGCAAATTATGAAAAATCTACCCTTGGATTCTCTACCGAATTCATGCACAGGCTATCCTAAATACAGCTAAGATTTCTCTATGATTGCAACATACAAAATACTGATAACTGTATTTTACATAATGATAAAAGTACACTATTCCCCCCCCCCCCATTTTGATATTGAAAAAGAAAGATCATATTGTTTCTGTCCTACACTGGAATTATATTCAAACATTCATGAACAAATAAAGCATCATTATTCAATTCTTTAAGCTGTTTGCAAAATGATTCAAGATTTTGTAATGCTTCTTTTACATTTACCCTGCAGAAAGTCTCATGAAATAAAAACAAGGAAAAATAATATTGCCAAATTACTTGGATAATTTTACAATAATAAAGACTGTGCTCTGCTATGAGCTAGGAACACAAGAGATGTAGCTTTCACTGTCTCAGACTAGAMACTGAGTCCCTCTTTTTGGCTTCTGTTTAAAAACTCTAATTGATTGGAAGAGAAAGATGGGAAGAAAAAGTTCCATCATTTAACACACCAGTGTAAAATCAGCTTTTTGATTACAAATGTAGCACTTGCATTTCCTAAATGTATGTTATTTTTAGCATAAGCTGTGTTACTAAATGCATAGCCTAATGTGTGGATGTGAGTGGATAACACAATAGGAGCAAATTTGAAAACATAACAWAAAAAGTAAAAGAGGGAGACAGGCCTGCACATAATTTATATCCTCAAAAATGTATTCTAATTTTTTTTTCATAAAATAGATGGTGGAAGAGAATAGCAAATTTTCTTTACATTTTCTTCCAAATAATAATAAAATACTTGGAGCTTTTTCTGACTCTAATGAAACAACTTACTGGGTGGTGGAAGCAGAGAAGGGAAGCATCAGCTGTTTTTAAGAAACTTATTGCTCTCAGTTCAGACAGTGTCTGAACACTTGTAAAGCCACTTCCTGACAGGACACATTTAGCAAGGAAAAACTGTGTGGGAATCACCCAGTCAGTAAGAGGACAGTTATATCTGTCCACAGCARAAACACCATTTCTGTATTTTAGAATTTCAGGCCAATAATTACAGACCATATTAGAGTGCACTGAGAGAATAAMTAGTCCTTGGCACCAGTAAATGCAATCTCAGGACTGGGATTTAATTCTCATGATTSGTCTTTGTAGTCCAGATTTTAGTCCTGTAGGATCGCACATTTGGTAAATTTGAAGTAGAACTGCTCTCTTGGGGATGTCTACCTTTAACCAAGTTGGCACAGGTGTGCAAGGTGTGCATCAAGCAATATCTAGCTGAGCTTCTCAGTCACCAGACTTTTTTGGTGAACTCTGCAATCCATGAGTTTGATAATGTCATAATGCCTTCATATTTGCATACTGCTAGCTAGATATTCCTGCTGAACCAGCTCTAAGTGGCAAGGTGTCATCATTGTGTCTTCAATACATACTGTTTTCAGCCTGTCCTTTGTAGTATCCCCTTTTYATTGACCTGGTAGTTCATAGTTCACACTTTCAAACACATATCAGGTAGATAATGCATCAGCCTGCTTGTACACTTCAAAAAGCAGCAATGTTCCCATGGAATGCAACTGCAGAATCCTGGTCTCCCACTAGCACAATAGCCTGGAGTGTAATATTAGAGCTTAATTTGTTTTACATATGGAARACTTTATAAATGTACCATACATATTTCCATGCTGTGGTTGGATTTTATGGAAAGACTGCAGAACTAGAYGATAAAAAATATAATGTAATTCCTGAGCAATTCTCTATAAACTGAATCTTGGAGAAAGGCCTTCGCATAAACAAGAGCACCAATAATGCTCACAGAGTGACTGTAGGGGCACAGAAATCATATAGAAGCAAGAAAAAAAGTCTCAGGAGGAGAAATGTTGCATTTTATCATGAAAAAGTCATCTCAGCATGCTGTGCAATTGGCAGCACAGTAATAAACCACTGTCATTTAGATGCCACTGAAAGAATTGTTTCCATCATCAGTGCCGGTTCACCTTCACTGCACCTCTTTGCCCACTRTTCTGCTACCTTCAAATCTCATCCAATAGAGCAGAGACCATCTCAGACTGCAGTGCACAAAGCAGTCTCATWTACCTGTGAGCAGGGACTGGCATCTCTGGAATACACATACAGAAAGCTGCTGCTGCCACAGCCTCCTGTCACACAGAGCTACTTAACGGTCTTTAAATGTGTTAATGTAGTACTTCCTGACTGTCCACTGGTTACTACTTTAATTTCTCCACTAAATTACTTCACAGACTACACATATGTTATTGGAATTTACACCTTGGTGGAAAGCATGCCTGGGAGGCCAAGAGAGGCCATTTATTTACACTTGCTTTCTACTTCAATCAGCCTTCTCTTTCCTCATTTTGTCTCAAACTTCTTCTCTTTTTTCACCTCCATTTTCTGCTTCTCTCACCTGTTTACAGCAGGCAGGAGAAAGGCCAGAATGAGAYTGTTAGATTTAAATTGCCCCACCCCATCCGATGTTGCAAGAACCTTTCTCTGGGACTCAGCTGCATTKATTTTTCACCACCTGCAGCAGCAGTGACACTGTTTCTCTCAGATTTACTTTCCATGTCCCTGGCTGCCCTGGAAAGCTGTGTCCCTGTCAGTCCCAGCCAGAATGATGCTTGGCTTCTTTGGGATGATGTCACTGTGGTTACAGGTGGTGGAGCAGGAGAAGATGCCTGAGCCTCCAAAGGTCATGAGCGAACCCCCAGGTAGCAGCCTGGAGAAGGACATGGATGATGTCCTTGCAGAAGGATGATATGAAATCCTGCTCCTCTTCCACATGAAGGATGATATGAAATCCTACTCCCCTTCCCCTTATTGGTTCTCACAGATGGGGAGCCCAGGACCTCCATGCTGCCCCCCACATTAAAAACAAGTTCTGCACCCGACCTTTGCCTCCCTCCTGTCTCCATGGGGCAATTATTCATAGTTTTCTGAAATKATTTTTGGTGGATCAATATTTTTTTCCATTATTATGAAAAGCAAAACAAGTATACTGCTATCAAATGTTTTGTTTTGTTTCCCAGGAGAGCTCACTCTCTTTTCATGCCTCTAATTAATCTTAGAGATGCTAACAGGAACACTCCTGGCCTTGCAACAACACCCATCTCTTAGCAGACCGGCTGCCTCTTTTCACTTGGAGTTTGTGGCTCACTGCCTTTTTCAGTGTCACTGCTGCCAGACTTTGGGCTTGTAAACATCATTCAAATTTTCCCTGTCCCTTTATTTGTTACTTATATGTATTATTGCAAGCTGTTCCTCTCATACAGAACTTCATAAATTGGTCTTAGTACTGCTGGATTAAACTTTTCAGCAAATGTGAATTATAAACTTTCCTATACATACAGAGTCAGCTGTAGTTCCAGTCAGGTTTTCCACATGGACCTCTCTTTAAATTTATTTTAAAGTTAATGTGGTGTTTGTTTCATATGGTTTTGGGATAAGAGTTTTCATATGACACCTTCATGCTCTGTACCTTACAGTACAATATGCACTKGGGCTACATTTGCTTTAGGGAGCCAAACCATCCATTTTTCACTCTTGTCCTTCCAACCGAGTAATTTGCCAGATGCAACAAGGAGAACCCAGAGGTGTATAACTAGCCTGAAAGAAAATTARACTATCCATTTCTGGTGTAATCTCTCTTTCTATTATTCTGGAGCATTTCAAACAGAAAAAACCCCTCCATTTCAATTTGCAAAGCTTGTATGCCATCCCTAACACTGTCCACAACAGCTTTCATCCCTTGGAAGCCAACTTCCACTCAGGAAATAAAACTATCAACCTCAAGAGGAACAGGTGTGCAAAATGCAATCAGTGGGTAAGTAAACCATGGGTTTGGAAATCCCACACATAGGGAAGGAGAGCACAGCAAAACATGACAATGACAAGGAGAACAGCAAAGCCAAATGTGAGTAGCTACTGAGGTGTTTCAAGGCTGAGATCCAGSACAAGTTGCAGCTCTGCCATGAAGAGGCAGTGCTGCCCTTGTGCTTCCCCTGCCACCAGGGCTGGAGCCCAAACAGCCCTGCACTGGGACATTTTTTCCCTTTCTTCAGGGAAGCATTGAGCAGGGAGACAATGCTCCTGGGTGAATTTGCTTTACAAAGAACTATTCCTTGACCTTCCCTCATGCTGGAGCATCACATGAGCTGATGTCAACAAAAGAGAGGAAGTGGAAACAAGGAYTGTGCACCCTCTTAATAGTTGTGGGGATTTATCCTATGGTTAATAATGGCACAAACCAGTAATTGGCCTGAATTTTTWAAAATTCTTTATTTCTTTGTAAAATTTGATACCAGAGAGAGAAAACAGGCAGACAAACATATACATAGTTCTCGATATTTACACATAACATTATATTAATGTTATAGATGTCAAAAATCCAGATATTTTTATTTTATCATACTTCATCTTTAGCTCATATGAATCCTGAGAAATAGGTACCAACCTTCAGCTCAAAATTCCTTTTCCAACCACTCAACTTGTGCAACCACTGTAATCTCTGTAGACTCCGTTTTCCATAATGAATTTTACATAATATGAAACTTTTTTGTTCTCTTGCTTTTCTTTAGGMTTTGTGCTGGTAAATAAATTACAACTAACAGTGAGGACATAACTTAAGACCTCACAATATTACTTTTATAATCTACTCATACGAACAATTCTGAAGCCAATAGCAAACCTGTCTTACTTGTGGGTCCCAGTTCTGCTGGTCTGTGCCCACCCTTGCAGGAGGACTGGATGACTGCAGGGACAGCCCGGTGTGTAGGGGCAGCCAGGCAGGGAGCTGGCTCGGGTGCCACAGCACAGTCAGTGCCATTCTCCTCAGCCAGACTGCCACGCCAGGCAAGAGGAGTGTGAGCAACAGGAGCAGAGCTGCATCCCAGCCTGTGCAGCTGCTYGTGCAAGACTCTGCAGGCAGGAACCCTGACATCTAAGTTCACCTTTTGCTTGCATCCTACCAGTTTAAGACATCCAGACTGCTTAACTTGGCTACTCAGTTCTCAACACTTTGACATGCTTTATRTCATCCATAAATTTTGTTCACACTGCTTTTATATTTACTTTTTCAGTTTTTTATAAAACAGTATTTCATAGTCTTGACCTGTAACTCATCTCTGCAAAATCCTATTTGAAATACTTCTTTTCAGCGATAAATCTTCCACGACACCACTTTGATGTATACCAGCTACCAAGTGTCTAAATCCATTTAATTTGCACTTAATCAATATCAGATAGTGTTGACTTCTAATCACGATAAAATGCAGTTCAGGGCTTTATGAAAGGCACTTGCTATGGTATGAAACAATTGCTTTAATGAAGCAAACTTATCTCCTCAGAGGAATGAAACCAGATCCACAAGCCATAAAGGCTGGTTGACTCATATTCCCATCTTTTGAATTGTAAAGAATTAAATCCCATATCAGCATTCTGATGTTCACCCCTGCTGTCTAGGACTGATGACAGCCTGGTTGATCTAATAGCTTCAGTTATTCTGCCTGTCCTTTTCAGCTACTTGTAGTACCTTAGCACACACCCTCCTGCCTGGAGCCTCTTTGCCCTCAGGTAGATAACTCAGGGGTTTTATTTGAATCATATGATGTTAATAGACTCATTCATTTTCATTGAAATTCATTCAATGAAAAGCGTAGGCTTTTCCATATCCTTCACAAAATCTTTTTCTGAATATCTGTTTTATTAATTGAAGTAGTACCATGGAAGGCAGAAATTGCTATGGCTCTAGCACATACAAAAATTCTAATGTAGCATGACTATTCAAAATCCTAGCCTCAGAAATATTTTATTCAAGGTACAGTAGTATAAGTATTAATACCTGGTTTTGCAAACAACCTCTCTCAACTTCAAAATGGATGGAATATAAATACTATAAAATATATGACTTACTAACAGTGACAACAAAACAAAGTCTTTTTTTCTAAGTTGTTTTTGCCATAACCACAAAAGTACAATTTTTCAGAAAGTTTAGTTTCCAGCTTAACATACTAGAGGGCACAAGCAAAAAAAAAAAAGCTCTTAGAGTAACAGGCAGAAAGTTAATGCAACTCCACAGCAGCATCAGAAAACAATTCACGRTGTTAGCACTTCATTTTCAGCTGCCATTTAAAAAGACCGAGTCCATTTAGTCCACCTGACCCTCGGTTGTGTCAGATGCATTCAGCTTTGTTTGGAAAGATCCTCTGTACATTTTTCTTTAAGGGCACAGGAAGCCTAAGAAAAAAAAGTTCAAAACATCTGACAAATGTTTCTGTCATTTGATTTTCTCTGAAGACAGATGCAATGGTTAAAATTTAGCCACATCATATTTTGGTATTAGCCATTGCATTTTGAATTAACTGCAACCTATTAAAAATCTGGTATTCTCAATTAACYGGAGCTTATTCACATCTGGCAAGCCAGCAAACAGAGCGGGAGAGTGTTACAGCAGCTTAGCAGAAGCCTGCCATGAATACACATTTGGACAGCCTGGGAGAGCATCAATGTCATTCTGGGAATGTTCCTGGCATGGTGAAAGAAAAACATCAAAGACATTACTGATTTAAAACTGCCTCCAAGAGTGCAATCTGTAGTGACAGGAAATGGAAAAATCAGTCTCAAAGGGACTGTGAAGAAAGAGCTAGTCCAGCATGATAGTGGGTTCCACACATACAGCTTATATTTTGTCACAAAAGCAAAATAATGGGGTTTCTTTTGGCTGAAACTTAGAAAAAAGTCTTCAGGGCAGCTCAGAAACTGYAGGAACCAAACCAAGTTTGGAAGGGACAGCTCAAAAAGGAAGCCTTGTCATCTGCATGGTACATCTAATATTTTAAAAGGCTACTGTAGCCTAGATACCAGCATTTAAAAAACAACAAAAGACTAATAAGGTCTGAAGATGGAACCCTAAAGAGCTATGAGAAGGAAAAAAGATTGAGCAGAATAACTATCTGTGAGCTCTGCCTGAGACTACTCCAAACATGCCAAAATAGTACTTGTGGTAACCCAGCAGTGCTTTTTTGAAGTTGACATTGCCTTGGTGTGATTGATGGAATCAAAAGCTTCCAATAAACACAGGGAAGAATAAGGACACAACTTTGATCCCAGGCTAGGCTGAGGACTATTCTAGTCCATGGAATTACTATGCATGATTCCCCTGCCTAAGGCACAAATGCAAATTCTCAAGTATATGTTATTAAGGTTTAATTGGAAGAATTAATTGACAGAGTTTTGCAGTAGGAAAATCTATTTTTAAGATGTGTTTTTGTAAACCATGGAAACAGTCTCTTAAGTTCCTTTAGCAGTTTTCAAGCTGAACAACCTAGCTGCTGCTAAAATGTATTTTGGGGAAACAGTTTAAGTATTCAGGGACAATATACAGAGTAAATTTCTTGTTACAGCCTGAATCTAATCACTACACAGTCCCCTGTAAGAGCACTTCAGTACAACATATCATGCTGTTTACTCTTTAGCATTTGAATATTGCTCCACAAAAATTAATTTTCTATAAGGAAGACAGGACATTGGTTACACTCCAACTTGGCTCCTCACTTCTGGGGCATTCCCCTTTGTCCTAGGCCACCCAGAGATTAAGTCCTTAAAGAAAATTGAAAGAGACTCACTACACTAAACTTCATGAACTTCAATGAACTCTTCCAACCTGCAGGGACTGTGAGAATGGTGTAAAAGAGTTGTAGTAAGGCTGAATTTTTGATCTACCACWCCTTGATGACTCACATGATCYATTCCTATAGAAACTAAATAATATSTATACACAGTCAATTCTTGTATTCCTGTTATGTTTTGAAGGTATCAACACAGAAAGCAACAACCAAGAGTTTTGGGAGGAAAACTGATTTTCATATATATTTCCTTGGGACATTGGTACTTATTTTTATAGCTCACCAAACAAACTGTAGATCATTGGGGTGGTTTTGGCTATGTCTTGGATTTGTCTGCCAAATTTATAATCACTCTTAGGTTTCCCATGTGTCCAAAAGATAATTCCAAACAGCTGCAGTATTTGACCCAGGGGGCCTGAACGACCACATCAAGAAACTCTGAGGAGGAAAAAGAGCATATGCTACAAGATGGCAGTGGTAGAGGAGTAAGTGTGCATTTGGGATACAGACAGCCTGGAAAAGCCAAGGGGATCATTCTTGCTGAGAGTCAGTCTGTGCCAATGATCAGGCCAAATGCAATCACAGTCTGAATGGCAGAGGGGGAGATGGGCTGTGTTAAGGGACATAGGACACTGGACCACATTCTGCATYTAATTCCACTTGGAAAGTCCAAGGCAGCCAAGGAAGGAACATGATTTAGAAACACTACATGCATGTGTGACTACTAAATGGCCTGGATAGACAGCTTACATGTATAAAAAAATAAATCTGGACAAAACCAAATCTTTACACATGTGCTGAGCAACATTGGCAAATTTCTTCATCATTTASACCTCTTGAGCAAATGGGTACATAACATCTCCAGTCACAAAAAAGTCAGAGGACATAAGAGGTAATATTAAAAGAAAGACAAAATTACCTGGTTTCTACCAGCAAATCTGCACCTATGATCACAATGTCTTTTTTTGATATCCTGAAGCAAGAAGAGGAAAACAGAAGTYACTGAGAGCAAATTTTACAATATATATGCTTTTTAACAGCATTGTCCTTGCAGTTGCCAGGGCAGAGATGTTGTACTTTGCATTAAGAAGCCTCCTTTTTCTCACAGTACAAATTATACAAAATTCTGGGCCACAGTGCAAATTAAGCCAAGCATATTTTACTCTGACTCATATTAAGTCAGGTTTTTTCTAGTCAAACTGATTGGCAGTAAAGTCCAAGTTTCCTACTTGTTTTAGGCAACCTTCTCGAGATTAGCTGCTGTGTTTTACCTGTTATTTACCTAACCCARGCATAGATTTCAATTCCCTGACCTTTAAAAAAAAATTTGTACATGAATCTAATTTGGTTATGCAATGTCATTTTTTCCTCCKCAGTGGGGAGTTTTCATATCATGTTGGGACATTTAACATTGAATTACATAGAAAGTGTTGCCTGAACATGATATTGTACTAGATCTTCAGACAATGAAAACATTATGAAACCTTTATGGGCATCATTCCCACCAAAAAAATAATTTCCATATTAAATGTTCACGTAATTTTACTCCAAAGTGCAATCAATATTTTTAACAAAAAGTAAATATAAATGTATTTTCTGAGAGTTGATAAAAAAGAATAGACAGGTGTGTTACACATATATGACTCTAAAACAAAGAGCTACATGAATCATTAGATTTTAATTATTTTTTGCCATACTGTGCTTAAAAAAGCATTCCAGCACCAAAAAATTGAGAGGAAATCAATTCAGCTGGGAGAATTTTTGAGATCACAAGGACTTAAAACAGGCAGAGACATTAACAGGTGTAATATAATTAGTATGTAATTATTGGTATATTGCCATTTTTAGACATCATAGTAAGTTTTAAAGAGTCTTGATCAGTGTAACTGAATTGTTGGTAATGTGCAATAAAATATGAAGTAAACTGCTGCTCAGGCTATCCAAAAACACTTCCTCCCCCTCATCAGTCCCATACCCTGACCTTGCTTACACTCCTGTATGCATCAGCAGACTGAATTTGGGATTAAGAGATTCAGACCAAATAGAAACATGGCAGGTCCTTTGACTTYAGGTTATGCCCTAACTTGTACCTTCATACTTACAGAACTGCATGCTAAGAGTGTCTTCATTCACCTTTAAGCCTTTAAACCTCCCCTCAACCACACTGACTGAGCACAGTCCTTTTTGCCTCTTCATAGGCAAGCTCCAGGGACACAGCCAAGAMATGGGGAAACCCACTGGGCTCTAGTTCAGCACATTATTTCTGTTGCTGTCTTCAAAGCAAGCATTTGAAGAGAATCAAAATATGCAAGTGGTAAATAGCACAAACAGTGGTAACAGCAGGACATCTAAAACACTGCTGCTTCTACACTTACTGAGAACCCTCAGTTCCTCCTAGTTGTCCCAGGGCCTCAAAAAGTGTTCTCAGAACATTCTTCAGAACCTTTTCCAGTAAAATACTGAAACAAGTGGCCCACAGAAGTGGTAGACGCCTGGTCCTTGAAAACATTCAGCATTAGGTTGGATGGGATTCTGAACAACATGGTTTAGTTGAAGAAGTCCCTGCTCATTGCTGTCCCTGCTAGTCTTGGACCAGGTGACCTTTAAAAATCCCTTCMAACTATTCTATGATTCCAWGAACATACAAAGATGAATGTAGGAGTTAATTTTTTAATAGAAGTAGTTGTTGTTGTAAACACCTGAGTCAAGATGYTGTTTTCTTTAGTTCACATGGGCTTTTTTCCCCCATTACTTTAACATGAGAGCTGTGCCTTTCTTTAAAATGTAACTTAAAAGATTTTCAGCAGGTGGGATAATTTGTGTACATTTGATATAACTAATTACTGTATGTTTYTAAACAGACACTATAGGTACACTTTTCGCTAGGCAAACCTGAAAACCCAGTAATATGAAATAGCAATAGCAGAAGTGGATCATTTGACAGAAAAATGAAAATTTTCTAAATGAATTCTAGCAAATTCCAGTCACAGAGAGGAAAAAAACTTTCATATGTAACAGTGATTTTCTACTGTAACATAATCTTGAGAAAATACGGGAAACTCATTAGTAATTTAAAAATAATATTAAGGAATGGCTCATTTCRGTTGTCTGAAAAGGCACTCCATCTTCCCTGCTGCATTCAATTTTCACTATTGCACAAAAGTACACACTAAAAAGGTTAGTGAGACTAAACTTTACTTTCAGTATTGATTCTTTCAGGAAAGAGATTAATAGATTATGGAGAAGAATCTTATACCATTTTCTAGGCATGAGATGGAAAATGTTYGTCCCATTTATGCACTAGTGTAAGTTCCTTTTTAAAACATTATGTCTATATATATAGTTACATAGATATGGATAAAGATATAGAATCCATGGTTTCATAATATTTTCCCTTTGTTACYGCATATGGAAGAGAAACTCTGAGACACAACTTACTGAACAGGGCAGATGATCGGATTCAGGCAGGGGACATAAAACAAARCTTGCCAACAGTTACCAATGTTTCAGCTTTTTAACCTCTCTCCAGCAAAGGGAATGCAGCAGAAGCTGAGGACAGATGAGGACAATGTGGCTGAAGTAATTTGCTGCATTAAGCAGACTTAGTGACTCCAAGCTGAGGGAGGCTGAGTGACAAACATTGCATGACAAGACAACGCCGATTTTCTCATACAACTCCAGCACAAAAAATTTAAAACTGGCAARAACTTCAGGATATTTTTGCAGCTTCAAAAATGAGGAACAAAAAAGGAGTAGATGCTGCCATTGTTATAAACTAAAGGTAYGAGGAGATAGAGGCAAAACCACAACCTTATCCCAGATTTCTTTAAGCTTTTCTCTGCCCGAGTTCATGAAGATGAATACAGGCAACATGAAATCACACAAAACCTTGGTTACATCCCTTGTGGCTGCAGAATTGTAGAAGTGGGCACATTAAAAAAGTTAGAGGCAAGGCACTGTTKGCATTACCCTCACCTGGATGTCAATATTGCCAGCAATGTATAGCTGGATTGCAGCACATTCCATCACATCTGCACACTAAGAGTGAGCAATCTTTTTAAGAGCTTAACCTGCACAAACAAGGATCTACTTATTAGTCATATTATTAAAAAATTATGTGCCTTCCTAAGCAGTTCAAGACAGAAATCCAAAATACATCAACAGTTGAGAATCTGATGAGCAATCRAGTACTAATACAGAAACATTTGCCTCCACCCAAAATCGTTAAATACCGAGGGTCTTGTTGTAATAGTACAGAATTTCAGAATTATGCTTCTTTAAGTGATATTTCTGTGGTGAGAGGACTGCTAATTCCTGTCAGCCATCCTGGGTCTTATCGCTTTTATAGTTACAAGTCAATAAGCGTTTACTCAATAAATTAGTAGTTAATTTTAACTCCCTTTTTTTGCAAGTTTGGGGTCAGCAAACACATGCAATTTTATTTTCTTCCACAGATTGCTTTCACTTTTGTTGTGCTTCAATAAGGTGTCGTGGTACAGCTCTGGGTATTTGCTCAGTTATAATGACTTAAGTGATTGAACACAGGATTTTAATAAACCTACAAAAAGAACAGCAGAAAACTTAATAGTGGTGCAGACTCCACTAACCCCTAATAAAAATGCACCCTTAATCATTTTTGTCCAAGTTGATACCTGTGAACACCACAATTCATCTTTAAAGAACTAAAAAACAACCCCAAAGCTTTCAAACAGGCTACATCAACAATAGCATTTGCCACCTTGTGTTTCCCTCATTTCTTCCCTCTTTTTCTCATGAATTTGACATGCCAAACCAAGAGGATGACCTCCTTGACTGACATGGTTCCCTGAGTGATGAGAGAGTTACAACAATATAACAGAGTAATGGTATGGTAGGACTCCCCTTGACTGCATTTCTTGCCTTGCAGTTTTCAGTTTATGGAAATAAACCTTCTTTCTGGTAAATTACATGAAATATGATCCAYAGTAGGAATATTATATTAATAAGGTAAAAATATGGTTTTATGACTTGGGAGCTCTAATACCACACTATTTCTAAATCCTTGATAATTGCAGATTTTCTGTCACTTACATAAGCATTCAGTATATTGTTTTATAAATCCTCTTGAACTCAATTGCAGTTTTAGGACTGCAAAATAAAATTTATAAATACTCGGCATAAAGCATCCAGTATAGCTGAATTATCATCTGTCTGTACATTGGAAGTTCAGCAGAGTAACTCCATGTGCAGTTGCAGCTGTGACTGCTCGGGTCAGGGCTGTTCCAAGGTGCAGGAATTGATGCATCTCAGAAGGAAAGTAGATTCCACAAAATGGGAAGATTCAGYCTTGTCTCAGCCGCAGGAGAGCCACTGCTTGAGCTCAGTAAACCAACGACTCCAAAGTACCCTTTCACACCTTAGAATTATAAAGCATAAGACACTCAGAGGTGAACCTCATTGTTAGTACAAAACTACCAAATGCTAAAATGGCTGAGCTGTAATTCATGGGGAAAAGGTCAATTCAAGGACTGCATCCCTGTGAAAAGACCATATTTGACCTATTTCTAGATCTCCTCAGAGATGTCAGTAAAATCAAAGCTTAGTTGGCACATTTCTTTCCAGCTACCCATTGACAGTAATTTGACTCTGAAAAAAGATTTTAGAGGATTGATTGACCAAGAAGCTCACTCAACATTGCTATGCTTGTGATAATTATACAAAAGTAGGTCACAACATCACTACAGGTGAAACCTGTTCTGAATGAATGAGATCTATAAGGGAAATGGAARTTTGCAGAAATCAGTTGAAACACTTATGCTAGACATAAAAAGCTACACAACTTCATATAGAAATCCTAATAGATAGAAACCTATTCAATCACTTCTGTGGCTTTTCTACCATGAGTACTTTGATATAGATATTCACAACATCATCATATCATACCAATCTCTAAATTAAATGTATGCTGAGAAACTCCATAGCTGACATTCTCAGCAGACCCATATTGTTGTTGCCGATTGCTTTAAACACACTATAAAAGTTCAGTAGAAATCAAGTCCTATTTACTCTATTAACTGCTTTGGTAGAGACCGCCTTTGCTCGGAACTCAAGCTCAGCAGGACAGCAGAATAGGATTCTTAAGTAATTTTTTCAGTATATATCTAAATATAGTATTCTTTAGGCATCATGACCACCTGGAAATATAAATGACAAAGTCGCTGAAGTGACATAGTTACAACTTTTTACTCACATACACAGTTTGCTTTATAACACATACGAAAGATTTTTTTAAACATTTCATGCAGTTATGAACATTTTTCATCTTAATGTACTTTTAAAAGACTCCAGCTTAGGATCTACTCATGTAAATTTCTACATCATCTTTTACAATTACTGCAACAAAGCTGCACAATTTCGCCACATTAGCCACAGAAGGAAACAAAGCAACTCGACTGCTGCAAGTATCCTTTTGCAAACAGCTTGACAACTCTACACACTGGTTGAAAGTTAGTAGTGTACAGTTTATTTTTAGGACAGCTTCAGTTTTCCTTATTGGAATTCCATTTCTTACAGTCTAAAGAATACAATTCTGATCACTGCAACTAATTAGTAATTGWAAGTAAACAGAAAAAGAAGGACAGCAGTTATTAACTTTATTTRCATGGCTAGGGGAGGAAAGAATTACCTAAGGCTTCATCCATTTTTCCATTAAGGCCTAATTTAAGACATTGACTCATAAATACATTTTAGGAGAACAATTTACAAGTAGAAATGAGTCTCTAAATGCTTCAAAAATAAATCAATTGCAACRACAAATTACTGAATACCCAAAGGATGTCTAATTCCCTTATTTGCCACCACCTACCATTGCAATTAATACTCAGGGGGATGACAGATACATTACCTACAACRCTGCACTTTTGATCTGGTTTTTTCTGTGTTTACAAAGTTATATTCATTAACATAAGACTAAAAAACAACATCACAGATGRATGAGGTACAAAAGTGACTTATTTCAGCAGAATGTAGACAATATTTTCTTAAATGACACCACCAAAACCCAGCCCTAATTCTGAAGGTACATTGAGGACAGCTCTCACCTATTCAGTTCCCTTCAATGTTTCAGTTTTTCCTAATTTAATATTAAAAGGTGCCCAAGACATTGCACTGTGTTGTTTAGTTTTAAGYTTGACAAAAGTAGGAAAAAATGCAGAGATTTTTGCACACTGGAATATTGAGAAGATACTACTTTTTATGATCTGCCAGGTAAATGCATCAAAATGTGGATTAAAGACTCTCACCCTAGTTTAGCCTCTGGCCTGACTGTTCAGCCAAAATCTAACAGCCAACTGAATAAGCATATCAAGAAAAATTAACTTTCAATTTTCTGTCGTGGGCTTAACATGAGTGCAGACTCTTTGTCAAGCAGAGTGTCCTCTGTCATTGTTTCCTTGGGAAAAAACAAGATCTTTAAGATCTCATAAGCCAGATATTTGACAAYTTGAAATTAAGATGGTTGATTCGGACTCTGGAGAAGTCTGAATTCCACTGTATTATCAATTTACATGAAGAGAAATTGCAAAATGTCATCTCCAGACCAGGGGGCAGGGCAACATTCTTCAATCAAAAGAGAAAACATGTCAGCTTCTGAAATGTTAATATCTAAACAATCTTGCACATTGATTTTTGCAGCTACAAAGAAAACTCTATCTCTTCCATAAGTCAAACAGCAAAATTTTAACCCTTGCAAAGGCATCTGTCATTCTTTGTTAGATTGTAGATGGGTTAAACAACCTCTTCACATAGATTCCAAACTTATTTAAATGTTTCCCAATTAAGGTATCAAATTTGAACAAGGTTTATGGTCCTTAGCATCATTCTAGGTTATGAGATCAAAACAAAGCATGCAGAAAACTGAAAAATAATCAGGGATGTACTCTTACCTCTCTTAAGTCATAACTTTAAATTACTTGCATTTAAAAGTTTAGAGAGAGATTATTTTAAATGATCAAAAAGTTAAAAATTATGCATACCTTCTACCTGCCTAACCAAAAAGGAATGAAGTTATTAATCTTATATTTTAAGCTGTACTTAAAGTAAAGACTGGAATGCTTCCACCATACTTTACAAACAGTATTGAAAATGTATCAAGTAACACTCCAGAGACTCAGCAAAAATGACTTGCACAGTAGAGGTTCTTTTCTCATAAAGCTGGAGAGGATCTCAACTCTGCCATATACCTGGAGACATTTCAGAATATTCTCTCCATAAGAGGAGAAAGCCTAAAATGGTTTTATAAATTTCAATTATTATACTCATACATCCATATCTGTGTCTATAGTTGTGTCTAGACACACAGATACACATTTAGTCTGCATGTGTAATATATGGTAATATACATACACCTCATGGATTTGTATACATATCACACACATTCTCACAAACACTTGGCATTTTAATATCTTCACTCATAACTCAGCATGGTGCATAACTTTCCTAACCATTTGATTTTGTCTTTTTAAGTACATGAAGAAAAGCATGAAGTAACTTAACATTGAAACGATCTCGTGGAAAAATAATCTTTTAGTTGTAAAAAAAGAGTGCAGGAGATCATAATTTTTCCATATTCTTGCTCTYCAAGGCTGCACACATTCTCTCTACCACAAGTTTCTTCCTAATTTTAACCCTTGCACAGGCATCTGTGATTTTTTGTTAGATAATAGATGGGTTAAGCAACCTCTTCACATCGATTCCAAATTTATTTAAATGTTTCCCAATTAAGACGTCAAATTAAGAGTCTCAAAAGTAGATCTCTGTTTCAAAGTGAGGTTATGCTMCAGCAACATTTTCACTGCTCAGCAAGTACTAGTGATCAGCCCTCTTACTAAACTTCCCTAATTTTTCCTCTATTGACCAGCTTCATTTGGCATGATCAATGCAGTCAGTATTATCTTGCTTCATCACTACTGTCACTCTCACACTACAAGATGTTTTTCTTTCCTGTCTGCCAGCACCTTTTGCCTCACCATCTCCAGRTATTACTACTCTTGTTCTTAGCTTTAAAGTTGTGCCTCCCAAAGTACATGCACAGCTTTCAAAGTCACTTCSTGTCCCTGGCATTCACTCTCAGATCTACCTGTCAGCAGAGTTCCTCAGAGACCAGCACTCAGCCTTCCTTCAAGCCATTCTCTCCACCAGCACTCCTGTTCTGCCACCCCTGTCCCCTGGGGTGATGCAGTACTGCATGCCACSGATTGCAGTTTCCATGCCTGCTTCCCCAGTGATCACTGAGTTTGGCACCTTGGGATAGACAAGACACCTTGAGACATGCATCTGCCATGCAGGTACTTAACTCTGAGCTCTTTCCACCTAGACCTCATGGCCCTGAATTCTCAATTCTGTAGTTGAAAATAATTTCCCCTCCTCCCTTAAMAATTAAGAGACTGCATTGCTAATGTTTGTGGAAGAGTGCTGCCTCTCCAGTGATGAAACTGATTGGGAGCAAAGAGCACACTTCTTCTCCAGACAGGAGAAACAATGGACTTACTGTCGTACCCCTGTGCACTGCTTACCATCTCCAGTACCCACCTTAAGATTTCACTGCATTTTGCTAAAACTGTTAGGTTTGCTTTTCTTACTGCTTGGTTTGCTATTCTTACTGATTTGTAACTAATTTAAATGATTTAATGAAATATTTCTGGCAAATACACCCACACCTCCCAYGACACCTCTGCACACCCAGGCTGGCAAAGCATAGGCGTGAATGGGGACAGGCAGGTCTGATGCAAGATTCATTGATGGCTACTCTCATTTGTTCTAATGGACTTATGCTCAGGATTATTTGGCTCATTAGAGCAAGCGAGAATCTGCCACAGTATCCCTAATCTTTGTTAGCAGATGTCTGTCTTTGGACCATATGTTGGGTGTAATCACTTTCAGTTGCCATTTCTACTGCATGGTGAGCAATTTGGCAACTACTTCCTCTCATATGAGAGGCATCTGGCACAGACAAAAGCAAACYCTCTGGATTTCTCTACCAAACAAAGATATTGAAAACAAATTATGAATATCAAAGACTGTATCTGGAATGGGCAGATAGTGTTTCCACAGCTATTTGCACATTTGTCTTCAGTAATTCAGTTTTCTGCGTGCATAAAATTCATTATTATCGAAAATTCACAATATACAGAAACATTGTGATGTGTGACTGCACAGAAAGTGAACAACAATTTCATCATGATTTTCATGACAGCATTGGTACTTGTGTTGTTCTGGGTTTCAAGACATTCCCCCACCTGCCATACAGTGGCATTGTAATTCATGCCAACAATTTGCACTTCACTATCACCAGAGTGTGTTGGTCTTTCTGTATGTCTTCTGTATCTTTTGATTATGAGCACTAAATAAGAAAATCTTGTAGAAAATTAGTAGTTAAGGCTATGGAATAAAGTCAGCTCTGTGAAGTGTTAAATGTTTGTGATGAGATACATGAGAACAGTGAAACTGCCCATAAATATTCCTCCCAGTTTCTTTCGACAAATTTCAAATATTTCTCAGAATTCAGACTTAATKTCTTTCAGTCTTGACAAAATCATTTGATAAATGAACATAAACCGAATAAAGTGTTATTCACACTGCTTCCTCCTACTTGGTCCTTATGTTCCGTGTCAGGTGTTACCATTGCCACTACACTATAAAAACACTGATATTTCATCCAGCAATTATTTTTAGCAAGTTGCCCTTTAGGGTTTCTTTTTGATTAAGGTGCTTTGTTGGTAGAGGAATGTTTCTTTAAGGCACAATATATAAATTCATTTTGATGCCCTATAAGGTAAATAGCATTTGTAGCATTTACAGCATTTTAAATAAATAATAAATCAATAAATTTTATAGCATTTTAAATAAACCTTCTCTTTCTGTCACTCAATAAAAAACTGCTGTGTTACTGGCGTAGCTGTGAGTACCTTAGGGACTTCTGCCAACTCATCTATGCCAGTGGCATGACTTACTTCTCCACCTCTCAGACCAATATAATTGTTATTCTGAAAGAAATGTGGTCTGTGGRAACAACTTCTGCTGAAGAGTTTGATTTCCTGATTGAGGTTCAAAGTCCAATTTCCAAGCACAGTGACATAAATCCAATGTAATATCAAACACCAGGAKGATTCCACATCCCATACCTATGGAAGAAAGTCGCTTGGTAGATTGCACACACCTGAAAATGAGAACAGAATCTGAACTGCTGATGAGAGAGCACCACAAAGATTCATTTGTCCAAAATCTCACAAATTGCAGGCAGACTTTACTCAGCATGTATAAAGGTGGCAGACATATGCCAACATTTAGAACAAACATATTCGCTGATGTTTTAATCAAATCTTGGTTCAAATTTAATTGAAATAAGCTTAAGAATTCTCAACATCATTAATTGTTCAGTTCTGTGTGTACAGCATGGATGGAAGGAAAGAGACACATGCTGATGAGGGCATATTAGGGAATGCATCCAAGGAGCTTGTTTCCTTAGCAATTTACAAAGCAAATGAAGGTAATGTGAAACTTCAAATCTTACAATATCTGCTTTATTAGGCTTCAGTTTCTTGTTACTCTTTTCTCATTAGAAAACTCTTAAACACTAAAGCCTCTATATAACTCCTCCACCTCTTTCAAATCCCTTTCTCTAAACTCTAAGTCATGTAGTAGGCTTCAAGCTTGGTACATGAATTAGTTCCTTGTGATACTGTCCCACAGAGGGTATTTTACTGATCTAATAAAACCACAATGAAATTACTGTACACAGCCTAATACTGAAGCCAAGTTATTGATTTTTAGGGCTTCATTTCCAACCCTAAAGTGGCAGCATTCTTGAAATCCATGCTACTATAYGTGTCTTTGGCAAAGAACCAGCCAGCCATAGCGACACACTGTTCAAGCATTACATTTTCACCAGCGCTCCAAGGGCCAGGAAATGATGTGTGCCTGTGGGTACATATAGTATAGATGCCACTCAACCATACTCCACCTCTCCAATTATTTTTTATTGAACTGGTTATTTTCAAATATTGAGACACCAGGACAGTAAGAAGAATGATAGTGCCTCAGTGGGCTCATGAGAAAAAAGTAATTTAGTACGATAATTTGATGTCAATCCTAAAGTGTCATTTATTCAGATTGAGGGGTTTGAGAYGAAGATTAAGTATCTGATAAAAAAATAACACAACCCAGCTGGTCTTGTCTGTGCTGCAATACTAATTTCCACATTAACTTTGCTGCAATATAAGGAAATGTTGGACATTTTGCCTGTGAATATTTGTTCATGAGGGATTTTATACCATAGTGACTGCATCCATGACTGATCCAAAAAATTGCCTTAATTTCTATAAACTTGTAATGAAAGTGCAAGAGTTCATTCATACAACTAATTGGTGGAAAATTTTGCAATATACTATTAGAGGAAGATTTCAATGTTCACATATACTATAACRTTTTCAGAGAACATAAAATAGTAAAACAGAAACTATGCATAGGAAAAATAAGGTCAAGAACTCATATCCCATCCTGAAATGTATTCCTAAAGGAATAGCTTAAGTGCTGTATGAAATTGWACTACACACTTCCCTTTTCTTTTAACCCTCTGAAAACAATGGAATATGAGAAGAGAAGGAATTATTGGCAAAGTGTGTAGTACAAAGTTAAATAAAAGAAACAAAGTAAAGTGAAGAGACTAGACAACAGTTGAACTTTTGTGGAACTTGGAGATCTAATGTAATTTTCCAATTTAGTTTTCTTGTTCATTTAAATCCTCTTATTTCCAGGAAACCATGGAAAATTATTTGATGTYACATTTTTCCAACCAGTCTTTCACTCACAACAACATATTAATGTCTCTAAGGAGGCTTAGTTTTTACGTGAAAACAAGATTTTGACCTGTATGGATCAATAGAGAAGGTCTCAATTTGTACAAAAACTACATACACATATCAAACAAGGTCTTCTACCTTCTTGCTACCTAGACACAGATTAGGCACTATTACTTGTCAGCCTCATTAAAGAAGCAGCTGAACTGCCTATGCAGTACTCAAGATATGAGAAAAAATAATGTGTATAAAATGAMTACATAAAGAGTGTCTCAGAGGTATTAATGGGAGTAGAAACAAAAAGCTAGCAGAAGACATTTTGCACAAGTTTTTAGAAGCCACCAGTAGTGAAACAAACTGTACTGTCATTAGGGTGTGCAGCCTAAAGGCAAGCCTCCAGGGTATTCATTGAATTATGGTGATGGTTGGCAAAGTTAAAAGTGTCACTTGGTCTCTTCTGCTTATAGAAGAACTCGCTTGCCAAAAATGTTAAAGCACCAGAATCAAGTTTGGACAAAAGAGTGGGAGCTGTAAAGGCTCATTGTGGGAAGAAGCAGTGAGTTATGCTAACTATTCTCATCTAGCAAATCTCTCAGTCTTTCCTTAGTGCATCTGTTTGGTTTTAAGGCATGACTTTTTTTGTCTTCTAAGTACAAGAGCTGTCTGCAAACCTCTCAAAATATTTTTCATAATGGTCCCATCACACTGGGTATTATGTAAATATTTTCCCTTTCTCCAATTCTAGAGCCTGTGCTGTTGTTTCAGTCAGATGTTTACCTTTCCATATGGGGGGRAAGGATTAAGGAAAACTGAAGTCATATCTCAAGTGCTTGTTCTCCCACTGTCACTCATAATATTATGTACAAATCGAAGTGGATTTTGAGTCTGGAAACTTCCATATATAATTTTCTTAATAAGACTGAAAGTCAGACATTCAGAAATTATCTCCAGTTCAAAGCTCCCTTTATAATGCTTGCAACATTTCTTCATTATTTATAAGGAAATCAAYTGAAGAACAGCTATGTAAAATTGGAAACCATAATCTTTTGATGGAGAATCAGAGCCCAGTAGTCTGTCTTTCATAGGCAACAGTAATCTCAGTCCATTCAATCTGAAGATTTACAACAGCAAGAGTGGATTAACAGTATTCTAACTCTAGAAATTATCTCTTGATTTCACTTAATTAGAGTCTGAATTCAATATACAATTCCAGGTTGAGCAAGCAAAAATAAGCTAACAAATATGCAGCCTGTCAGTTCCAGTGAACCCAGACTGCAGAGAGCTGACAGCATATAGTCTTCCCATACAGTTATGAAAATTACAGATTGTAGCATGAAAGATCACATATTGTTAAGCAGTGTCAAACCACGTTGGCAGTTCTCACATGTCAAATGTGTAATTACATAAGGATTATTGCTAGAAAAGCACAAGATCTGGGTGATTTGAGCTGAGTGCCAACTCAGTCATTCATTTGAAAACACTTAGGGTATATATGTAGTTTGGATTAAAAACCCACTGTGTTTTTTTTTCTTTGGCTGATTCTTACAACATAACACTGATGCCATATTGCCATCTCTAAAGGAGACTCCTCCAACCTGAAAGCATCATCCTGTGGTTACCTGAGTTTGAAGGCAGGCACACACAGGAGCTYACTGATTCTGGGGYMCTACACMAGCACCCATACACCAGCATGAAACRAATCAGTYCTTACTTGGGATTTTCTTGCCTTTGTCACTACAAAGCAGAGTTAAAATTCTATGTTGAATAGGATGCTCATATTTATGATTTTTCAGTGGTGCTATGAAAGACTACTACCCACATCCAAGTACCACAGGTATGGCAAAATAATACAGGGTGGAGAAATGAAAAAGAACTTTGTAGAGAGATGCAGTTGGACCAGCTGGAGATCAGGAAGAGAGATGAAACCTGTCATAAGGCTAAGTTTCATAAAAATGGCTGAGCTGGCAGATAGACCTCACCGCCACCTGCACTGGTATATTTCTGGTCTTGTGACCAAATGTGAATTTACAGGGGCCTGTGAATAGGTGACRTCTAGCTGAATTTTAAGTGTCACTTGCTGTAAGCAGAAGTTATTAACTTTTTATTCAATTTAAAACTTGTGAGTATTATCCCAAAAACTTTGTTGTAAGTACATAAATTTTAGATATTGCTTTTAGGGCAAATAAATGGCTATTTCTTCACAGGACAAACGTCATTACGTCAATCAGAACTTAAAACTAATGAAGCAGAACTCAAATCTTCACAGGTGTTATGATAAGAGAAAAAAAGCAAAATCAGAACCCAAACAACAAGTAGAATATTTTCTTGGAAAAATCCTCATTTCTCTCCAACCARGATTTTCAAGGCTATTTAGGCAGGGCTGGAAGCTGAATCTTAGTTAACATCAGAATTTTTAGGCTTCTTCCTTGGAGACTGGTATCTTGGAAATGCAGACAATGGACTGCCATCATCTGCCTTCTCCCACTAYTGCCTACACTCCAGGATGTCTCACCAAGAGCAGTGGCAGGTGCTACACAAGCCAGAGGAATCAGTCTCCATCTCCAAAACAGACTCACTTTGTGGGYGTGCCAAGGGAAGTCGCTTCTTTCTTATTTCAAGATATATCTGCCAACAATTCTCAATKCAAAGCCAGTTTTCTGGGAAGGCAGGTTACAATTTTCCCTGAACTCCCCTGATGATGTGAATTTGTTGTTTTGCACTGYATTAGTGAGCAGTTCCAGCAAAGCACATTTTCTGAGCTGCAATCCCTGGCGATGGTCTGGGACATGGTCTCAATGCAGATTGCCAAGAGCTTGGCTCAGTCACTCCAAAGTGTCGAATACCATCTGTGAGGGCACATACCCTGGGGATATATCCCCTCTTTCAACTGCTGTCCCAAATTACAAGGATCTGCCATAGTMTCATATATCCTGTGTAATATCTGTCAACTACATAAGGCTCTGAATATATTAAGGAGCCCCATAGTGTGTAGGAAAATTAATTATACCCAAATTGGTAGTTTGTATCCAGCATTGTCAAGATATCTCACCAAATCATCCTATTTTCCAAAAATCATGGAACCAGATTTACCCCTTTAACTGTTTGCTTTYATTAGAAGAGCTCATTGAAGTGTAAGTAGAACTTATCTCCCTAGCTGAATTTTGTTATTAGAAAGATATTGTCTGTACTGAYAGGGCAGCCATGAGCAGCCTTGTCTCAGACCATTTTTCCTACGATGAGGATCTCCTAGCAGCTATTACTTGGGATATTCAGGACCATATGCCAGAACCAGTGTTTGAGCACCCCTGCATAAAGGACACATATCCCTTACCAGCCTGCTCAAGGCTTTTATCAGTCAGTGAGTATCTCTGGGACAGGAGTTTCATGGACTTTCCAGGCGGTCTGTTAAAGTGTTTACTTACTGCCAGGATAAAAATTTGTACCRTCATAATCAAGATTTCCCACATTCTACCTTGTGTTGACTTCCTCTTCTATCAATGAAGCCACTGGTAGAAATTTGGTCACGTAGCAGTAAAATTAATTTTTTTTTCCTAAAGCCATCCACATTTAGATATTAATGCTCTTAGGAAAGCTGTTATTTTAGTGATGTTTTTAAGTCATGCATAAAACATAATGASTACCACTAGATTCCTATTTTTTCATAATATTGATAAGAATTTTACAAATATTTGGCATTTCATAYTGGTCAACTCAAATTCATTTTTTGGTCTGTGCTAGAGTGCATAGAAGTCTATATATTCACACTTATAGGGTTATTTGACTAAATGAGGTCTAATATTTCCTGCATCTTACTTGAAGGCTGCTTTGCAGTAAAAAGAAGCATTTTTCTACATTGCATGTTCTAAGTTCACAGAAGGATAGCATGAGATGCTTTAGAGAGAATTTAGATGTAAACTAATAGGAAACCAAACAGTAAGACTTAACAGAAATTATCTGATATTCTCATTTTTTTTTCCAGGATTATGATGTACTTCAGTGAGTAGCTATACACAGCCTTCAAAAAGGAAAAAAAAAAAATTCATTCTAAGGCTTCTTTGGAACTCATACCAGATGGCATTTGTTGTCATTACATTACAAAGGTTCTATTGTCATAATATTGCAAAGRTTCCATATTACTAGAGTTTCGTACCCCCTTGATGTTTCTCATAAGCAGCTCCTCTARACACTGACTCTTCATTCTTCTYASAGTAGCCAACTGACCAATCCACTCTTTTATAGCACTTTTCTTCTTATTGGCTACAGCTGCGGCCTGTTAAAGTCAGGCCTGTTCCTAATCTCTAGTAACTGGCTCAGCTGCAACTCCTTAAGGGGTAAAATTACTTTCTATACTACCTTTATTTTCTTATATTGTACCCCCCCAACAGGCATTGGTCTTAAATGAAAAGTGGAGAAGGTGTAACCAGTGTGCCTGGCAGATGGGCAGAAGCTCAGGGAGGAAACACCAGATACTGATAGCGCAGACACCTAAGGCCAGTGCTGTGCATGGTCCTCTCGTGCTGCCCCTTATGCCACCAGACCCTTTTGCCTTTCTCTCTGGCTGATCTCCTGCTGGGTGCACCAAGCCRCAGTGACCTCATGGAGCCAGCACAGGACACCTGTGTGCCCAGGGCAAGGGACGAGCCTTGGGGTGTGGTGCCATTCCAGTGACAGTCCTACCCCCAGTCAGGAGCTTCCCTTCTAGTACATCCTCAAATTTGTAAATCCTCAGCCYAAAGAATTTATGACAAATTACCTGGCACTTTTACACCCTTGATTTGCCAGAAAGATGCCKTAAATGACAATATTTGATATGATTCTTTGTAGAGGCCATTTCTTGCAAATGGTGAATCATTGTTTGGGGATCATTACCTTAATATTGAAATTCTTAGGTAAACATAGCTAATAAATAACATGGTTATGTTCTCATCATATTTTTCAAACCACTGTTCTGTTCAGTCTGCTCATCAGCCACATTCCTCTTTTTTCCACTGCTCTGAGTATGAACCACTTTTACCAGAGGATTTCTTACTCAGTATTTATAGCTCATATAAACCCTCTATAGTTCCTTTAAACATGATAAAAATATTTAAGGATTGGCAATTACATGTATTTTAATGGGTATCCTCAACAGCCATTGTGATTTGATAGAGAAAATAATTGTCCTGTACTTCTAGCCCAAGCTTGCCTGACTTTTACAAAGATCARCTCTCATTAACTCGTGATTCCGCARGCTTCTGTAAGTCCTTGATGGAACTTTCTTTAATAAAGACCCTTTCCAAACTCAACACTTCTTTTCAAAAGCTTTAGAGTTGATAGACTTCAAGAAGTCAAGAACAAATATAACAAACATAGCAAAATTCCAGCTGCAGCCTGTAATAAAGAATTAAGGAATTACAACAACTACTGACTCCCATAAAATCAGCTCAAATCTTCACAGATTCCCATATTTCCAATYTTGCTATTAAAATAACAAAGGCTGATTAATAGTTTCTATATCTATGTTTATTTTCTGAAATTTAAACATAGAGTTCTGCCAACAAACTGAAGTAACACTTAAATAAAAACAAACCAAAAAAATTAACCTTTTAGAAATTATTTGCATAGTTTGTGATTTTCAGACTCACCAAGGTTTCTGGGGATAAGTTTTCATCTTGACCCTCACAAAACAGTTTCTTTAAGTTTATAGGCTCAGGAATTTTCGTGACTGTCCAGATGTCTCAGAGCATCAGATTTATAAAGCCTTAAAGGGAAACAGCATTCATATAAAACTGCTTTGTTCTGTTGGAAAAATGAAAAAGCTTCTAATGAGTGTTTTATGTGCAACAACCAATACAGCTTAATATTTGCAAATTGGAACTGTTGGAAGTTCATTTAATATTAATATTTTGATATTTGCTTATTAATTTACTAGTTGCTTTCAAATTCTTTGTTACTTGTCCCTCGTGTGCTTTGTAGCATACTGAGTTTCTTTCTATTCATAAATAACAAATGTATGTGTGTTCTGCAGGGATGTGGGACCCTCATGGAAGCAACTCTGCTAYGCATCAGAGAGACAGGAGAACTTGCAGACAATAGTTCATATCACTGACTTTAAACCTCTGTGTCCAAGATAGGATGTAGGGACCTTTGGGAACGCTTKTTTTTTTCAGTTACTTACAGAGTTCATTTAAATGCACGGTTCAGGCTATTTTTATTGACCAAAAGTGTAAATGATAGGGGATTCCAGATATTCAGTGTTCCTGACCTTTTTTTGCCTTGAATATTTGTCGGTTTTTCCAACAAGCTTGTTAGCAAACCACCCACAAACAATATGTATCTCAGCTAAAGAAGTTTTCAGTCTTACTAGAGTGCAAATTTCTTCACAAATTATTTTTTCTAAATCTGTTCCAGTACACTAACACCAATTAATATAGTCTTTACTTCCTTTGGTATTCCCAGTACAGCACAAGAAACTTTGAATTACATCTCTATGAAACCAATGTTACTTTGATAAACGAAGCATTTTCTCATTAGCAAAAAGTACTCATGCATATGATAAAATCTCCAGCAGGGTTAGCAGCTRTTTATTAATGGCTGTTGCCTTGTTGATACAGACATTTATGTTTAAACATGAGCCAACACATTACTGCAATGGGTATATCTGCTCCTGTGTTTTCCATTTCACCCAGGCATATCAGATCATATTCCTKTTTCTTTTACCATTTGAGTCATTGCAGACTGGGAGCTACTCCTACTAAACTCAAGCAACCACACCAGTGTAACCCTAGATAAAAATGAGAAAACAGACAAAGCCCATATTTTTCATGCACAAGCATTTGCCATACATTATGGGTGCTTTATGCTATTTCTGTTCATTTTCTACATATATTTTCTGAGATCTGATACACTAAAGTATTCAAAATTATATTGATGAATTATTCAACAACTCCCTTAACTATGATTTATCTGAAAGCAGAAAGAATTCATCACCAGCAGAGCTAAAATAAACACACTCTTATGACTCTAAGATTAAGTTACTGATATAAACAGAATCTGAAATTCCTTCATACAATGCTCCACATGAACATCAGCAGAGAACGGAATATTTTCTTGTAGAGGCTGCAAGACTACAGAGACCATTTCTTAGCAAAGATAATACTTCTTTCACAAGGATAGCAGAAGAACTATGTATCTCAATATTTCCTCCAGTTGTACTTCTCGCAATAAATGGTGACAAAAATGGGAATTTACAGGTAGTGCTAAAGGWTTCGTATAAAGCAGTTAATAAAAAGTGCAGTTTACCAAGGTTCTCTTGATGCCAATTTTCAGCAATGAGTAAAATCTGTAGTATACAAGAGTTATATATTTTTTTATTTAACTTTACCTGGTGTGCTCTTAATTGGCCCCTGAAGAACAAGTTACAACCAGTGAATCCAGTCATCCCCTGGGTCCTGTAACCAGGGGTACACAGTTCAGCTTTAGTTCTATGCTTCATAATTAGGSATCCATGATGAATACACACACGAGATTGAAACACAGGATTCCATTGTGCTTTCACTTATTTGCAAACCTGAAAAGTTTATTTTTAAGCTCAGCATTGTATAGAGGGTCTTTTCTTTCCCTCCTGTCACATGAAATGCCAGAGAGGGATGGTTATTCTGGAAGGCGTTTTTTTGTTAAATGTGAACAGCAAAGAAATTAAATACCAGGCCAAACATTTTAGGATTTGAAAAAGGAAAAAATTATAGAAGGCCAAAAACAAAACAAAATTCTTTTTCTACTTAAAGAGTTTAAAGAAATTAATGTAATTCTACTGACTTGCTTCATACTTATAATAGCATAAGAAAGTGTAGGACTGGTGGATTTACAGTGCATTGCACTGGGTTAGTGCTCTTCTTTATGTTTTTGTAGATTTTTCTGTCTGTTTCAAGAAGTTCTCACAGCTCCACATATATCTGTCAGATCTAGGTCTGACTTTCAGGCATGTAAGCTGTTTAAATCTAAGGCCTGAATTAAGTCAAACATCTAGTGACTGGTGAAAAGTTATTATCATTRAATATAAACTTGTTGTCTTTTTCAAAAAAGATTTTTTTCTCAGTTATCTTTCCAAAGTTTTCATAATATTTGTCAAAGTTTGATTTATCAAAACACAGCTGCTGGTGGAAAAGACAAATATGTATTTTTAGTGTCATTTGAAAATATTAGAACTTTAAAAGCAACTCTCTAGGACGTCATGTTTGGCTACAAGTAGATATTCTCACAAAATACTTTTTAAAGTAYATTTTTAATCTAAAAGGTTTATATCTCAACTACTTCATCTCTGCTATATTCCTCCTCTACTTGCTGGAATAACCATATCCACATGACTGTTTTCATCTTGTTTCAACTCTTCTCAAATTCCTTCACCCTATAAATTTGCACAGCCTTTAACAATGGCACTTCTATCTGGGATATTATTTTAGATATGACTGAGATACTCATCATAATAGCAGTGAGAACTGTAAGCCTTTAAAAATCTTGCACAAAATCCTGCTCTTTCAATTTAAGATATTACTCCATTACCTCTTTCACAACCTTCCTCTCCAGAGCTTAGCCTTGGGACATGTGAGAAATACTTAGTCACTTGAAGTGTWAGATTGGCACATCTCCTAGAACAGAAAATAAAAAACTTCAGCTTCTGAAATAAACAAAAAAGAGCAAGCAACAAGCTCCGTGTTTTAGATGTTGTGAAATCCTGGATTTTATGTGACCCTTCTCCTCTTCTGGAGTGCACACTAGGGCACAAATTCTCCTTSCTGATGAAGCACAAATTGCTATACAGCAGAGGGTTTCAGAAGCAATGAAAGCAATTTTTTATTATATTAGCTCCTACAATAGTATGTCTCCCAAGGAAATATTTTCCTTTAAAGTTATTACTGCAAAATATTAAATGCATGTTTAACTTYATGTTAATTGGTAGTCCCATTGTCTTCAAGTGCAGTTTCTTTAAAATTACAACTTACATTTCTTTTCTCTTGTTACATATAGATGCCTGTCAGTAGCAGAAGAAGACATAAGGAAAGAAAAACGAAATTTCTCTCTAAATGGTATGTTAAAATGTAATGTCTGAATTGACAGGACCTTCAGTGCTTTAGAATTAAGAAATGGAGAAAGTGTACTTATAAAAGGTAACTTCAGCAAAATGTATCCCCAAACTTATAATCCTGGTTAGTAGAGATGTGTGGCAACCTTTTTTCCTAGAAAGATGAGAGTTTATTTCTGGTTTAAGGTTTTTAAATTATTTTTCATGAACTCTCAAATGTCAGTTTAKGTTAAATAATATTCCAATCTTCAAAAGTTCCCTCTGGTACTGGAAGAACAAAACACAGGAGAAAGTAAATTCTCAATATGCAAGCAAACATAATAAAATCAGACCTTTATTATGCACATCRACATTTTCAAATACATATAAAATTTTCATCCTTATAATCTATAAGAAAAAATAATTCAAAGACGGCAAAAGACACCTTCTGACATTGAGTGTAATACAGGATTTCCAGACATTTTCAGATATTTTGCTGACTTTCAACTCTCAGCATTTTAAAAAAAAAAAAAAATTCCAAATTGGTTTTTCTATTTTTGCAAGACCATAATAAGAAAGAAAGAAGAAAACAACGATAACCATAAAACCATCAATTGACCATAAAGTATTTTTGCCTTACTTTACCAAAATTTCTGAAAGCCATAGAAGTCTTAACCTGCTACACTTAATCTTTAGATTTGGACCTAGTTCAGAGCTTTACTAATGGACTTCATTGTTCTTCTTAAAATTAAAATTKAAAAGAAGGGGAGAAAGAATTTAAATGAAACATTTTCCAAAGAGATGTCTAAGGGTATTTTTTAATTTATTACCCTGTGGCAAGAAAATAATTCCAGAGGAAAACAAACCAAAATATCTAACAGAAAGAAACTGTGTAAAACAAATTAATATTCAGGTATTTTGTCATTCACATTTTCTTGAAACAAATTTATGTYACATTTTCTTAAGTCCCTTGGGTTTATTTATTTCAGAGTAAATTAGCAAGCCTTGAAGCTGTGACTTGTACTTTATTTTTCTGTACTAATAGCAGCTACACAAAGTAACATCATTTTAAAATGCCCTTTTCCCAAAGCCTATTTGGGTTGACATTTATCATTTGCATATATAACAAAAATTTAGAACACCAAAGTACTGTATTTTTCGATGAAAAACTGGAAAGTTTGTTTTAGGAGCCTCTGAACAAGCATCAGTTTGAATCAGAAGCTTTCAGAATTCTTGTTGTCTCTGTTAAATCATCTGCTCTGGAGTCACTGTTCAACAGCTGTSATAGGGATTCACAGTGGCTAAACCATTATGTAGGGGCAATGTGAGTCTCACTGTATGTCATACATTAGAGTGAAAAGCATGAAACATCCATTTATAAAAATCTATTTTTCCTGTGACAGAAGTAAATCAAAACTCAAGAGTATATGTAACAGCTGTGATGCATTTAATGCACTGTTCTATCGTGTTTAAACCTCTTTTGARATAATGTGTGAGAGGTTATTAGTGGAACTGGTATAAAGAGGGTTTTGACTGAAAAATATTTCCTTTACAGAGTGATGAGGCAAAAAACTAGAACTACCTTCCTGTGTTAAACACTGCTACTTACTGTTAAACAAAGTAAGCCATACCACTAGGAAGGCATCATTTACCTTTTTTCTTGTTCCTAAAGGTTATTCTTAATTATATTAAATGAAARAGAACTATATTTTTGACACAAGCACAACTGCAGAAGTTTGATGGTCTTAATTAACAAGAGCTAATTAAAGCACTATGAAAGACTGTAGCAGAATGGTATTTTTGGTCCATTCAGTTCAAATATCTGCCGATTTAGAAGACAGTTTGATTCCTTGCTTGCATTCTTTAGCTAGGATTTGTGCAAGCAAATGTGAATAATAGAGGAATACTATTACTGCAGGTTTGGAAGACAGCTGAAAGCCAAAAACACCACAAATGAAGCAGTGCAGATCAGATTTCTGAAAGAATTGTTTTTCTAAGCATGGCTGAAGAATTAACATTGAAAACAAATGTTAAAAGCTTTGAACAGTTGTGTGTCTTTACCTGGGTTAGATTATACCATTGTAAGTTGAAAATTAGTCAAATAAATTAATCCTGTGTACCTATGCACCACTGAAAACAGAATTAAAAGAACTGAGATGCATTTCTTTTTTAAATGAAATATTTACATTTAAGACATTATTGACACTATTTTAAGGTAGTCCTGAAACTTTGCTAAGACTAGTTTGGAGAAATAATATTYGCCCAGTTTTTCTCAGACAATCATGTTGCACATTTTCATCACTGAAATGTACAATATTATAGGGGAATGTTTACTTTGCATACTTTAGTTTACTTGGGCCTGCTYATATATCCTGGGCTTCTGGAAAGAGAATTTTGAAGGAAGTGAGTCCTAATAGCGGGTTGGTCATAAACAGCATCTATCAGGATAATACAGAGTGGCTTCAATCGAAACCCAGTAGAGTACTTTTGTGTCTACCAGTTAGTTGCTGAGGAATCCTAACCTCTCAGGGAATTCATCTCCAGTAAGTCGCTGTAAGTCCAAAGCTAGGACATGGGCTGCYCCTGGCCTTAAAGGATCCCTGGGACAAAAGGATACTAGAGGCTGAGACAAAAATGGACCATTTTGTGTAACAAGCTACCCATATATACCCAAGCAAATTGATGACCATAAAATATTTCTGTACCAGCCTTGTTGAGGACATAAACTTTATCCTTATAATCTATGCAATGCCATGCACAGAGGCCAAGATATTTTTGAATAATGGAGGCCAGATATCAAAGGCAGGAGAGGTGCCCAATTAACCTGTCATAAAGGCCTCTTTTCCCTCTTCTGCCTCCAAGAAAATAGTTCTAAGCATGGTCTCACTCTTCTACTCCTGAAAGAGTCACCATGGCTGCTCAGCAGCAGAGGCAGAGCTGGCTTTCTGTGCCTGCCCACGACTTCCCATTCAGCCMCAGGTTATCCCCAAGGGAGGATCCATAGTTTGGATACTGCATTGGCAGAGGCAGGACTCCAGAGCACAAAGTCTAACCACTGCCTGAAAGAGGCATTGTCCACCCAGTCAGCATAATGTTCATAAGTTGGCTACAACTGCAATTTTTGTGCAGCGCTCCACCCACGTGGCAGCAGCAAGAGATTCTTCTAAAGCACTTGGGAGCCATCAGGTGCCACATAGCTTAGGATTTTAAGGTTCTGTATTTTAAGCRGGATTAGGTATGAAAGACTTAATGGCATTTCTCAGGGGAAGACAGCAAGAGAAAACGTGCATCACATTTAGGCTTAAGATAGACTAGCAGGTACTGGATGGGGATATTTCACAGCTTATGCTTCAATTGTCCACCAAGATTAATCTCAAACTCTGCTTAGCAAGTGAGAACAAGAGGCATCTGAATTATTGGTTTAATTGAAGCACCTGAAATATAARATAATCCAACAGGAATGGAGACTCTCCATGCAAGTCAGCATGTGTTGGCTGACAGACAGCTAGAAAGGAGTAGGAAAACTAGTGGTCTTATAGACTGCAGTAGTCTCACAGGTCATAGGGACACTGTAAGATAAAGACTTCAGGGTACAAATTTATAGCTTAAATTAGTCAATAGGATGTATGGTTGTAAGGATGGGATGATGACTTACCATTCGGGCATGCAGAATCAGATGAATTGTCTGCTGTCCTCTTTAGCTACTTGGGACTTAGCAGAATTATGCTCCCCTGGTGGTCTTCTCATGTTCTATACCATGTAAGCTTAAGTTACACTACACACAATTCTCACTTTTTCATTCCAGCTGAATAGTAAATTTGACAAAATTTTTTCACAAGAAATAAATTCACAGATGTCACAGAGAACTTCTGCTCATTTTAAATCACAGAATCATCCAGAATTTCTCTCACTGTAAAAAGCTATGCACAACAGCAAAAATGGAAAAGAATCTTTCCATGGAAGTATCCAAATAATGTTTTTTATATAATATACACTCCTACTGGAAGCATGTCAGAGTTTATGTATCTCACACCAGAGGAAAGGCAATTAAATTCTCATTCTAGATTCATGCTAGAGCCTGTTCCAAATATTTCAGCTTTAATGAGAACTTACTGATTTGAGTCAAGAGGTCGAGGGCCATGTGATCTTTGGCATGACATTTCTCTGTAAACCGTGCTGTCTTGTAAAACCATAATCTATTCTGAGCTACAAAAATTGGCACAACTTTTCAAYCCTGGCCTAAGAGGCTCAAAAAGTTCAGGTGACTGTTTGATTCCCAGCAAGACAGGACAGGCAGTAGAGCTGTAAGTGCAGTGAATAACTGTGCTCTTTTTGTAATGCCTGCAGTAACAATAAGGACACTATCTTCTTCACAGGCAGGGCATTCTGGCCTCTTGGAAAACTTTACAAGAACATTTAATCTACTGTTTCGAWTCAGCCTATTTACATCATAATTTTTTAATAAAATGACTGATGTTTTATGAGAAAGCAGACATGAGTTAGACATGCCACATGACTTAGAAGCTAGAAAAGMAGCTTTGGTTTAATTTTACTTCATTTCAAAGTAACATGACATGTAAAAAGCTATGATCACTTCAGCCACTTAAATATGAAAAACAGTAGGCAATTTGGGGTAATTGAAAGGAACTACTATCTCAGGATTTCTAAAAATGCACAAAAAAGATAGAAATGTCAGACAGTATAATCCACTGCTGCTCATTAATGACCTCACGTCAATGAGTTGTATTTTTACRTGAGAAATGCTTGCTCTCATAGGTGAGGTCTCAGGTTATATCTGATCAGGGAACTTGAGAATGTTTTCCTGCTTTACATTTGTCTCCCTGGCCCAGACTATTTCTTATGAGGACAGAACCCAAATACACAACATCATTTCCCACTTTCCACAGAAGGGAAACCCAAATACAGGGGTCAGACAAGACRCAAGTGATGCATAGATCAGAACCACAGGGCATGCATGGTATGCTCCAGGAGAAAAGTTAGACACAGCTTTGAAATATTAGTAGGAAACTAATTGAAGAAAACTCATTTGGTTTTGTAATGTCTGAAGTGCCCATCAAAAGTGAGTTTCCCCAACATCAGCTTGTCACAAAACCCAGAATCTCAGCATGGGGCTCTGCAGGAAGAAACCTCACTCAAGCAAAGATTTGGCTATCAACATTTGCAAAATTCTTCAATATCCACTTTCTAATCAATGAAAAAGCAAGCTAGAAAAACTTGCAGCACTGGCATCATGATAGGTACATCCTTCAACTCAGTGAGCTAAGAAAATTTAATTTTATCCCTTCTTTARTGTATCAAGTGAAAGAATCCCCTAATCAGTGAAATACAATATTAAAGCAAAATAGAAGCTTCAATATTAACCCAGTGTAGCATATACAAAACTTCACAAACCGCAGTTCTGGGTCCCCAGGTTTTCCAAATTCAAAACCACATGGGTTTCAAATTTCAAATCATAATATTATTTCATTATGCTGAAATATTTAAGATGTTACTACATTTCCTCTTCARTCTTGGAGACAGATGGAAGAAAAAAAGGAGAAACTACCAAAGAGATGAGTGGGAATTAATACAGCACTGCACAACAAAKAATACCATCACCATTTAAAACTGGCTCTTGTCTGTGCATGCCAAATGAGACAAGGCTTTCAAATTTCATAATTAGAGCTTCTATTGGCAGTTTCATTTCATTTTTGTTCCTTGCTTTTGTCCCAGTGTCTCTGTAACCCTCCTACATCTGAAGCTACTAACAGCTTCACTTCAACAAATGAAGGAGAAAAATATTCCTTTCTTTTTGTCAGGCCTCTGAAAGAGTTTTTAATGTCTCCCTTATCTATATGCATTGTTTATAAATATGCATTATTCAGTACCTAATTTGGATAGTGATGGACCAAAACAATTTGCATGGATCACATTCATAGCAGCTCAGAGAAAATTACTTTGTCAGAGACACCACTAACACTATCACTGAGGAAGTTATTTGTACTAAGAAATGCATAAAAAACCTCAAAAGCGTCTGCTTAAAATACCTATGTGTGTATTAGAATAAAACTAACAGAAATATAGAAATTGTTTCCTTAGAAATTAAAGGCAGATTTAGTGAGCTTTAGTCAAATCAAAATTGTTGCCAGAACAAATATTCTGGATACACTGGTTTAGGGATTTGTTTTGCTGCAAAGTTCCACCGGAAGATTCCGAGCTACAGACTACCCCATTTATTTGCAGGACTATGTGGAGGAATATCACTTTTTCCCATGCTAAAATACAACAGCAGAGAGGAAAGGTCTTTACATTCAGAAGAATATTCAGCATAAACTGCTGCAAGAAGTCTTCCTTTGAAACTTTATTTTGTTTTTGTTTAATTTGGTTTGGCCGATATGAAATTTGAATAAAGACGTGAAAGCCTTACGGGAAAATCTGTGGTGCTTCTAGTCTGTAAATGACAGTTTTAAGCCTCTTATTTTTCTTTTTTATTCCCTTTGTTACCATTCTATTGTCAAAAGCACTGGGGAATGGATCCATCCCCTAAAACCCTGAAGGAATCTTGGCTATTTGCTGAGCACACACAGCGGTACACAGTCAGCACTTGTCTTGTGCAGTGCAAGGCTGCCTTTCTTCACAAGTGCAGAAATATACTTTATGTCTAYAAACATCTACACTATAAAGGTCTTTGATAATTTCAACAAAGTGCCCAAGATGTGATGAGACAGATTGCCAATATGTCTCCTAACTCAGTGACCCATGGTAACTGGCATTCATGGCTCTGTGCACTTTTTTCCATTAAGGAGCTCACTGCCACAGCATCAGCTAAATCAGCTCCATCCTGATGCTTTACTTCACTTCTGACCTGGACTTTCAGTGAATTTTGGTGTGGACTCATAGATCTCTGCTATTTCAGTCCAAGTGCAGGCTCAGCAGAGTGACTAAGCACGGTGGTTATCCTGACAGGATCAGTACCTAAAGGCTGTGCAGGGGGTTATGGTGCAGGATCCCCTGGTCCAGCATCAACCCAGTTTATTCCAAATCAGAAACAACACACTCAGCAGTGAATTTGGCTGCTTTGCTCCTCGAATAGAGACTGCCCACCTTCCAAGGAATCCTGCAGTCCTAAGGAGATCTGCTACTCTGCTGTGAGTCATGGGGACTCGTGATTTTCCCTACWGACACCAGAACTGTAAGGATCCATTACTTCTCCTACATAATGTCCTATGACTCTGTCGCTGTGTGAGCACAGGAAAATGCCAATAGTTCATTTAGTACTAAATAGTTGACCCAGTTTTTTAGTTTTTAAGTTGACCCTCTGCCTTCCTCCAGGGGCTCCATGAAGTCCAGCATCTTTTTTGTCAGACAGCCATACACATGGGGCAGCCAAACAGCGGTTTTGGTTTGAGAGAGTGGTGAAAAGGGAAAGCCGCCCCCTTCCTGTTAAGATTTCACTTCTTGGTGACAAGGCATAAAGTTGGCTTGAGACTTTGTGGTGTAATGCAAACTGAACAAAATTACTAGATCTTGGAAGGGCTGAAAGGTACTTACAACCATCTCTCCTTCCAATAAAGGATCTCAGCCTTAAACTTCACCAAACTGGACCAAGCTGGCGACAGTGACTCAGGGGAGATGATGAGAATGCCTGTCACAGGAGGCACAACTCACATACCTGTGGACAAGGCACAAGATGCTGGAGGTGACAGTGCTGTCAGACATGGTGCCACCCAGACAACACACTGAGAGAAATGGATCTCCAGGAAAGGCTCACAATGAGCACTGCACACGTTCTCAGGCTCCATCCTTGGGGATGCACAACGCCACAAACTGTGGATGGCTCATCTGCACTCACAGGAGGCAAAATGCTGATTAGCAGCTTCAGCTTTTTCAGTTTGGATCTCAACTGGAATAGTGTTCAAAGGCAGAAATATGACAGACTAAAAATAGCTGTCAAAAGCAGAAGTTGGAATCTGGTATAGTGTCTGTGGTTATTCAGGCTTGTGAATGTGTGATGAGAGCCCAGGGAATTACAGACCTAACTCTCTTAAGGCATTCCTCCTAAGGCAAACAGTAAAACTCCTGTGATAGGAAATTAAAACATCAAATTGGAGCCTAATCATCTCAGTAGTTTGAGAAAAGAGCTYAATACCTTGACTTTCATTTTATAATTTGCTCTTGATTAAAAAGAGGATGAATTACACGTCTATGTGACTAGATTTTATTCAGACAGTATAGGAAAGGAAGAAAAAGTCAGTTTTGTGGATATTTTAAAATCTAAATTTATTTCCTTCCTTATTTAAAGTGACAAATGGATTACATTACAAAAGCAAAACCTGATATGCTTAGTTTTAGTACCATAGTGACATATTTTCCTCAGTTCACATATGCAGCACACCAGAAAATATTGCTGGCTGAAGTGCACCCTGCTAACAACCACCTCTCTACTACACACTAGGAGAATTGAGAAATTAAAGATCTTTGCCTCTTCCCATTAGAGAAAATGTCCAAAGTAAACCACRAGTTGCCAGCAGCTTTCCTTTCAGGGTTTAAGCCACACTCATCCGAAGCCCCCAGTGTTTGCCCTCCTTTTGCTTTATTAACCTATCAAAGTCTCAGAGAACACATCTGTGCACAAGCTTGAACAGGCCAGGGATGTGCTGACAACTTATCCTGTGGCCAAACATAGCATTAGCTCTTCATTCTGCAGGGCTCCAAGCCTCCCACACACAGCCATGAATGCAGCTCTCTGCAGGAGCACCAGCCCCAGCTCCCACTGCTGCCCTTCCCATTTGAGATGGTATTTGGTGTAACTCCATCCTGTCTGCTGTCCTAAAACAGTTTTTGTGTTCAGACATTCTGTGTTCAAGCATCAGCAAACTTTGTGGGGAAATGCCAGGAYGAGACAGCTGTTTCTTCTTCATTTCAGAGAATTTTAGGAGCCACTGTTGAAGCTGTGGAAACAAACAAGGACCTCTTTAAAAGGTCTGACTTATCATATTGCTATTAAATGTGGACTGACCACTATTAATCCACAGAAAATTTGTACAAATCTCTTGCAATAAGAAAATAGGTGTGGAGGAAATAGCAGCTTTGCAAAATTGAAGCCTGTGTTTAATTTCCTAACAGGCAAGTTTATGAACCTGATTCCTATAATTAATGCCTATACACACAGTTCCCTGTCCTGAGTTCCATCCAATACAAACATTGGGTTTCCAGCAGAGGAGAAAGCTGTGATATGTGCTGCAGCAAGAAGGCCAAGCACAAGGGAAGAGTGCACACTGCCCAGATGGTGCAGAATGTACAAGACAACCTTGCTGCCCCTGCCATAAAAGATGTGTCTACTTTTAGTAGGTAGGTCTTGATCTAGGAAAGGTATGGGGAAACAATGGTATATTGCCCAGATATAGCCTGGAAATTCATTTCATTTAGCCTCTGATGTCTTTCTCTTCTGACTTAGACTGTGCTTATGAAAAGAGAATGCACAAGATATATAGATAGATAGACAGATATAAATATATATATATATATGGATATATATATATTTGGATAGATACAGTTTTCCAGTGGATTTAGGTTTGTTCCTTTCTACCCAACAGTTGCTTATATATATATATATATATGGATATATATATATTTGGATAGATACAGTTTTCCAGTGGATTTAGGTTTGTTCCTTTCTACCCAACAGTTGCTGCTGTCATTCCTTCATCTTTCTCCTCTGCTCTCATTACTCCTTTCCATCACATTTGTCCTCTTGCCATTTTCGTTCTAAACYGGATGCAAAGCCAAAAACATTTATTCTCAATGTATTAAAAGCATTAAAAATGTTCATGAAAAGTAAATTCTCCCCAATACATAGCAGCTTGCTATATATAACTCTAATCACTGCATATAAAGCCTATCTTTAAAAAGTTCTAAAAACAGTGGAGTTTCCCCACAACTTTCATTTGTCATTKGTCATTGACATTAGCCCTGCTACAGAAAGCAAAGTAACTATAAATAAACTAGTCAATATCTTAAAAGGGAAAACTATTAGAGCTAGATATGGAGTGTTTGGGTTTTCACTCCTGAGGCTATACAGCAGTAAGCCCCCTATTAAAGTTGTGTTTTCTGAGATCCCAGTGAACTGCATGAAATTCCAAAGATGTGACCCATGGCTTGCCTTTTTAATACTTTATGCAGTTGTTTGCATGTAAATAGATAATGCCCCTTTCAGCTTTTGCAGTCTGGCTCTCAGAGAGGAGGATCACCAAAAGCTTTCCCATAGAGGCGAATAATTTATAACATCAGTCAGTGAGCAACTGGGTCTAGGTGCAAGGGACACCAGATAATGAATCTAAACGTCTGAGATTTGCCAATAGCTCTTTACTTCATGACTTTGGGCAAAATATTTCACTATGTTTTTTACTTTATGACTTTGGGCAGAACATCTTTACTATTCTTATGTACATATGTAGAGTCATTTGTGACTGCCTGCTACCAGAATTTATCTGATAACATATGAAATATTTAAATCATGTTTAGTTTAACAAAGTTGATTCTAAGATTTCAAAAGCTGAGATCAGAGTCAAACKGAATTCGCTTTTCAGCTATAAAAAAAAAGCAGAAATTGTATTGTATGCTGAACAACACACCATCACTTTTCATGTTGAAAGATTGCCTCCTTAGCACTATGATTTAGTTAAAAAGGAAGCAAATTTTCTGGATAAGCAACCCACTCTTCATAAATATGAACAGTATTAACTATCAGGCAAGATAAATCCATGGTGCCATAAGTGAACCTTACTATAAGGTCAAAGCCATCCCTCTGGCTATTGCTTGCAAAATGTGCAAGACAGAGAATTGTACACATTTATTTTTTCTACTCTATTTCTCTCTCTGTCTTTTTAACTTATTTGACCACCCTGGGCTCAAAGCTTGCATTTGCAAATGAGTGTACTTTCCAGGTGGCTTCCCCCAGCCTTTCTAATGGGAGAAATTTTCTCTTTAAAGTGTATACAAACCATCACTTAAGTCCAAAGAAAAACATTGGCTGAGTGATGTCAGTTTTACGATGCTGTTTATTACCAGCTATATAATCCCAGTTTGGGGCAAGGATTACTCAGCATTTACAGATAATCCGCTCAGATCACTGCTACACCAAATGAGGACAGCACAAGGTTATACCAATTTAATCACTTTAGTTTCAATAATCATTTCACAGAAGAAAACTACTAAGTGACACTAACATATGACTTTAATAAAAATAATAGGTTTCTTCTAGCTCTCATGTTGAAAGCCACAAGGTGAAAGGTAGAGAACACAAAGCTCATTCAGAAGTACAAGGAAATTGGCAATACCAAGCATCTCCTGTGTTTCTCCAGCCTCTGCAGAATTAGGGTCACTTCACACAGCAGCCTCCCAGCAAATCAGATCAGGGAAACTGAAACTGAGTATTAATGAAAATTCAGAAATAATGTGAGATTTGCTCAGCCACATCAAGYACATTTTGAGAAGCCATGTCTAACYAGATGTGACAGAAATAGTGTCTTAATTGCTAAATTTACAATCTGATTTAGCAATCACATGATTTAGGAAGTAAAGGCCCTAATATGTTAGGACACAAATATACTGAATGCCTTTCCCTAGTTTTCAGGCACATATTATTCTAAACAGGTCAGACACCACCCCTGTAGCTCCCCAGGTAGTATCACTGAGCTCATCACAGGATATGGGTTGTGAACATCTGCCTAATTCATGACCTGAGCCATGGAAAGAGTCAAAAGCCAAGTGATCAAGTTTTACAAATAWTCCCACAAAAGCTGCAATACATGAATCACCAGAAGACTGAACTTRCAAGTGACAAGGAAAGAGCAATTTGGCATATGCAAAATAGGGCATGCTGACAAAGATAAAGAGAARCCTCCAAGTGGGACTGGGGAGACAGGCATGAACTGCTGATAAAATCCTTCTCCCACCCAACCTCATATAAGAAGTACAATATAACAAGTTATTCCTACCTCTACAATATCTMTTTCACAAAAAAGTTCATTTTCTTTAATAGCTGGGATAAATTCATTGCTTGCAAGAGTCACTAGCATGCTCTCCTAGCCCTGGCTCTGCTGTGCAAGCAGACAGCTAGCACTGAATAATTTAGGGGGGTTACTTGGAGAYGCAGGGTGGGGGAAGGTAAAGAAAACTAATAACTCCAGCAGTGCCCCTCAATCATCTCCTAAAAGGGTTCAAAGTGCATCTGCCCTGAAAAATCCAGGCCATGTCTTGCCCGAATTCCTGACATTTGCAGAATTCCAGACACGATTAAGAGAGCATTAATGACAGGGAAAAGCACGGACCATGTGCAATACAAACAGCAATCGTCAAAACCATTGCCAAGTTTATGTCCCAGGGATGCACACTTTGTTAAGTGAAATGGTTCTGATAAGCAAAGTATGGCAGCTGGGGAAAGCAAAGCATGGCAAAAGAGTTCTTTGGTGAGCTCTCTCCCTTGGGCTGCCWGGAGGTGCAGGAGATTCCACAAGGCTGAAGTCATCTGAGCTCAGAGAAAGTCCTCAGCATGGGAACGACACACCTTCATTATCACCAGTCTCCAGCTTGAGAGGAAACCACCCCACCAGCCAGGGAGTTATCTCTACCTTCTCCTAAGCTTTTCTCCTCTTTTCTCACTCCTTCAGTAAATCATGTTATCAATGAAAACACAAACAAAACCCAATTTAGACCAGAAGTATCTTTCCTTTTTCTTTTTTTTTCTTTATTCTTCAAAAGAGAGCCAGCAGAATTTCAAACATTTTATGASTGGTGATGAGAACATGAAGAGAACATTTCACAGTAGGTGGCAAACATAAATTTTTAATTTAAAGCATGTAGCTGCTTCAGGAAAAAAAATTCCTTCTGGCAGAGGCTAAAATGGTTACAGAATCCTGAAAACCAGTACCAGCCACATACAGACTGATGTGACAGGAGGCAAACTGTCACCAGCTTGAAGGCAGTGACTGGATCCATAATCTTAAATTAATGTATATGGGGATAATTCATTTAATGCATTCAACTTTTATATGTTATATCAAAGAGCATATTTTCTTAATTGCCAAAACTGCCAGGAGGCACACAGTAACACATTAAGATGCCAGCTACAATCCACAGTTTGCACCTCTGAAAGACTATTGAAAACATTGTGAAAGGTACAGAAGAAAGGATTTGAGGCAGAGAAAATATCTTCAAGAGGCACACATCGAGACTGAGCTTAACAGGGAGAAGATTGACAGACGACATGGCTGCATGCAGTTATGTCATAGAGAAAAACAGCAGGCTCATTAATTGAAGAGCATAATCCTCACTGGTCAGAAGCTGATGCCAGATAAAGTTAAATTGAAAGTAATCATTTGTTTGGACTTTGTCAATCATCAACAAAAAGCTATCAAAGCAAACCTTCCCTAATTTCAGATCAAAACCGGGTGCCTTTGGGAAGGCATGTTTAAGTTAAACAGGAAGCAATGTGCTCAACATGGATAACAGGATAAAGTGTAGCAGCCTGTGAGATACAGAGAGCAGACCACACTATTGCCTTCCAGCTTAGGCTTCGTGAATCCCCGAGTTGTTTTGGGGGACTTGTTCAGACACTGCCATGAACCATTTCTGTGCATTTCACAAGGCTGGCTTGACCTCCACGTACACACTGGGCTGCACTGTGCATTCTCTGTATGAACCTTTCCTCAGCCTGTGTCAGAGGCAACTTGTGAGTTCRCTAAAAATTCATTTGAACAAATTTAGCAAAAATAAAGACAAATAAATCAGCTCTGAAACCTGTGGCTGAGAAGCCAATTTTCAAAATATGTGTAAATTGGTGACATGAGAATCAATTTCCTCTGGAATGTGCTTCTCCTCAGCAAGGGCTATTTCAATGCCAATGTGCTCTCTCACATCATCCGGTTTGGCTGTGATACTATTAAATGGAAGTGGCAATGGCTAAAAATGCTAATTTTCTGATGTGACTGAGCAGGGTTTAAGGTCTAGGAGGGTTTRATAGCCTTAATATGCATATTCAAAAGAAACAAGGCCTGAAATTTTCAGTGAAAAACCAGGGAATATTAGGTTACAATGATTGAGAAAAGCAATTGGGAGAAGATTCAGCGACTTTAAAACCCAACTATGCTAAAACTGTAAGTGCAATTCTGAGAAGTGATAAACCAACCAACAAAATAACCAAAACATCCAAATATCAATGGAGTTGCAAGGAATGGCACAGGGGGAAATCAAGCCTCATCCCTGGATCTAATATCCCTTTCCCTCAGGGCAGGCAGAGGGAGCACATGGGGAAAAGCAGCAGCAAAACCCCAGCAAGGCTGGGAGCCCCCGGGAGCTGACACTGTCTGCTCCAAGCACCACCCAAGAAATTCCTGCCAGCAGTGTGTTCCTGTGCTCTCTCGAGGGRCTGGGGCTGCACGTGTTGCCCTTTAAGGATACAGGACATATTTGTTTCCAAACATTAGAGATGCCA